>OX454264.1:9499260-9930165 GCA_949715065.1 Periphyllus acericola | reverse complement strand
ATGCACATCATCGTACCGCGCACGCGTGTATAGATAATATTATATATTGTACTCTGCTGCCGGCCGTAACGCTTGTTCTTATATGTATCCGTAATAAAATGTAATGTTTTTTTTTTCTCGAAAACTCCGTACCATAGTCTTACACATGGGTACATTATATTATATGATAGGGTGTAAGTTAGGTTTAGTCGTATGTACGCGTAGGTACAGTGTTAAGGTTATTTGGTAAGTTGTACATTATACGTGGTGCGTCGTACCATGATCACCGCGGTATGCAGCGGTAGCGATTTCACGTGTGCACAAGTATTGTACGTGCAGCGCGTTAGAACAGTTCATTATTACTCTATTATTACTTAATCATAGTGTACAGGTATCGCGTTCGGGCGCACCATAATAACGTGGCGAAATCGTAATACAATTATTATTATTATTATTATCATCATATTTAATGTCTCACCGATGTCTCATGAACACGCGGCAAAGTTTTGTTGCTCGGGTGCCGCTGCACAACGTATAGTATACGTATATTATTCACCTCAGTAATCAATAGTAGGTCATAATTAGGGCTAGGAAGTTAGGTAGAAATTTCACATTGTATGCCCTCGATTTATAGTAGCCCAAGCCAAAAATCCGAGCTATACAGTGGTGAGTTTAAAAATTGAAAATTGAAAATGCTTATCTTGTCAGTTTTACCTGAGAAAGTGCACATTTTCATTGATTTCATACGCATATTATGCATATTTCATATTTTTCTAAAAAAAATTGATTCCCCTCCATTCAAATAATCTTCGGTAATTTTCAATTGAAAATCTTAAGGAAATATTGGTGGCTCAATGTAACGACTTAACACGTAGGTATTATGTAACACATAATTATTTTATATTCAAGTTCACAATATTACAAAAAATATATTTTTCCAGTACAAATTTCACCATAGTTTCGTTTCATCAATTTATTCATATTTTTTGTGCATATTTGCATACATATTTTGCCATTTTCAGGTCCTATAACTTCCGAGCCCTAGTAATGATAGTTATAAATAAATATTATGAAAAGTGTTCAAACGTCACCGTCTGTGTACGATCCGGACGTGCGGCGGCCGAAGAGTGAAAACATTTTAAAAAACTTCCACAAGCGCTTCGACTCTAACATCATAATATTCTATGTATAGACGGTGCATCGGGGTAACCGAGGGAAAACAATCGTAATCGAACGAAACTCGCGACGGACGAAATTCCGCGAGCGCAACAATATTAGCGCGGATTAGTTTGCCGGACGAGACCCGAAAAATGTTGTACACATCCGACGTGCCGCGCACACGCTAGGGATGAAAATGCACCGTTGTTCACCGCCCGCGACCGACATCGGTCAACGCGGTAAATCACGCTTTTGGTTCTGTCGCAAATCTTACCAATGGTTCGTGCGGTACGTACCGTACGTTAACCGCGGTTCAGTGCACTTCTTCGACGGGAGATAACACCTGCAGTATTCGAGAACAGACATCGTTCGATATGAAACCTCCCCCGTGGACGCGTTGTTTTCACCGGTCAACCCGCAGTCAGCGGAATCAGATTTCTTCGGCATCTACGAGAACCGGAAGTCAGCCCGTCGGCGGGAATGTTAACGTTGAGTTGGAAAGTGCAGTAGTCTGGCACGGCCGGTGTATTTTTTTTTCCACTTTCCTCCGTTCACGAAAACCGCTAAAGTCAGCAATAGGTAATCGCGGACCACCGATGCACGGTAAACACGTGCGCGACTTCCGACGCCGAGCCTTTGCGCGTGCACTCGTCGCCGTTGATGCAACCCGAACGGACCCGTCTTCTTTTTGCCGCGAGTGCATCGGTGCATTAGTACTACTCGGCCGCAAAGTCGTCCCGCGGGAAGGACGGCCCCCGGAGCAAATAGCAGTTAAGTTGTGCGTCCGTACTTACCAAAACCTCATGCCGTTTAGGTTCTCCGACGCCGACACGGACACGAGTCGATACGAGTGCACGACCGTTGATCGTGTAAGACAATGCGACGCAAATTCGCGGTGACGACGGACCAGAAAACGTGTTATACATTTTTTTCCCCGTCGAACAACTTTCGTCCGCCATCCCCGATTTGAACCAGATTCGAAGATATATCGAGATACGGCGGCGTTACGAATCAAAACGTTTTTTCGTGGCATTCGTGTTTATGAACGTATTTTCATAATATGTCCTCGCGCCGCATCGAATGGACAACGTATCGAATCGAACAGGTGTGACTTTATAAACAAATATCATAGAAATTGTTAATACATTATAAAAGTACATTTATTGTTACCTCCAATGATGTGAAGCGGTCATTGTCAATGATCCTATACAACGTTAATAATATCTTATTTGTTAGGTTATTAATTGGCTAGTCATTATGATATAATATTATCATTATATTGAACTCGAGTGAACGCGTAAAAATGTACGGCGGTTTAGGTTCCGATAGAAAGAAAACCGTCGGAGTAAATGTTGAAACTTTAAAAGTGTATCGTATAAAAAAAAGCTAACGTTATATCCGTACCAGATTATAATATTATATGCAAGTATGCCGCGAAGTGTGTACAGTCTCCGACCGAATGGCTACAACAAAAGTCTTAAATAAACGTCTCATAAATATATACCATAATGATAATAGATATGATATTTTAGCTATATTTATAGTAAGTAAGTTTACTTTCTACGTTTTAAGATAAACTCTGATTATGCATAATGGCGTTACCAAAATGTTTAAGTTATTTAATTTAAATAGGCACGTGTGTAAATAAACTAGTCCGTCTAAATTTGTTTTGCAATATATGGTTTTCCCGGTAAGTGTATAAGACGACGACTTTGCGACTCTAAACAATCCGTTTTTGTTTTTTTTTTCTAATATACGTTGAGAATATGTTATAAATTACAATTTCTTATATCATGTTATTATCGTTGGGACATTTTTCGCTGTATGAAATCCACTGGAGTACATCTGAACGTTGTGCGCAGGCATTTACGTCCATTTGCAAAATTTAACTCAATCTCAGCTCTAAATCGTGAGTGTTCAAAATAATTTATGTAAGATAATAAATCTGCGTTCCCGTGATGTTTGTGTAAGAACAATTTGAAACGAAAAAACGCTCTTAAATGGATTTTTGTCGCAGGCTCGTAGAATTATATCGACTTACCTATATACCTACTATTATTTTGTAAAATATTAATAATAATCAAAAACGTTTTATCCTGATTAAATGAACAAAAGATATTTTTTATTTGTTATATTTTTGTTTTATACATATATAGTTTTTAGTTGTATTCGAAATCAAATTTAACAATGTGATTAGATTTAAGTGTTTTAACTTAGTGTTTACGATTTGTAGGTGAATAAAACGATCTTATCAGTGTTTTTATCATTATTTTCTATTCATTATACATACTAAACCATTGTGAAAAAAAAAGTTAAAAAAAAATTATATATTAACTGTATTAAATACTATTGTACGTGGACTCATAATATTATATTGCGTGTATACAATTATGATTTATATAAATATACATATATTTTTTTTTTTTCATTATAATTATTACTATAAAGTATACAGTTATGATGGGAATTTCGTCCTTCTCTAGATTTATAGTGATGTTAATCATTTTATGTAAGTGTATGTATTGTGCCGCGAATCTGACGCGTGCCCCCCCCCCCCATATATATTATCATACATAAATTTATCAGAAAATAATTGTTTGCCATTTAATTAAATACTAAGATTATTATTATTATTATTATTATTATTATATATTACATTAAACTTTTACCGTTATGAAAATATTTGTTTTTCATTTACGACAGGTAACCCGATGCCGCCTCCGCCGCCGTAGCCAAGGGCGTGCGTATGGTATATTATTATTATTATTATTATTACTACGTTCAACCGTAAGTACACCGGGTATGTGCACTGAACGTGTTGTACCTACATTTAACGTGCGGGGCGCGACGGTCGGGGGCGAAGAGCGCGTGCGAGACATATTTCATAGTTGGCACACGCGGGTCAAGCCAGGGGTCGCGATGGTGTCGGACGCGTGTCGCGTTCACCTAATACTTGGTTTCCGTTTTCGGACGCGTACACGTGCACAACGCACGGCGGGTGGTGCCGCCACCGCGTCGGGGTCGGGTAATGGGTAGTAACGAATGTAATTACGAAATGCGCCCGTCGCCGCCGGCCCGCGGTAATGTACCTGGAACCCGCGCGCGCGTTAATTACACGTGTGGGTAATATCGGCGCCGCCGCGGGCGTACGTCACACAGGTTCAGTGGCGGTTATCCTATGGTGCATGTGCTTGTGCATGTGCTTGAGCAACACATACAAGTCCAGTGGCGGACGGAAGGGGGGGGTTTTGGGGGTTCAAACCCCCCCACGAAAAATTAATAGATGATTGATTTAAAACGTAATAGTTATTTCATCTTATCTACCTAAAAACAATTGGTAAGAAAAGTGAATCTGTAATTTTTCAATCTACGTCATCTACGTTATATCAGTCTATACATCGATTTTTGCAAATTGGAGCAACACTCCCCGTTTCAGTTGCTTCGAGTGAAAGATCATTCTCTTGTCTCCGTAGATTAAAAACCTATTTACGAAACAAGGCGGCGGAGGACCGATTGAATGGATTAGTATTATTGAACTTATACAGAGACGTAGAGGTATCTTATGAAGATATCTTGAATATTATGGCAAAAACACCGAGGTGGATAAATTTGATTTTATAATTAATTGTTATGACTTCTAAAAATACAATAAATAATTATTTCAAAACAATGGTAATTATTCTTATTTTTTCAAAACCCCCCCCAACATTTTTTCCTGCGTCCGCCCCTGCATACAACATTTGGCGGGTGGGTGGGTTCCTCAGGTTCCTGGGTAGGTGGTTGGATGGATGTGGAGTACTTGGGTAATTTTTATAACTATATGACTTATAATTAAATCAAAACAATACTAGATACAAGTTCTGGAATGAATCGGACAATAATAAATGCTATAGAACTGCATCGGACTGTTATTATTAAATATATTTCCTGATTAGGTACGTAACTCAAAGTAATAAGTTATAAATATAATTAATTTTGTAACTAATTTATAAAATAGAGGGAAATTAAGGGTTATATATATTTTTAAATTATTACGCAGTTATAATGTTGATAACAATGATAACACCCAAAAATTGGAAAAATATGTGAACCAGTACTCACTAATTGAATATTGGTAATTTGCTAATAAATATTTGAAGGTGGGTGGGTCCTCAGAAATATTTTCAGCAACACATATTATTTTGAAGATAGCCGCCACTGCACAGGTTACTGGGCACGCAGGCTTAAGTGAAAACAGTGTCCAAGTGAAAACGACGCGGAAACAGTGGCGTAGGAACACTCGTTAGCGCCCCTGGCAAACCTAGGAAAATGCGCCTTTTTACCAATTAAAAAATTGACGAAAATGCGGAATGATATTTTTTATGTATGTAATTAGGTAATACAAAATTATTTAACTATCAGTTTTTATTACAATGTAAATTTCAAACTTTAAAAATTTTCTTTTCTCGCTTTAAGGCTACAGAATTCATCGATAAAAATAAGTACCAATTTTAAAGCGGAAATTCGCGCCCCTTCATGATTTGCGCTCCTGGCGTAGGCACAGTTCGCCATACCCTTGCTACGCCACTGCGCGGAAACACCGAGGAACGTATCGCAGAAATCCAAAGCGCCTCGTCAAAACAATTTTACCCTTGCGGCGAACGATCTTTCGACACTTAACCCGGACATGCGATGCTCCGTGAAGGTAAACGGAAATGTGTACGTCGCCGTATTACAAGTACTTACACATTACGGTCGAATCCGCTTGACACTTTAAAGGGTATTTTTTTGAAAACACTAGTTCATGGGGAGGGGCTCAGGGGTGGTTTCTGTGTTGACCACTGCCCGTTTACAGTGAAACTTTGGTGGTTAGTATACCGCCCATTTACCAATTCTAATGATATTTTTTATGCTATTTCAAAACATTATGTAACAAATTAAATAAAATACAAATAAAACGATTGTAATATGTTTAAGAGTCTTTTTTGGTAAGAAAATATAAAGAAGAATGAATAAAAATATATTAAATAAAACTGAAAAATGACATTTATTATAATGACCTTGGTAAATACTAGAAATTATCAAAATCGTTGTATACATGAAATTGATAATTATAATTTAAATACAATAGGTAGCTTACAATATTATGTTAGGTAACAGGTATAGTGAAAAATAACATATATATACACCGGTTGATAAGGACAACCGCTTAATCGGGACATTTCTTCAATATTACGAAAACAAACGTATGGTTGTAGTGTAAATGTTCACCGCTTATCTGGGCCACAAATCTGGATAATCGGGACATTTTCATCGAGTATATCGAGTAAGAAACAAACTACATTTGATCATTTTTTTCAAATAAGATAAGAAAAAATATTAAAATAGTAAAAATTAATTAATAAATGTGTAGTGTAGGTTCATAAATCATGGTTTTTATACATATGGAATTTCTACAGGTAATATTTAGTATTATAGTACAGATTTAATATGTAATAATAAAATCATAAAAATCTGAAATCAACAAATTTGTATATTGTAATTTGTAATAAATCAGTAATCATTGGTGACCATTAAAAAATTTTTTTTTTGTCATTTCGGATTATTGGGACAAAATAACACTCCACCGATGTGCCCCGATAAAGCGGATTCGACTGTATGTATATAGTGTTCCTCAACCTTTTTAACACCACGGACCGCTTCGATCATTATTGATTGGTCGCGGGACCATCAAAAGTTTCACGAAAACTAGGAAGACCTTTTTTTTCCATCAAGAATATACAAAACCAATTGAAAAAAATGTGTGTTTTATAAAACCAAAAAAACACAGTTGGCACTTCCGATACTCGTACTCGTTTGACCAAATTTTTTTTCGCTAATTTTTTTTTTTTTTGAAAAAATGAGCAAGCCAAAATAGTATGCAAATGGAAAAACAATCTATAGGACCGCGGACCGCCTATGACAGGCCCACGGACCACCGGTTAGGAAACACTGACCTATACGCTGGACAATCGCGCGAAAGTCGAAAAAACGAGTTAACAAGAGTTGTTCAAGGACAACGTATGGAAGTGTACTTAATGATAATAAATAGTATTATGTTAAAATACCTAAAACAACTCATCAACAATTAATACACGTTTTCAATAATCTATTAATGTATATATTTATCACATGAATATGACATTGTATTTACATAGTTGGTCACGGATAATCTCCGAAAATACACATTCAATCGTCATGCGGATTTTCTAAATTCTAGAGTATATCGCGGAGATAGGGTCTTACGTCTAATTTTATAATTTTAATTATCCAAGTTAAATGAGTAATTAATCAGGAGTTATAACAATTAATTTTATTAGATATGACGATTGGAGTAGTTTCGGAGATTAACAGTGACCAACTACTGTCCTATGTTGAATGATTTGTTTAGCTTCAAGTGAAAATAAAAATGTATTCCATTCATTTACTATGCAACTTGCGCAGAGCTAGTAGGAATGAGCTAGTATATCAACATAATCGAAATATAAATCAAATAAAAATAAATAAAAGTTATTGCCCCGAGTGTTATTATTTATAATATATGCAAAAATGTACGAATTAAATTTATAGTGATATTATACAAGTATATATACCCCATGCATTCGGAACACGTTTCGCCGTAAAACAATCGCGCTCGGTCGAAGACGTTTTACATAATTTTAAAAGTTCATCTCCCACTGTGAGAAAACCGATACGCTTGAAACACCATAATTTGAATAAAAACTTTCGGTGCGTTCTTACTCAAAGCGTTGACGGATCTAATGAGAACGATAACTAATACAAAACGATGAAATCAATAAGTGGCCAAGTAGGTACATGCTCAGACGTTCGTACTGTAGGCGCTTTCAGAATCTAAAAAGTCTAAAGATACGCATAATTTCTGTACATCATGTGTTTCCAGTACCTTATCTCGGTTTGTAGCACGCAATTAAACTCTCTCATTACATCCATGTTAATTTCCCTCTCGTCGACGACGCCGTTGAACGCATTCCTTTCCATATCTCCTCGATTACGCGAACGTCCGAAAACGTTGTCACATCTACTTAACCATCTTTCCAGAGTTGTATATTTCTATTTGAATTCCGATCATCACTACTAGGTAACTGTTAATACAAGGTATTGCTTGTCGTTAAGACCTCGTTGACATTGTACTGCTGTTCGGCGAGGGCTATGACAAAAAAAAAAAGAAACCCTAAAAAAAAAAAAGTGTACCGCTCGCAGTGTTCATCCGCACACACGTTTACGGCGAGTTGGTGCGCGGCATGAGCAGCAGTGGGAACGCGGTACTCTTCGGTTTGTCGGGCTGCGAATCGTCGTCAAACGGACGAAAACAATTGGTCCACTAAAAAATAACGAGCACGTTTACGGTGATAATCGCCCAATATATTATTATTGCGAGTGTGCAGCACGTCTTACACGGCATAAATAGGTCATTGCGCGGCGTGTATAAGACAACACGACCGGCCGACGCGTGCACAATGCCCCTATAAACATGACGACGACGACGTGCCGAGTACAAGAAGACATGGGCGATTTCTAACTGCTGCTCCAGCGTCCGGTACAGGTATACAGCGTTTTTACTTATTTGTTTTTTATTTTTTTCAAATGGTGCGTAAAGTCGATTGAATCCAGGTCTCGGGCGACACCTTGTGACCGAGAGGACCCGCGCCATCGTAGATCCTTCGCGGAAGACCTGTGCCGCAATCGGCAAATCCCTCGGTCACACGTTCCGCGTTCTCCGAATAATGGCTAACATTTCGGCACGGGACTGCGTTTGTTTCGCGATCGAAATGTACGGCTTGCCTTAGACACTACAGTCCAGTGGTTCCCAAAGGGTCGCAGAGGTTTTTATTGAGGTTCGCGAAAACACGAGCTACATGATATTGCGATATTTCATACTCTAAATACTTAAAATCGTATTCGATGACAAATTATTGAACTTACGAATAACTAGAAGGTAAGTGCTTAAATAGTTTCCAGTTTTGTTCATAATATTCTCCGAATCGTTACGACGCGCGACAACCCGTCCTTATCGTTTGTCGTTCTCATAATCGTTCGAATCTTATGAGCAAGCCCATTAAAAATCTCACGGCATCATGGGACAGAATAGTGTGACTCCTAAAAGAGTCTCGTGGTGGTCGACCTGTCAGGTAAACGGGTAATATGTATTATTTCCATTTTCAGTAGTTCAGTACACGTTTTGAATTCAAATAGAACATTTTAATTTTAAAATGGCCAAGCGTGATCTGCTGTATGAACATGATTTTCTTCACAGGCTCACGATTGAGTTGAATTGAAAATTGTACGATCTCGTTCAGTGACCACACTATATACGCACCTGTAAACACGGGGCGATTCTTACGGTTTACGACTGTAGCCAATGGTTTTGAGGTCTCCGAGAACAAAAAACCTTATAGTAAAAACCGTTCGGCGATATTCATAAAAAATAATTATTCGTTACGAAATTAACCGGATGGAAAATGTATTATACACGTAACAGGTAAGTTAATTTTAAACAAATGGGAAGTGAGGTGTAAATTGACTTCCTAAACTCTTGCTCAAACACGGTAAGCTTTCAGCTAGGCCTTAGAGATTTCTTGGGTGTTTTTGAATGGCCTGCTATATTTTCGTTGTTTGAATAATACATTTTGCTTACGTTGCATCAACTCTAATCAGAGCTAAATTCAACACGAATTTCTGGCGAGCATAAAAATCGTTTTTCATCTTTCATATAAGTAACTAAATAACAAATAGGACACCTTTAATAAACAGCAATAGACATTGTTTAAAAATGTAACCGTAAAAGCGACAAAACCGATAAATTGAAAAATGTGTACTCTCTTACCAGCGACCCAAACGTTTGTCGATCATATCCGTCGTCGAAACGTAATAAAACTATATTAGTTAGAGTTTACGAAAATCCTTTTCTCCTGTATCAATACTTCGTTCGTGTTCAAACTTCAAGAAGGATCATAATATATCTGCGATCGCAGTCGTGCTAGAGCTTTTTCCGACCGCGCTGCAAAAAAGTCAAGACATTAGAAAGTAGTTTCGTTCCATACGTATAATATGACTGAAATACATAATTTTATGCTACTTTTTTTTTTCTTTAAAAAATTAGAAATTATACGTGAGAATTAAACAACATCGTGCAAACGCGACGTACCACCGTAAGGTTTATTTACACATAATTTAAAGTCCAACTTGACTCCTGTCTAATAATACTTATTGTAAAAAAAAAAAAAATGTTCGACTATCATGACATATTACATGAATTATCTGAATTATTTATTATTAAATTAATTATTAAATATTGTCTTACTATTTATGCATGAAAAACTTAAAATCCCATATTACCTAGACTCCTAAACAATTTCTCATCGTAAACCAAGTGCTATGGTAAATAGATGGTAATAAAAAGTCAACACATTTTGGTTCGTTACATTTATGCGTTAATAACTAATATTTAGAACCACAGTACTAATTAAGCAACATATTATAATATTTTATAACGTCACGGTTCAAAACTGCAAATAGATAACCGAAGCATTTATTTTGGAATAATGATTTTTTACTTATTGCAGATTTAGCTGAACGTCAATATAAGAGCATATTTAACCTTCGATATTTTAATGTTTTTAAATTAATACTTTTATGCTAAACAATATTTAAATAATTCGTAACATTCAAATATGCACCAACAGTTCTATGTATTATAAAAAAAATGTAAAAAGTAGGCTATGGCAGCTGGCCGAATTCATAAATTAAGAATAATAGTTTTTAAATTTCATGTATAAAATCTATTATTTTATATATACATATTTGTATTCCTTTTTTTCTTTATTCGGAAGAAATTATCTTGAATTACGTTCCCCTCCGACCGGAAATAGACTACTGCAGATCTGCGTTCATTTAGCTATAAATAATGTTGATATATTTCCATTATTGTGTTGATATTAAAAATACCGTTCCGTGGTATTATTAAAAAACCGCATACACTGATCACTTCAGTTCCATTTTGTTATTTCACTTACCTGTACTATAATATCCAAGTACGACGTTGCAACAATAAGACGTGATCTGCCTTAACGATCCAATCATTCGACAAGCGTAGTAAATAAATTAAAATCGCAGCGTTTACGGAGCGTTCAATTCATTAACGATTTATCATTGTATAACAACCTGCACGGCTGCACCAAGCCGCGGAACAGACGTAGTAGTATCGAATTAAATGATTTTTTTTTTCCTCCTTCGCCCAGTGATAGATGAACATTGCGCACATATCGCACGAACCGGTAGCGCTGGGCTGAAACCATTTCAAAAACGTTTCAACGAAATTCGATTGGTCCGGTTTCCGGAGTGTTGCACTCGTTTACCGATTGTTTTTTTGCACTTAACTTTTGAATTTAAAATACATAAATACGGTTATCGGAACTGCCTCTGAGAATGTAAGCATACAAATCTACCGTGACGCTACGATAGAAACAAATCACACATATGTAGATGTTCTGCGGCGTTTGGATTTATTTTCGGAGACAAGGTTTGTCGGGCGCTTGACGTTTCCAAGACGACCGCTCTTGCGACTTTTGAAAACCCGGTACGTTGACGAAAAACCGACTCCCGTCGCGAGAATCAGGGAATAGATCAAGGAACCCGACGGGTCGAGACTAGTGATGGGCAGAAGTGACTAATTCCTATCGACTAGTATCGATAATTAGTCGACTAATTTTATTTAGCCACTCTGTGTGGATAATTAGTCGACTTATTTTTATTGTTCGTCTATTTTTATTCTTCGATTAATTTTATTGCTAGTTAAATTTTTCTATTTATTGAGAACTAATAATTTATATTATTTGAATCATTTTAATTGCACTTCGCTTCGTCTGGTCTATTTAGATTTTTGGTAAAATAGTTCCACGCGTCTGAAGAATTTTTTTTACTCAACATTTTATTTTATTTTATATTATATTTTGTATAATAAAATTGTACATAAAGAACTTTTCAGACTCTTCGGACCACGATAGTCGAAAATTTCGAACGATAACTTAGGAACTTATTTGGGGTATAAAATATTCTTGCAAAACACTAGATTACGTATCTTATAATTTCTTAGAATAGTCGAGTACTCGAGTAGTTCTCTACACAGATTCAGATATTAAATTTCTTATAATTAGTCGGTAGTTCGGTAATCTGAATTCTGCAATCTGCAGATCAGTTATCTATTTACAAAACGATTAAGCGAGCTGACATTTTAGCCGAATAATTAGTCACTTGATTTTTAAGTCGAATTAGTCGACTATAATTAAATTTATTCATATTGGTTGGCTGTGCAAATGTAGTCGAATAAATAGTCGACTAATTTCAAACATTCATAAATAGTTGGTCGCTCAAATTAGTCGGTAGTACGTGGAGAAAATCGACTAACAGTCGGTTGTACCGAATAGTCGCTTCCGCCCATCACTGGACTCGAGACCTGTGTCGCACCACTCGTCTTTCTGAGCCACGCATCGGGTATCCTCGTCAGGTCACCCACGAGACTGATGCAGCAGTAATTCGTTTTCGACAAAGATTAACAACGATTGCACGTTCACACTCGTAATAATCGTATTACCATTGTACTCGTGTACGGCATTGTGCGAGTGATGATTCAGTCATGCGTGCATAATTATCTCCAATTGGAACAGTCCGGTTAGTGAGGTAACATATTATGGCGTTGCGGTACGAAGTTTTACTTTTCGCACTTCGGAACGTCGTACACAGCCGACCTATCTGTTACTACACGCGTGCACCCGAGTCCTTGTGCTGTACACGCGGACGAATGACGATCGATAAAATGAATTGGTCCGCGAACCAACCACTCAAGAGTCCGCGTTCTCCGAATAATAATAATAATAATTATCGACCGAGTTTGTTCGCAGTCGAAACGTACAGCTCAAGACAGACAGTCTGAAATTTCACTACGTCTAATCTCGTCGTTTGCATAATATGTTTTGCTTAAGATGCGTCAACTGCAACGAGACCGGAATTCAATCTTTTACTCGTTCGTATGAGTAACTTAATTACAAATAGGATACCTTTGATAAACAGCAATAGGCATTGTTTCAAACATGTAACCGTTAAAGCGACTAAACCGATAAAATTGAAAAAAATATGTGCTCACTCTCTCCTGATGAGTGCAGTAGTACATTTCAAAGCTTTTATCTGGATGGGGGAGGCAAAGGTTAAAGGGGCGGCGTCCCTCTGTAGATATATACCCCTCGAGCAAGAATTACTATACTATTGTATTGTTATTATTATTATTGTAGGCACCATTGTACTCGTGTATAAAAACCAGAGGTTTTAACCATATACGGTTATTATAGTTTAATATTTTGTACCTATAAATTACAACAATGGCATAATATATGATAAATAGTCGACCGCCAGTCGTTTCGTGCAACCACCACAGTTGGCGATAAAATGAAAAAAAAAAAAAAAAAACACAATAATCAGCCGGTTTTCAACTAAAAGTATTCCTGCGTACCTACGATATACGTTAAAAATCTCTGGTTCTTTCCTGCTCGACAAGATCGAGTGTCGAATGTCACCCACTAACAACATGTTCAATGTCAAATGACCATTTAACGACAATATTAGCACGTATTGTAACACAAGAGAGCCCCACTGAACTTTCTTCTGCGACGGGCGCAAGCCATTTTGTATTCCAATCGAAAGCCGCGACGAACTGAATTTCTAACACTTTTTATTTGAACATTTAAGCTTAACGCGCGTATTATGTTTTATAAAAGCTATATTTCACTACAAATTCAAACGGTTGTTTACTATTGACAAGAGTAACATTTTTCTTTGTACGCGGTGTTGACGTTTCCTACTGGTATACCTAATAACTAAAATGTTTTCAACGATTAAAGTACGTGAAAATTAAGGTAAGACCCATTAAATGTTAATCGGTCAATACTTGAAGGCATCAGAGAATTTACGAGCAGTTCTGAAATAGACACAGCGTTTTTTTTTTACCATAACCATAAAATAAAACAGTTGATAATGATATTTAAATTGAAACTGATTTTATATTAATAATAATATAATGGTTTTATTGGTTTGAATATACATTTATAAAGTAATTTAATCTTACCAAGACGTGTATAATATACGAGCGGATAAGTAATAATTATACTATCAATTACCGCGCAAGGTTTTTTTTTTCCAGTTTAGTATAAAATTAATTTTAATTAAATATTTTATAATATCGTTTAACTATAACGTTTATACTATATTATAATTAGAGTGGCACGGCGCGCACGTTTTACTTTACGACTCCCAGGTATTTCGATATTAATGTGAAAACTTTTATCGGATCATACGAAATATGTAAGACTCATTGTTATACCGTCGAATTGTTAGCAGCAAGTTGTAGTGGCCATTTGTTGCTATGGGGTTAACTTTCAAAGGAATCAGCGAAATATGCACTAAGTATTCTTTGCGGTCATTCGTTAATTGTATATTGTCAAATTTAAATACTGAACGTTACTTTGCATACCTATAGGTTTATAACGCTACTGCTTTATTGGATTTACTACCTACATAATATTATGGCTTTGTTCGTTTAGTATTTCAGTAAATATCGGTAGTAACTTGTAAGTTATAACAAAATTCAAAGGACCAACAGTTTGAATGGACAAACTCTCTAGGTTTGAAACTCGATTATTGATAGTTTTTTAAACTTATGATTGAATATAATAATAATTTTTTAAGCAATCCAACATTTTATGGCTTTGATTAGTTCATCATTTTTTAGTATTATTTTTTTAACAATCTGATTTATAGATTCTAAAAGGAAACTACACATATTTTGGGACTTAAAGACATTCATGCATTTTTGCTTTTTTGTTTTTCTGTAAAAAAAATGTTATTAATGTGTAAGATCAATTTTTTGTAACAATTTATAATCCAAAGCACATTCATTGCATAAATAATCACTACACGTGTATGCTCGTACTTAAATAATTCAACAAGTCGAAACACCTTTTTCTATAAATATAAGTAATAAATAAACTAGAAAAAAATAGCCATTGTACAAATGATATATTATATTTTTGTTTCAAAATTATAGAACTTTTGTAGACAAAAATAATGTTCTTTCGAGTCGGACTGATTGTAAGATAAGTGGGTATTGTTTTGACTGTAATCCAAATCTAAAATTATGCAGATTTTATTTGTTTGATTATAGTTATTTCTAAACTGCCTTTTCCGGATATACCACTAAATTCTTGTATCTATGAAAATCACTTTTAGTGCATTTATTAAGATATAACTTGACATTTTGGATGTAATAAACTCCGATTTATAATAAAATATATCAGTGAATATCGTGGAAAATCACTTGGACATGGAGTTCCGGTTATGACGATAAAAAACCCAGTAGCCGCCAAGAAAGTCCGTCATGTTTTTCAATTACAATTTACTCATCGCAAATTAACTTGTTCGAATTTTTAAAGCTGTATACAATTATTCGATTTTCACAAATGTTCATATACATATATATAAATATGAAAATGAGAATCTTTGATGCCTATAGGCTCTCGGGAACCACTCCGATCGTCATGAAGTTTATTTTAAAACGATAGAGTACATCGCGGAGAAGGTTGTTCTAATCCTATTTCCATTTCTATGATTTAACTAATCGAGTTATGCATTTTTAAAATAATTTGAAAATACGCATATCCTTTTCCTTTGTATATATGTATAAGAAGCAGCCTTTTCAAGTACCAAGTTTCTGACGACACTATTGAACTTTTTTACGGTTTTTTTTTCACAGAGTTATTCCAAATACTTTCCAGAGTGTGTCCAGTGTCCACGTCACACAAAATAGACTTTAAATAATGTAAGGTAATATTGTAGTAGTCAGTTAAAAACCATGCTCCGGCTAAGACTGTTCCGTGCGACGGCGGGTAATTCAGGTAGTATAAAATACACATAATATATATCATCTGCAAATGTTTGACCCTATTAGATTCTAAGCGAAGGTAAGAATGTGTTACCTAGTTCAAAAGTTAGGCTTTCCTGATACTTTTGATATTTCTGTGATCATAATTAGAATTAGTAAATCTGAACCGAAAGTTTCAGTAGTTTTACGCACTCATTTCATAAAATAATATTTAGATATCCCATAAGGTACTACTTCCTACTCAATGATAAACTATTACGAGGAAATATTCAATCGTAGCAAGATTTTATTTGTCATACGGAGTATCGTGTATAGCCGTAAACTATAATAAACTATTACGAAACTCTACAAATATAATATCAAACATGACATATAGGTTTAAATATTAGGTATAAATTTAGGGTTAAGCCCCAACGTTTTTCATTTACGTTATGTTCCTGTATAGTATGAATAAAGACGTGGCTATACACGATACGCCGTATGACAAATAAAATCTTGCTACGATTGAATATTTCCTTGGGATTACAAACTCAACGTATTCTACAGTCTATCCACCCGGTAGATACAGGAAAATGTAAAGGACCCGTAAATGGTCACCGCAATACAAACATTCGATTTATTTCATTTTCGCAAAAATAATTTATCGTTTCGTGTATACCACATACAGGTAAATCCTACACCATCATCTGAATCCGGTGTTTTCTTGGTTTCGTTTTCGTTTTTTCATTCACTTTTATATGATCCTATCCACTTGGACGCGTGCCATACGGTCGCACACGTTCTGAAAGTTCAACGCGCGCGTTTGAGAGGAAAAAACAATTTTACATTACGCGATTTGTCCCCTTGAGCGTGACAATAAATATAATACGTTCGAAACGAGTTACGCGCGGCGGGATTGCGTTCAATTTGAATTATTTGCATACACAATAATAACGTGTTACATTGTCGGTCGTTTTCTAAGAGTTTTGAAAAAAAAAATGAGATCAGACTCTTCGGAATAGAAATGCATGTGACGAAAGTGCCCGCGCGCGTATACACGTATACACCTCGTATGTGGCCGTGTGTTATGTAAAGGACACGCGCACACCGTGTACCGGACGACAAACGGGTTATAATGGTACGTACGCTCTGTGCCAGGCACGTCAAACGCAAAGTATAAAGTGGACCAAATATATTGAATGTATTTGGACTATTTGGGCCGCACATAAGAATTTGACGAAAAAAAAAATGAATATTTTGTACAAATTTTTCAATTTTATTCTTCACGTTTACGAACACAGCAGGTACGACTAAATTGAAAAAGTTAAAAAAAATGAACGTTTAAATAAATTATATTAATATTAAATTAATTATACCGATTACCTATGAAAATAGGTGTTGTATAAGTTACAAAAAAAAAGAACATATCATTAATTCTTTTTGGACGATATTCGACATCTATTTTCTCCCACCAACTTATTCAACTTCGTAAGGAATATCATTTGACGAAGCCACTTTTAACACTGCATTTAGACGTGTACTCGGTTAATATCTGGATCCAACGGGTGATTTATTACTGTTCATTAATGAAAAAAAGTTGCTCGCATCGATATATATGTACAACTAAACGTAGAAATAATTTTACTAGGAAATCTACGAGTTTCTACGTGTCGTACTGGCACGAAATTGTAAAAATCAGGAACACTAACCTCATTGAATCGAATGTTTTGACACAGACATTTGTAACTATTAGATTTACAGTGGAATAAACGCGACAAAATGTAAGCTGGAACACACGCGGTGGTTACCGAACGACTAGAGTAGATGTTAACAACGGAAGAGACGCGCACTGACGGTTCAAACTATTGATCTATAATCTGTTGGTTACCTCCCCTACGAATCTACTCGGATAAAACCATCAATAATAATTATTCTTATTCGGCTACAGTTTATCAGATGATAAGACAGTATAATAATGCGAACAAACCGTTCTCTAAGAATCTCTAAGATAGTTGTGACGTAAATATTTTATTATTTTTTTCCGTCCATTAATATCGGTAGCCGCGTGTTTAACATGCCTATGCGGTACCTATCCCTATGCCTATCCTCCCACGAATGTCGCAGCAGTAAATTCGGCTAACAACACGTTAACGCTCGTGCGATGTACCGCGGGTAACCACGTACCGGGTGACGGGTACGCGATTCGTTTTCGAAACGCTCGGCGTTCGCCGCGCTCGTACCGACGCATATTTGCATATCATATTATGCGACGATTTTCCATCGATTTAAACGTACGCGTCGAAATATATTTTTCTTCTGCAATACGATCAGTTGCCCGCACTCGTACTCACCCGGTTCCAACTGAAATTTATTATCTCGGCCTTGGCACGTTCAAAATAATATATAGATTGGTAGTTTTTTTTTCATAATCTTTTAGAACAAAATATAGTTCATATTATGGAAACGTCCTACAGGTATTTAAAAAAAAAAAAAAAAAATTAAACTCGTTATGAAATTGAATATAAATGTTAATAAAAAAAAAAAAAAAAATAAAATTACGCGTTACACATACCGGTTAAGTATAAGTTGTTAAAACATTTCGTCCGAGTGTATTACGTAGCTCGCCTATTAGGTGTAGATACAATATCTTACATATTAATGTATTAGTTGGGAATATGGTGTTTTATAATTACTTAATCCGACGTCTATTATAATTGAGTTGTAGTAGTAGAACGTCAACGAAAAAAAAAAAACCGAAATACACAATTTTGTTTTATAATGAATTAGATATTCATATAATCCATTGAAATTCAATAAAATTAAGTCTCTTTATAAATGATCAAAACAAAACACCAACAGACTTAAATTGTTCAACCGTATGCGTTGTGTGCTAAAATAGGTACCTACAAACTATCTGAAATATGCAAATTTATGGAAAATGAAAATTGTATACTTATATAGCTACAACATTTCTCAGTACTATAATTTGTAGTTCACGTAGAGTTTCACACGCGATGATGTGCCACGAATATGCAAAACCGTGCAGTTACGATTCCTGTAGCTATAAATTATAATAAATGTTTCGATATTGATCAAAAATAGTTGGAAATAAATATTATTTTTAGCGGTCGGTCACCAGCGTATCTCAGAATCTTGAACAAATTTAATATTATGTACTTAGAGTAAAAAAATATTTTTCAAGCTAACATTAAAAATAGACTTGAAACCTCTACGCATGACTAATCTTCATCTAGCGTGTTTCTGCCTGTTTTAAAAAAATTATATAAAATAAATAAGTACCTATCTATCATTGTGTCTATTTACCTGTACGTCCTGCAGATTTAGAAATTATACAAAGCTTTATCAAATAGTTTATTGGACAGTTACAAACATGTATATTATCTGATCGTATAATAACAAGATAATTATGTATATTTGCAACTACTATTTAACAAAAAAATATATTATGCTAAATATTTGGTAGAACTGTGTATGATGAACAAATACATTCTATATCTGTGTATCGGTAATTATAGGTATCCTTACTAGAGTGTGTACTATGTGCAGACTTTATTACGTTTTATTTCCAGTAAATACCATGATATCCTGTGTGGAACTGATCGATTTTACATACACGTTTATTTTAAAAACATGTTCTACTATACGTTCACCGCTTTGACGTTTTCCGGAAAACCACGCAACGCACGACAAATAGCATTGTCATATCGTATTGTCTGTGTACTTTCAAAATCAAGGCTGTTCACAATTAACGTGATAAGCTCATGAGGTAAATATAGAAATTGTATGTTACGTTGGTAGCGAGAAATAATCGCTAGATTTTATTTCAGAAGATAAAAAACGAACACGTACGTTCGGCAAACAGTTCGTAATGCACTCCTATAAGTTACTCTTGTCCACCGATCTTATCGATTATTTATTGATTTTTATCACAAAGGTAAATCAGTTATGAAATAAAGTAGAAATTCGACTAGCTCGACGACCGAGGAACTGTGTATGGTTGTCCTACGCGAGGATTTCAGGCGTTTGTCCTTTGTCGCTTGTACTCGCGCAAAATGTACCGTACGCGCGTAGATCACACAATCGATATTATTATTGAACCGTAAACGTTTATTTCGTCGGCCAATGTCACGTCGTGTGCCTACATACTACCATTGTTGCGTGAATGCGACCTGTAACATTGCACTGTTGAATTGTTCTCGGCATAGCGACTCCGCGGACACCGATCCGCTGCGATATGACGGCCGATCAGTGACACTGCCTGTGGGGGCAAAAGCAAGAAAAAACGTTCAGTCATTAATCATTATTACGGGCACAACACGGGGAACTCATTAACGAAATAATATTCGAGACCCTCGCATCGTATCGCGTCTAAACGCTATTAATTCATCGTACGCACATCGTGTAGGTACCTTATACCTTATACGGAGCGTGAAAATATCGCATTGAAATACTTCTCTTCTGCTTATTATTCTTGCGGTGCAGCCCATCGTTCCTCGATCCTCCGGCTGCTGTATAGGTATGTAATAATAACAATAATTGCGTCCACGAATATAACGTAATGAGACTAAAATCACCCGGAGCCGTAAGCATACGCACCTTACCTAACTGAGCGCACGTCACGTGATAATTAAATAAAATATGTTCGTGTGACTGCCGAAGTTGCATTCATCAAAACCGAAATATTGTAGTTGTGTTCGAACATTTAGTTTTTCATCGCTTGCAATAGGTTATAAATGTGCTTAAATCAGTTATTGAATATGGTCTCTCTCTCTCACCCATCATACGCCGTCAATCCTGACAATCGAGAGTAAATAATATCATATTAAGTGTTATGACCCCCTGGGCTAAAACAGTACAGTATAATACAGAGGTTCCCAAACTTTTTACCAGGTGGTGCCCTGCAGTGAACATCACGAGGAAATTGCATATTTAGGCATAATAAATGAACAATAGTTAATCAACCCTAGTTTTATTCTCGTGTGGTCCGTGGACCGTGGTGCGCAGTTTGGGAACCATTGGACTGTAATATAATACAAGTTATACCTACATGACGCCTCCTCGGTTCATCTTTGTACACTTTGCAATAACTATTCTGAAAACATAGTAATTTCATGTGTTTTTTCCATTAATTTATTTATCGCGTTATATTGTATATTGTATATAACACAATGTTATTTGTACTACGTTGTACACCTATCGACCTATATCCTTTATAGCGTAAAACACTATGGATCTACGCGGGCACTCGTCATTCGGGTACCGATTTGGCGTTGCTATGATAATTGAATCCGGTGATTTGCTTACATTTCCGCCATTTTAAATTGTCCAGTATAATATATAACCAGCTCATATCGAATTGTGATCATAAATAAAAAAATAAAATAAAACACAAGGTCTTTAACGATCGAAACCTAATGAGTTTATTCGCTTGAAATATAATCTCACTCACTTCGACGCAATCGAGATTTATCCGTGGTGTAATAAATATAAGGTCGTTAACAAAATAAAAAAAAAAAAACAAACGCTACTTAATCGCACTCCGGTGCGCGTTAAGTAATACTCTTATGTTCTCGTATTATTATTATTATAATATAGGAGTAAATTAAGCTGAGGCTTCGGGGCTTTTGCAACCGACGAAATGTTCCTTTCGACGAGACTTTGCAGACCCACGATAATTTCCGCGTTCGCGGTCGAACCAACACGTACCTAGGTAAACCTCGTTTACGTGTTTTTTTTTTTTTTTTATCTTTCTCGGCGACAGTTGTTAAGCGACTGCAGCGTGTCCACAAGTGAGGGCATCGGAGTTCCGGAAAGTGCAAAAGTCCTACTGTAGCTACCTAACGCGCATTAACCTATTGCGTATGGTATACGGGAGCTGTATAATATATAATATCGACGACAGCCCGTGCAGTTTCTGCTCGTCTCCGCCTTCGTCCGTCTCGGTGAAAATAATCGCGCGGATGGATATTATAAATTACTCGATAAATAGTCCGGGGCGTTGATAGCCAGGGGACAAGGAATAAGCATCTGAAGGCACGTACCAGCTCATCTAGTACCGGTAGAATACGGTGTAGGATAGCACGTCAAAAGGATGATAATATCTTCCACAATGATTTGAGATATCGATTATACGTATATTATGTATTATGTATTATGCGTACTTGTATTATATTATACAGCAAATAAGTGTTCCATAAAATATACTCTTATCGTGATTCTCTCTGTTTCGCGTCGTGCAGTCGCATCATTAAAATCATATTATGTTCATTTGAACTGCAGCTTTTACGGAAATCATCAATGCGTTTTACAATACAATACCAGTCCCATACATTCATATTTATGAAAAAACCTATTGAGTATAGCTTGAAAAAAGTGAAATGATCACATTTTTTTATATATCAATATTCAAAAAGCAATTCTCGGGACCGGTAGATTTATATTTTGAAAACCGGACGACACTCCTAGGTCAGATGAGATTCCACGGTCAAGTGAAATATATAGATTGGTATTTAAAACTTGAAACCAATGTAACATTGATCTCGAAAAAACAATTTTGTGTGAAAGAGGTCGGATGAATCAGTATATATTTCTCAAGATGGTCGATATAGTAGCAGACATTTCTTAACAAGTTAGGTTGGACTTTTAGTTTTCAAACTTTTGCATAACAAAAAAAAATGTTCTGAAAATCACGAAATTTCTATTAAATGTTAATAGGTGTAATAAATCGATATAATATCGATAGTATAAGTTGTGTATCGAGTGGCTAAGATTGATATTTATACAATAACAGGTAACAACCAAGAATGTTGTAACCATGCAAAATAAACAAGCGCGAAGAAATATATACAAAACGGTGCGGAGTTCGATTCTCGATCTCGGTTGAAGCTTTTTGCAATTTTTTTTTTCTGTTTTTCTCAACTATTCGGAAAACTGTTGAGAAATTCTAAAAATGATCCACCCTCCCTAAGTAACAACTAAACAACATTTTCTATCAGAAAAGTATCTGGCTTATACGTGCATCCGAGCATCCTTCTGGTCGAAATCGTGTACACAAACTAAAAATAAAATACACACACACATCATGATAAAACCGATGCATTTCTCGTTTCACTCAAAATCTAATTACACGTAGTGCATAATATTACCATACCGACATTCACTAGCACGTCGTGTTGAAAACTGACTTGCGTGTAAGTGTGGGGGGGGAATGAAAAGAGACGTCTAATTAATTGAAAAAAAAACTATTCATTTTATAAATATTGATATTATTTGAAGGCTCGGTAGGATAATTGATGCAATTATCTCTGCAAAACGTTTATAGAAACTGGATTTATATCGGACGTCGTTTAAACATTTTTCAAATGTTGCTGTAGAGCAGTGTCGGAGAACCGCCGAACAAAGCAGACAAATAATTTGACCATAATCACAAGTTGTGTTACGGTACGGTATGAATAGCGTTGTTACTTGTTGATTACTAATCGTCAGCACAATACCTGTTCGATGTGTTACTGTGCACACGATTATTATGCATCTATACCTTACCCCGTCCACTTGTAAGCTACAACATTGCATTATGTCGGCCGAACGCTGTTGAATACGTTGAACTGCTACAACGACGCGTGATGTGCGCGTGAAAAAGGTTCGTGGTAATACTATCGTCGATCGGTACAAGGAAGGCTTCGATCCGCAGCGATCAACTGCTATAATATCGCGCGATCGATTTGCAAACACGGTCGAACGGAACCAATACCTCGTATATTATTATACGTATTTATACCTACCGTGTACTATCGCGCTCATCGATCGCACGCGGCCTATAATAATGCAGGCCTCTGTGTACGCGGCGGACTGGTTTGTGTTCTTCGCATCGAACGACTGCGGTTCGACTTGAATTCAAACACATTTGTATTTTTATACCTATTTACTCCGCGACAACCCGGGCGTTATGTAAAATTATACCGAGCGCTGTTACAGTTTGCCGATATTATATTTTCCTACTGTTTATCAGCTCTCTAACCGCACAGATAAGTAACATCGCGAGTATCAAAACTGTTTACCATATCATTAAGTCGCGAACACGTGACGGGTATTTATACTCGCGCCAACCGTATTCATTACATATATTTTCATCGTGTAATATAACTGTTATGCGTACACGTGTATATGCGAGGTGTCCCTCACCGGGACTTACACACAGCGCCTCCTGTGTTAATGGAGATAGTCAAACCATGTTTATCTGTACCAGCATCCCTGGGCAAAGGCAATTTCGTTGACAATAGTTTGATAAATATAATTATAATTATCGACGAAGTTAAAGGAATTTACTTTTTATTTTATGACTTTTATAAATTTCGAAGATTTCCATTTTATAGATATTTTCATTAACTTATCGATTTTTAATCATTTTTCAGGTTCACACGAGAATAGTGTACTGTTCGAACGGTAAATAATAACATTATCAGCAAAGCTTATTGGAAAAATGACGAGGTGATAATAATTTACATTATTTTTTTTGTAAACTAAAAAAAATATTAAAAATCATTCAAACCAATGAAAACTGAAAGTTGAACCGTCAAAATGTTTTAAAAAAAAGCCCTATAAAATTGCTATCTTGGAATTTCACAAAAATTATAAAATAAAATATTATTTTTGAATACACTAATTTAATTTGCCCAGGGATGCTCACAAAAATAACATAATTTGATTATCTCTATTAACACGGAAGGAATCGCTTTGTGCAGGACACCCTGTACATACGTTACGTGGATGATGGATCATATGAACCGAGAATACAATATACGATATAATCCTCTTGGATCGAATGATCGATAACAATTCAGTATTCTTCGCGCCGTTATGTTATCGGCGCGTGTTGTGTCCTCGACGTTCATATATACAAGAACGTCAGTGCACCGAAATAATCTGATCAGACAACTCCTCCTTACTGCTACGTGTCTTGTACCTGGTGTACACCAAGAAGATTGTTCGAGCATGGAGGTGATTTTAAATCGCCGCGAACTATCACTGCGATCGTATGTATATGTATTCGATTTCGATCGGACGCAGTTCGTCGTCGGTCGTTAAAACCTAACACGTTGTTATTGTTTTTAACTTACAGTATCAAAACAAAAATCATTCATATATACCCATATGAAACTTACATTTTTAACAAATAAATTCCATAAAAATGTATTTGTTTATTCCCCTTCCTGAATCTGTAACCGTTACGAGTGCCCATCATGGGTGAGTTCAGGGCAATTGAGGCAGTGATCAAATCTAGGTATTGCATTAAATAAGTTGTACACTTAATATAGCTTCCGATTCGGTTAAACTTTTCGAGATATAACTTATGGCGGTAACCGATATTTCAAATAGTAATTTTAAACGGATTGATAATGTATTTCATGTGTGGCCTGATAAATGTGTACGTTCTACTGTTATTCAATCAACATAATTATTATAACAACAGTCCTATTATGGCTTTTAGTCAAAACTCGTACGGTAACACCTTAAACGGCTTAGTCAATAAAATATAATACAATATATAAATGAAAAAGAATGTGGAATATATTATTTTGTAAAATACTTATTTTTCTATGGATAAAATAAAGTTTATAACGTATGTATTTTGATAAATTTAAAGGGTTTACTTTATGCGCAAATACATGCTATTGTTTTATTGTTTCCTATCTATGCATATATTATAGTCTTAGGATTGCTCACTATAGATTTGGTACTTATCTAAAATGAGTCAGTATTTCTGAGAAACATATAGACGCACGCCGGATTTAATTCTAGGCGTGTCTTAGTATGTTAAAGCCTTAGGGCCCCAACTAAAGATAAATATAGAGGTAGTGACGGATACAAATATTATTATAAGCAAGGGCATAATTGATTCATCATAAACAGACTAATGTTAGTTTATTTTTTAAGTGTTCAACACCCTCCTACACGCGGACGTCAGTTTCAGTTTGATGTTGAATTTTGATATTACTGTATTTTATACGATCTAAGAGCAATTTGGTGTCAATTATCCACAACCGACGTCTGATATGCCTATTCATTAATACGTTTTGGACATCTAACCTATTACCTATACACTCTATGATATTATCATTTTTAATACGTTCTATCGTTGTTCATCATAGTTTATTTCATATCCTAGAAGGGCGTTTCATTTTAAAATGTTGATGAAAATCGTTTATGAATATTGCAGCGTTATGAAACCTATGATATGGTATTTCGGACGGTTCTGGGACACAAATCTAACGGTACATGACGTATGATGTGCATACAGGAATAAGCTGTGAGAATACATTTTTTCATGAGCACGCGGATTCTTCAAACCTCAACCTTGTCTTTACATAAAAACGATTACCAAATCAGATTTTTTTCCCTCTAAAACTAACAATGGAACGTTATAAAATTTTATCGAAACATCGGAACAAAATCGATGAGGACAACTTCTGTATTGTGCAGCACACGTTTTAGCGACGCTTAAAAGTTAGATAAATCACCCTGCGATATTATATAGCGACTAGCGGATCTAAATTCTTTCCACTGCGGTATCAAGTATCCAAGTTCGAGAGTGGAATCGAAATAAAAACGAAAACACGCGTTCCGTACAAAGTCAAAACACAGCTCGTCCGTCCGTTCCGCAATCAACGTACCTCGGCCATGTTTGTCTTCGCCGCATGAAATCAATCTTGACAGCGCATCGAACCTCGTATACGTACAGACAGTGGCGGCTTGAAGGGGGTATATTTGAATCACGTGATTCACAGAAATATTAATGGGTAGGTGGGTGTGTGTCCTATGGTTGAAAAAGGTAATTAGTAGAATTTTTAAAGATGGGTAATTAAATTATAAATATTGTAATGTTCAGCTGTATAATATTTTGTACACTCGGCGTAATGCGTAAATTGCACGACTTAAAGGTAAAGTAGGCCAGTAGCATCAGCTATTGTTCTGTGGTAGCATACGACCTTAGCGAGGTATAGAATTGAATGTAGGTAAATATTAATACATTTATTAATTCGAAGAAATTATCGATGAAAGATTACGTGTGTTATAATTGTAGATTATTACTAAAATAGTTGTTGCTAGGATGTTTTCTGATATCAGATATGGGTAATAATTGTTTAAAATAGGTAATATGTTGTATATTATATGGGTATTGGGGAATGTATAGTCTCTGAACACTTGTTATTTTCGGTGTTTCCGATATCTGGATATTTGGAGAAAAGTGAAATTATTTTAGGGTGGGTGGTGTAAAAATATTAGATGTGAGTCAAGAAAAAAAAAGTTCAAGCCGCCACTGCGTACAGATATTGGGTACACGCGACGAGCGTTATGTTATGTGTACTAGACGTGATAGTAATGATAGTAAACCGTCTGACACATACGCCAAGACGATCGAACGCGCAATGACGCAGATATCCGTTAAAGAGGACGCCATAACATGGACGTTGTTTCCGGGTTACAAACGTATACAGCACGTGGCAAATCAGCAGGGCCGATCTTGAGTTGTTGGCTTTAATACCGCAGTGCAGTAGCGTATCCAGGGGGGGGGAAGAAAATTATTAAAATTCGAAAACAAATTTTTCGAATAACCCACACTCTATATTCGAGTATAGATCATTCGTATAGGACATTTTTCGAACTATCTATATTCGGATGGAAAATTATTCAAATTTTCCATACTCAAATATAGCTTGAATATATACATGAAAAGTTGTTTCCTATCCGAATATACAAGTGTTGATCCTGTATATTCGAATTATTCGGATAGAAAACTATTTTTCAGGTACAGGTTATTCAACTATTCGGATAATCCATATGCTATATTAGAATGTAGATGATTCGAATAACCCACTGTTCTAATATAGATGATTCGATTAATTTTCTATTTGAATCTTAGATAATTATCTAAATAATCTCAAATAATATAAAATAAAATACTACATCTGATTTAAATGTATAGTGTGCGGCTTAAAAATTAAAAAAAAGTTTCTTTTTAATTTAAAATTTAATCATGGATTTTTTTTAAGTTATAATAATTGTGATGTGTAACTGATCAGCCCTCCTAAAAAAAAAAAAAAAATCCTGGATACGCTACTGTCACAGTGGACTGACCTATTATCAAACTTATAAAGGGAAGATATGGAAGATAATACGATGTCTTACGATGTTTTAGGTTTTTTACGATATTTTAATTTTTGAGTGAGATATGAGCTTTTTTAATTTGTAATATTTCACACGATCTCTACTAGTTAAAAAAACGTTACGAGATCCGACCGCAGCGTACCAGTGTACACGTGTGTATATACGGTAACGAGTAGACACCGCGCACTAAATAATAGCAGACAGAAGCAGAAACGAAAGAAAGACATTTTTCGAATACTACAAATAAATCGAATGAAGCACTTATATCGGACAACGCGCGCACGTTGTAATACCGCAGAAGGGGGAAAAAAGTCAGTAAGAGGCACAAGAGCTCTCTGTTTTACAACGAATTAGAGCATAACTGTTAGATTACACGTACATAAAAATGACCTTCATGCCTGCGTGTAATCAATCTTGGTCCGGCATTGTGAATATAAAAAAAAAAAAAAACAACAACAACAGCACCGACGACGCAAACTTTTACTTTTCGAGACTAATCACTATCCTTTTTACCGCAGCACGCAGTAAAAGGGGTCGGGCGGTGAAAACAAATTGGGCTAATTTGTTCGAGGGGCAAAAAAAAAAAAAGAAAAAAGAATACCGACGAACGCCGAAAATGAAAACACAAAAACACATAAATAAAATGCCATAGAGATTAATTAATTCACGTTTAACGCGAATATAATAGGATTCGCGGCGAATCAAGGAGATGTTCGCAGCGTGATGTAAAACGAAAAGCCCGCACGCGGTGGACGATAGCGTATACAGGGTGATTTTTTCGACAGTAACCACTACTTTATGCATTCTTTTGTCCGGAGCTGAACATTTTTCAGGAAATTGTCAACAACAAGTATTGTTCAATGTTAGATTAGGTCAGCCTTAAGGACGACGATGCTGAATGATTCATAAATATTTCGCATATCAACCCTTGCTGCTCGCCACATCCCGTCCAGCTAACACCGAAATTCTTATAATTGATGACGACTGGTACACATTGCGCTTATCAACGTTTAAAAAAAATACAATAATCCGCCTCGGACTATGAAATCATTAAAAATATACTATATGATGTATAGTGATAAACTGATGACTACACTCAAATGATAAATGATAAATCGATAACATTTTCCACGTTAATACAGGCGTAGGTATATACTTATGGTCACCTGGCCGAAGAAAAGTGTATGTAAGGTAGTGTGACCGTTTTTATATAAAGAAAAATAAGGGACTAATAATTCTTGGATGACTTAAAGTCATCAATATAAAACATTCTAAAAAATTATCATTTATAACATACGCGATATTCATATTATTATTACTAATACTTAATATTCTACATGGCAGTATTCACAGAAAAAAATACCTTCATCCACATTGCAATCAGTTTGTTTTTTATTATTTCGCAAAATAAAAATTTAACTTTTTTTTAATATAATATTCCATGAGGAAAAATGTATTAGTCGGACCAAACGAAATATTTTTAATTCTTCAAAAGAACTTTCCCACTTTTCAATGTACAACAAAAACGTGTCATAAGACTGGTTAGTTTTTTCTATAAATTGTTTTTTTTGTGTATATGTATTTTTTGTCTTCAATTCTAAGAGTAGTGAGTTTACACTAAAAGCTAAAAATATTTTTGTTTTTCTATTTTTTATTTTCCCACGTAGTATTTCTAATTCTTCTGTTATTTGACATGCAGGAATGTTTAGCCCTTCTATTCTAACAGTGACATAAACGATTTTTAATTGACGCTGTTTGAAATAAAACCATATTATTGAAACGGGGTTTCTAAAACATTATTTAAAAATGGCTGGGCATTTATGCTGAGCGTCAAACTACGATTTTAATGCTGAAATACATTTCAATAATTCTGGAAACTGCTGGTTGTAATATTGTATTTATTTATTGGTAATTTAATAATATGGAAATAACGGGATAAAAACGGGATGAAAAGCGTCCCGTTCGAAGTATGTCGGGACAACGGGACATGATAATCAAAAGAGGGACGATCCCGTTTTGAACGGGACGTATGGTCACCCTAATTTAAGGTGAAAATAATCATCCTGCAGCGACGCGCGCGGTGTTTTTTTATTCGTTCGTGTCTTATGATATTATGTTGTGCCGTCATCGATTTATCACATTCCTTTTGGTCTCACGCGAATAGATATACCACCTATACGTATGTAATATAGGTAGCACCTCGACAGCGGTCTATTATGCCATTATTAATTTTTTTTAATTTTTTCTTCTTCACCAATGACATACGCGCCCCGAACGGCTGTCATTTGACTGGAGTGATTTTTTTCGCACACACACACACGCGTACGAAACACGTAGTCACGCGCGCGCACACACACGTGTTATGCGCTTATGCATATTGCACGCACGTACGTTCAGTGTTTATTTCAGGGGGGTCACCGGGAAGGTAATACCCCCCCCCCCCGAACAAAAGTATGACATTAAGTGTATGACATAATCAAATTAAGTGCTTTATTTCAATCATTTGAATCTTTTATTACAATCACCGAAGAAGATGTATTGAAAATGTGTTTGTTATGTTATAAAAATTTGTTTATATGGGTTTATATTCTAACCAATGTTTGGATAGACTTGAATTCATTTAAGTATGTTGCAAAAAGTTTGGTTGAAGAAAATTTAAAAAATCCACTGTTATATATTTGTAAAGCAAATATTGGGTATGCAAATTTGAAAAAACTCGCAGAATGTTTAATGTGTGTACCAGTTTCAACGGCCACTGCGGAGCGCTCTTTCAGCATAATGAATAGGATTATGAACAAAATAAGAAAAACTAAACTTTGCAATCCTGCATGAAAATTAGCACAGAAGGACCCTCAGAACTCGATGAAGATACTGTGAATGAGGAAATTGATTTGTACGCACGTCAAAAACAGCGCCGGATTCGTTTAATTTAATTTAATATATTTTATATATTAATATATACTCGTATATAGTATATAGTATAAGTACGGTACGGACTTTCGTACCTGAACGACGTGTGTGTTGTGTGTTCTGTTGCGCTTCTCCGTTATCAACTCATTACCGCATTTAAGAGTTCGATACGATCGTACCTATCTGTTTTGATTGTTTTCAACTTGCGTTCCATTGGTTCACTAATATCGGTATATAATTTTTCACGATACTATTATGAATACAGAATGTGCCAAATGTTTAGAAATTCTAACCCATACTGAAGATGCACTAATATGTAATGTTTGCAAAAATACGGTACATTTCTACTGTACAGGTATCTCTGAAACAAACTTTAAAAAACTATCAAAGTTAAATAAAAGCAAATTTGTTTGTTGTGATTGCAAAACAACAGAATCTAGCATAACCAAAATTCAACCAACAACCAAGATAGAAACTAAAATTGAAGAACTCATTAGCTCTGTTGAATTTATGGGCAAGCAGTTTGATGTTTTTAATAAAAAAGTAGACTCGATGCTCAGCGAAATAAAAATTTTAAAAATAGAAAACGAAAAAATCTCAAATGAAAATAAATATCTATCAAGCGAGGTCTCGTCACTTAAACTCAAAATAGACAATATTGAACAATTCAATCTAAATAAATACATCGATATAACTGGAATACCTCAAACCACAAATGAAAATTGTTCTGAAATCGTTAAACAAATTGGATTAAAAACAAATACTACTATCAACGTCATAGAAGCAAAAAGAATATACACCAACAACTCCAAGAACAGTATCATTGTTGCCAAACTTGAAACCACTGAGATGAAAAGAACCCTTATACGCAATAGCAAAATTTCCAAACTCTCGGCAAATAATATTCTTAGTGCTTGGTCAAATGAAATCAAAGTGTACGTCAACGAAAGACTTACAAAAGACCGTCGAATTCTATTTGGGCAAGCAAGAACAACTGGGAAAGATAAGCAGTTCAAATTCATATGGGTCAACAACGGTGACATCCTCATGAAAAAAGATGAAAGCTCAAAAACAATTCGTATAAGAATACAACAAGACCTAGAAAAAGTATAATATCAACGTCAACATCACTAATGTAATATAACGCATGTATATATATATTTTTTAATCTTAATGTATGCATATTCATTAATTATCTTCCTAGCTTATCATCACGAAAAGACCTTAATCACATATAATTTTATATTACCGCTTCAATTTAAATTTAATCACAGTTATATAATCAACGTTATTGCACATTCTCTAAGCTCACTATGACATCAATAAATACACTATTTGAAATCTTAGACTCCGATAAAACCCCATTACAATGCATTAATGATATAAATATAAACCTATCTAAACATAACAACAGCCTCAATATACTACATACAAATATTAGAAGTATAAATAAACATGTAAACGATTTAGAACATTTATATATCTCCTTAAATGAAAAATGTCATATTATAATCACGTCAGAAGCATGGATAGGTAATGACTTCAACTCGAAATATATTCCATTTTGCAAAGGCTTTAATATTGAATCTACAAAAAATCACGTCCGTAAATCCGATGGTATTATTATGTTTATAAAAGAACATATAGTTCACGACACAATCGAATTAATTATTCAAGACACAAATTGTTTATTGTCATTAATAGAACATAATGGACATAAATATGGCATTTTATCTATCTACAGATCTCCTAATGGCAATATCAACAACTTTCTTATAGAATTCAATACTGTAATTACAAACTTATTCAATACTCACAAAAATACTAAAATAATTATCATAGGTGATCTAAACATTAATATACTTGATACATCACATACTACAGAAAACTATTTAGATATACTCAACACACTGAATTTTACATCACATGTGAATATTGCTACACGCCCCGAATCAAACTCCTGTTTAGACCATGTTTTTACAAACATCAATACTAATACTAACTCACAGATTTCCGTCCAGGTATCTCTTATCGACTCATTATTAACAGACCACTATCCCATAATTACGCAAGTAATAGATATTAATTCCAACTCAAATAACATCAATATAAATGCAGAAACAATTATCTATAATTCAATTAATTATAATAAGCTGAATGATCTAATTAAACATACAAAATGGGTTGACGTCATAACTGATAGTAATAATGCAAACATTAATATAAATATATTTACAACTACATTACAAAATTTATTAAAACAATCTACAACTGAAAACCAACGCAAGCCAAATAAAATCAAAAATCCATGGATACTACCAGGCATGATAAATTGCATTAAAAAACGAGATAAGTTACACAAATTATCCAGAAAAGAACCGTTTAATATACTATTAAAAAACAAATATAAAAAATACAGAAATAAATTATCCGAGATCATTGCAAAAGCAAAAATTAATTACTTTAGTGAAAAAATAAAAACGAACATAAATAACCCTAAGAAAATCTGGTCCACTATAAAACAAGCAACTACACAAAACACTTCAAATCCATCTAATATCACATTAAAAATAAACAATAGTACATATGATTCTAATAAAGATCCATTTCTCCTTGCCAATGAATTTAATAATTATTTTCTAAAAATGGGCAACCACAAAGAAAGTAATACAATAAATCAAAATCAAAATAATTCTAATAATCAATCTCACTCGCTTTATTTAAGAAAAATTACTAAAACTGAAATATTCAATATAATCTCCAATACGAAAAATGACTCAGCACCCGGCATAGATAGTATATCTATTAATGTTATTAAGAAATTCAATAACTTTATGTCCAATATATTAGAAAAAATCTTTAATCAAATATTAAAAGAAGGGCTTATTCCAGATTCATTTAAAAAGGCAATAGTAATACCGTTATATAAAGGTAGTGGGCTTAAAACGAGTTTAACTAACTACAGACCAATTAGTTTATTAAATGTATTCTCCAAGATATTTGAAAAAGCAGTTAAAACAAGACTATTAAATTCCTTAGAAGAAAATAATTTATTGCCTAATACACAATATGGTTTTAGAAAGGGTTTAGGTACTGAAGATGCATTGGCACACCTTACAAATGAAATATATAATAACATAGACAAACACAATAAAACCATCGGTATATTCTTCGACCTAAGCAAAGCCTTTGACCGCATATCTCATTCTATGTTGCTAAATCGACTACACTCTCTTGGCATTACTGGGACAGCCTTCAAAATTTTCGAATCATACTTAAACCAAAGAACTCAACAAACTAGAATAGGTAACACAGTAAGTGAAATAGGACAAATTCGTAACGGAGTCCCCCAAGGTACAGTACTTTCCCCAATTCTATACATTATATACGTAGCTGAATTAAGTAATCTTTATATAAATGGAAAAATTTACTCATATGCGGATGACACGGCCATTATTGTATCTGACTCTAACTGGGATACAGTTTGGCGGAAATGTGAAGCTGATATGTTAGTAATTGATGAATGGTTTTCGAATAATAGTTTAGAAATAAATTATGACAAATCAAAATTTATAGCTTTTACCAATTCCATAAGAACTACACCACTTAAAAACGAGATTATTATACACAAAAAATTTAATTGCAACACCATAACATGCAGCTGTCCAAAATTAATTAAACACCCTTACATTAAATACCTTGGCATAACAATAGATCAACACTTAAAATGGAATAATCATTTAGAATACATAATAGTTAAACTAAGACAACTAGCATACTTTTTCATTATAGCAAAAAAAATACTAAACAAACAGCTAATTAGAATAACATATTTTGCAATGGCTCAATCACTAATCCAATACGGCATAATAGCTTGGGGTGGTTGCAATACCACTTTAAAATGTAACTTATCAATACGACAAAAGAACCTAATTAAAATCATTCTAAATAAACCGAAAACCTTTCCTTCATCTGAATTATTTAAAATGCTAAGAGTACTTGATATTGACAATTTATACAAAAAACAAGCAATTTGCTTCATTTTCAAAAATAGTTTATTTAATACTAAAAATCAAACATACAACTTCAGAAAAACAAATCTTGAAATACCTTCCGTTGTTACTAAAAAAGCTTCAATGTCATTCATGCAAGTTGGATTACGGTCTTTAAATGAGATTCCTAAAGAACTATTAATTATTTCAAACTATTCATATTTTAAATATAAATTAAAAAATTGGTTTTACAATAATCTTTAAATATCTAGTATTAAAGTACTTTTTTATTATTATTAATTATTATTATTATTATTTGTTTTATATAAGGTCTCTTATTATCTTTCATTAGTATTAATTCATATGTACTCTTACTCTACGACACGAGGTTCTACCTCAGTGTAGAGTAATGTCTAGTTAATATTTGTCTTTATTATATTATCATGTATTTGTCTTGTAACTAGAATTAAATAAATAAAAAAAAAATAAAAAAATAAAAAAAAAATATATATATATATATATATATATAGTATATACATTAGCTCATAATGGAGTATTATTAATAATATAAAATGTATAAGTAATGTATAAGTAATGTATGTATAGTAAATGCCTGTTAAATTTTTTTCATACAATTAATCAAAATAAGTTTTTTTTTTAAGAATTTATGTATTCGTTGTCCATCTAAAACTTACTAATAAATTGAGCTTAAAACGATATTGTTACTTCCCTTAATTATTTACTTCTAAGTCATACCCCCCTGAAAATTTACGATACCCCCCCCCCCCGGGAAAGATGGTCTGAAATAAACACTGCGTACGTTCGTACATAGGTACGCACGCGCTTTTAAAATACGTCCACGCGACCTACGATAAATACGTAGTAATTACTGATATTATACGTTGAACGCGTATTTCATTCCGTCGGCACCGCCAGCGAAAAACGGTAGCCGCGGTCGCACATAAATGTAATACAAAATATACGTATGACAATGTATTGTGTGTGTCTGTGTCTGTGTACGTGTGTGTCCGAGTGCCTGTGTCTGTGTGCGTGCGCGTAGGTGCTTTATCTTATTATTATTATTATAATATTATGTGATCTGAATAATGTACCTATATTATGCAACGGCCGACTGCTATCCTTCTCACCTACCCCCTAGCTCCACCCTCCCCTCCACCACGACCGTGTCTGATCACTGCGCCGCGCGAGAGGGAAAACAATTATTAAATTACATATTATATTTTATACCCTTGTGCATGACACAACACGATGTACTTACATGGTTACATGTGCATAACTATACGAGCTGTATGAAAGAATAATTTTTCTCTCGACTTTTTTCCACTTAGCACTCGTATATTATGCATAATATACGCGCGCGTGGAAGAATAAAATTAATAAATTAACAACATATCGCCACCCCACGTGGCCCGAGGGGGAGTTTATCTGGCCTCTCCATCGCACACCCCGCCCGTTCCGGCCACGGTCAGCACTGCACGTACCCCGCGCGCAATAATGTCTATTATAACAATACCTATACCTAATCACTATCGGGTTGAAAACGAGCCGCACGACGAAACGCGATATGATAATATTTTAATACTATGATAATAAGCTCGTATATATATAGAGGTACGTCCGTAATAGTATTGTGTTGTATGCATAATTATGTATTTATTCGCGATAATCGCCACCCCCGCGGTCGTAAAAATACGTGCACCCGCACGCGGCTGCTGCACTTACGGATTGTGGAATTGGCAAGATGATATTATTGTTACACGCGGTCAAATGAAATTGCTATTATTTCAACGAAAGTTTTGCGCGTAAATGTTTTTTTTTTTTTCACGTGGGTATACGAGTTTTGCTGTTTCGCAACAGAATATTACAGCAGGGTCTCGGTACTTCGAACGGCACTGTCGAAAGGGCCCGTTCGGATTACCTGTATGACTTTATTAAAACCAATTCTCTTGCAGTTTAAATTTTAAAATACATTTTCATAATTCGTAATGTAACTATAAATTATTACAACGGGTACATAGAATCATTTTTATTATTATTACACTATTACATTCCCGTATTATAGGATATTCATTTTTTTTTTTTTTTCTGAACACTGGTTCCCAAAAGCTGATCAAATGCTCCGTGCCGTACGAACGTGTATACACGTGCGATGTACAATCCTGATTATTTTAATGATTATTATTGGGAGGGTCCACGGGAAATTATGTATCTAAATAAAGTGGTGTGATAATTCTCAAGTCCGTTCGGATCAGCTTGTGTTCGGATTGACGAGACCGTTATTGATGAATACAGTAGGTATAGTGGGCTATACCTACTGTATTCATGCGCATCTGTATGCTAATATATGTCAATATACTTTATTACAAATGTAAAATACCTGTTGCAGCGGTCACAATCGATTTTGTGAATTGAATGCTATTCCTTGTATTATTCGCTTTACAGGACTTGTAGGAAGTTAAGGATTGGTGGAAAGAGTGGAAGGCATTTACTGTCCCTCTCGCATTGACCGTAAGAATAACGCGCGTGTAATATGCAGTTTTAAATTGTTAAAATTGTTCAAACTTTGTGTCAACCCTACGCCGCCCGTCCCTTAAACAAATCCCAGATCCATCGCTGCGGGGAAATGCAGTGCATTGTATTCAAAGTTAAGCATTAAAATTCATATGTATCGCGGGGTTTTTTCGAATCGTTTATAACGCAATATAATAATATGGTATTCGTTGTTTTTTGTGACATTTATTAATACGGAATGGTTTATTTGACCGGCCACAGATACTGTATGTTAAGTGTTTAGTGTTCCGTTCAAAACACCTTGTGCATTCGTATATTATAATACTTTAAAAATTGTTTTTTTTTTTTTTCAACCGAAGCGCAACAACATCCGTTATGATAAACAAATGTTATTTCGGATATATTTCACGGAATGAATCACAACACGACGCCAACGCATAAACCTACTTTAAGATTATTTTTTTTCCTGATGAAAAATTGAAAACAACAATAACTTAATGCTGATTTAAATATAAATCGAATTCGTTTGTTTTGCGTTATTATTGAGGAACACTTGAGAAAATTTAATTTAAAAAAAATAACAATAACCGACGCGCACAGTTTTTCTTCCGAAATCAGTTACGTTGATAATTCGTACGCGAATCGACTTCCAGCTACAAACGAGTTTCCTCCCGATAAACCCTAAATTGAATTGTAACCGAAATGGACTAGCCACCTCCCAACTATAACGGGTACCTATGTGATATACCAAAAGTAAAAAACATTTTAAAACATCTATAACCTAGCCCGTGTCAGACGACAAAAATAATATAATAATAATATGGTGTGTAGGTAATCATCTAACAAGGATATTATTTATAATCTGAATAACATGAATATTTTTTACTTCTAGTTCTCACGAATTCAAATTTGATTTAGATTGTATATATTCTAAGAATGTATTATTCTTATTCAAGCTCACATATGCAGGTAGGTAATGTTAAATAGACAGCCATATAGATGATATATTATCTTAAAAAAATATTTACACCACGATATACGATTTATTAAACATTTATGTATTATCTTTGATACTTTTTTAGGACATCAACACCGTACAGTTATTACTCATATAAACTTGTCGAGAACTAGCCTCGCTGGTATAATTGATGGTTACCTATAAATTTGATTTAATCGTCATCAGTAGCTGATATTATTTTGTATTGTAATTAAATTATCATAGGGCGTTGAAACATTTTAATCACTCGTCTTCCACCACGCATCAATGGGCGGCAACTGAGGTCTGAGATCAAATAGCCAGAAGTATAAATAATAATATTATTGACACTTCACGTATTTTTAAAAATGTTTATCAAATTGTTACGTTCAAACCATGTAAACATCGTGTAATCATCACGCGATATTCCTAATTTAACTACCTCGTAAAAGTCTACTACTATATACTTATAAGTTATTACAACCGTACGAAATAGCACGCTTCGATTTCAGTCCATTATAACTAGTGAAAATATGCTGATTCGTATAGTATATAGTAGTAATCGGCCGGACACGAATCAAAACTATCGATTGGACCATCGGGGGGGAACCCACTACGATCACTTGGTAAGTATACAATATCACACGATAAGATGGCTTACACGTATAAATCATACAGCTGCAATATTATAATGTAAACCAGCAGCGGTCGAATTTAATGATAAAATAGAGTAGACTAATGGCACTTTTCTTTTTACATCTTATAAAATATTAAGCAAATAGGTTACATGTAGACTTATATCACCCGAAACGGTAGGATCTATCGCAGTATCGCGCGCTACAGCTTTTCAATCGACAACTATTGTACGTACCGTGTGTTCTGCTGCAGAGGCTTTTCCGTCAAAAACATTATATTCATTCGCTTTTTTTTTATACCAACTAATCATTTTCTTCGCCGCTTCTACCTTCGACGCCCACACCCGAGGTACTATCCTCCGCCGACCGTTATGGTAATAGCTAGAGAACGTGTAATCGTTTTGATGGAATAATCCCAGCATAAGCGAATTCTATACCTACACAATAGTTCCACCGTCCACAATGGTATTGTAAAAGACATAATAATATGGTAATTGTGTTTTGTTTTTTTTTATTTATTCTTATCGATTAAAGTTGTTCATTTTTACTATTGTACTGTTACTACTAGATTTTATGTACCGAATTTTCGAAAATTTCATTTTTTCTCTGGCCATTTGGAGTTACCCATAAACCTATATTTTGCATCGCAGAATGGTAAAGGCTATTTTAAATGCACGCAATTCGCTTGATAATAGTAATACTCTTCGTTTGAAACATTTACGATCCATATTCTTGAACAGGTTTCTTATTATAAGTATTATTTTTAGAAAAAACACCTTCTCGTTGAGCACATGGTACAATGTCATAATAATAATCGTGAAATTAAATTCACCAACTTTTTACATAATACATAATATGTATTAAATGTATATTGCATATATATATATATACAGGGTGGGGCAGTGGGTTCTGATGATTTATAGAGTACTGCGGTTAGGTACTAAAGTAGATAAGATAAACTAGTTTGTCGCCAGATTAAAGTTCATGATGTTTAGTTTTACTCCAACAGTAATCATGGACACGTGGCCTGTGAATCAGCGCGTATTTCAATGGCTGTTCTTAGACAAATGTTTCCGAATCGTGTGATTTCGCGGAATGGTGATATTGCCTGGCCACCAGGATTTGACTCCACCGGATTTATTTTTGTGGGGTTATTTGAAATCTAAAGTATTCACTAATAAGCCACATACACGACTAGAGTTAAAAGAAAACATAAGACGGGAAATTACGGCCATCGATGTGCATGTCCTACAGAGAGTTATGGACAGTATGAAAAAACGGATAACCGACTGTATACAAAATGAAGGCAGCCACTTAAATAATGTAATTTTCAAAACTTAAGATTTTTGTTAATAACAAATAAAAATAATCTTTATGTTGAATAATATTGTTTCATTACTTTGTTTTTAATACTTGATTAATAAACTACAATTAAAATTCGTCAGAACCCACAGCCCCACCCTGTATATATATACTGCCAACATATTTTGTTATTGATTATTATTTTAATGTACCTACTCCATAAAATATTTATTGTGTAACGATTATTGTTGAAATGTGTTTGAGGAAATTAAAAATGCGAAATAAAAAAATTAAAACCCTAAAAGAGAGTACCATAAAAACCCGCAGAAGGCTATAAAAATACACAAATTCTAAATGAACATTTTTAACAACCCGGTAAACATTGTATAATATTGTATAATATAGCCCACGTTTGCACCAAGGATATAGGATAGATTTATTTGGTCCACGTCCATATTATTCGTAAACTACCGGTTAAATAATATACATGTTCGTAAGTTATGTTTGTTTTCCGTGTATGCGATAACCTAACCTAACCTACGTAGATTAATTATATTCGTACGATGTTGCACGTTGCGCATATTATGTACGTTTATTGTACGCCGATAATTCGTATAATATTGTCGGTAAGTAGAAGTTTCGCCGATACGCAGAGTATTGGGAACGGTGAGTAGGTAGACCAGAGGTTCCCAACCCGTGGTACGTGGAAAGCTCGTAGGTGGTACGCGAAGAATTTTTTTGCTATTATTTTTTATAAAATGTATAATATGTAAATGTAAAATGTTATATTTTACTAATAAGAAAATATGTTAAGAAATGAATAAATAATAAAAATATACGTAAAAAAAAATTTGACCTTTGACTCCTATTTTAGTTTTAGAATTGAAGTGGTACGCGAACTGATTATAAAATTACCTGGTGGTACTCGATGATAAAAAGGTTGGGAACCCCTGAGGTAGACGACGAACAAATGATTTAAAACACTGTGTTTACGTAGACGCGTACGCATATATATCATAATACGCGATTTATGATCTAAGACAGATGCCGGATAATTATGCGGGAAGTTTCTCGTCTTGAAGACCGTGCATTTCACCGGAAACTTCGATTCGATTTGGCTGACATCTTAACGACTATGTTTGAACCTGCGCTCATTAGCCCGGAGATGATTTGTTTTGCAAAATACTCAAAAAATGAAACTGCAGCAATTTGTATACGATATTTCCACTCTACCGAAACAATCCATAAATACCTACCTATTTACTAAATTAAAAAACTAAAAGTCAATGCTGATTGGTCATTACTGGGCAATACTTATTTTAACAGCCGTATAGTGTATACCTTCCCCCCATTGTCGCCCACGGGAAAAGTTTTATTTGGGGGGAGGGGGGAGGGGATATGACAGTAAATAAAATATAATCAAAAGAACTGTACATTTTTTTGTTTCAAACACTATAATATCAATAGTTATAATAATAATAATACAAGTTAATTTGCTTTTTCAGAGGGGGGAAAAGTATCCTGCCCTGTCACCCCCCCCTAATGGGCGCCCAATACTGCATTACACGTGCATTATTTGACCGAGGATATGAATTAGTAAACAGCATATTATTACACATTATTTTATAACTAATATGTACTCGAAAACGACACCTATTTGAATGGTCATCACATCAAAACCAACCGAAGATTTTCGCCGTTATAAATGCGAATGAGTTTGTGAGTCATGTACATCTTAATTTTATATTTCCACACGCGAACGCTGTTCTTACGGTTTTTACAATATTGTTTTATTTTTATATCTATTAGTATTGGAACGTTTCTACGGTCAATTCATTAGTTATAATCTCAAAAGTTGTTTAGTTACATTCTAGACCCTAGTATTCATGTCGGTTATCACGGAAGATAACCGTGATCGATACCATAAACTCACTATTTACACTAAAAACAACATATAAAATGTAACGTCGCAAGAACGTTGGAAAAAAATGATTCTTTTGTTCCCAACGGTGTTTAAATAAATTCATTGAATACTGTTATTGGAAAACGTATGACAAGAGGAGGTCCAACTCGTCCTAAAAAAATAATAATAATACGTGACCCTACTTACGTTAATGTTATGTAAACATTCATGGTCGTGGATATTTTTACTAGGGTACACGTCGTCGGCACTTATAGTACACGCATTTATCGTAACGTTTATTACCATTTAATTGTGTAATTTATTCGAATCGACACCGCAAACAATTACAGTGCATTTCAGTTTTTAGTATGTCTAATACTGCACGCATATTGCTTATAAATTATAGTATAATATGTTATGTAAGTGAAAATTGAAACGACTCTTTGTGCTTATCCTTCTATACTCATAATTACAATGGTAAATATTCTTCAATACAATAGTCATAAATCGTGGTACCGTACAGCGTAACGTAATGATGATGATATAATGACGTTTAATTTACGCAAGCCGTCAGAAATTATTATTTACAGAACCATTTAGTGTTTAAACCCGATTAGCACATATTTTGTGTTTTAAAAAATAAAAGCGGTTTTCCGGTAAATGTATACCTATAGGGTAGGTCTCACTGTACTGGGATAATTTCCTTTAATAAAAAAAAAGTAAATACATTGTAAGAATCTTAATGTGCAGCAATTAGCTATACTCGTACAAATAATGTAGTACCAATAGTTATTACAGTATCAGTATATTTTATGTAGGTATCGCAAAGAACTTTCATTAAATAGATTATATAGAACAAATAAATGTGTTCCGTACCGAAACAAACTTAATATTTCAAAACTTTTCAACTTTTATAATTTTATACTAGCAATTCGAGCTTATTTAAATATTTAAAAAAAAATATTCGGGTTGTTGCTTACATTTATTTTCGGCTAAGAAAATGTAATCTTGACCTCTAAACAAACAATTTTACTATTAAGATATTTGAAATTTACCAAGCTTTTAATCAAACTTGACTTATCTGTTTAAAAATTGTTTAAAATTCGTTTGTTTATTAAATTGAAAGATTTTAAAATTGTTCTTGTAGTCCAAACTATATCCAGTTATAATGATAAAACAGGTCTTGATTGGCCTTGTAATTTATATTTTATAAACATTCGTTTAAAGTATGATTAAAATATTAATTTCAAGATTTATAAAATATAATGGCATGCAGACTGAGTATTTCGATAATCAAATTAGTTTGACTTTAAACCCACAGTACTTAATTTAAATTGTATTTAACATTTTCTTTTATAAGTCAGGTACCTGTATATTACACAAAATTTGAATTTATGTACCAAAGAGTTGTTTTGTACATTAATATTACAACATCGGTAAACAGGTAATAACGTAAATCGTATACAGTCAAACCAAAACATTTGTATTTCACATCCCACTTATTAGAAATTTAGAAAAATTATTATGAAAATGCGTGAAGAAAATAGGACATTTTTCGTACCCACATAGATAGGCCACGGGTTTGGGTGTGCCACGGCCCACGAGGGGAAATGTGTAAAGCAGTGATTTATTAAATTTTAGCACGATTATTATTACATTCTAACAACGATCCCGAACGGAATATTATTTAAAATGAACAGATTTCCAATGCTTTGAGAATTATATTCTAACACTCGTGGAACAAGCTTAGTTGATAGAGAAAATTAAATTCTGTCTGCAATATTTTTGGCACCGTTAAAAAATCATACACAGAGATTATTATTATGTTATATTTCGGGCTTTTACAAAATATTATCTTTACGATTATCTATTACCGTACATCAGTGAAAACTGAATACATAATACACTATCAAACACGATCTTATTGAAAAAAGTAATTTTCACATTTTTTTTTATTTCTTGTACCTGCTGGATCCTTCCATGGGTCTGAAACTGTAACGTACTACTGGAAATATTGATATGGATATGTCAATACTCAAAACCAATGTTTAAAAAAGAAATATTATTAATTCAATCCACGAAAACATTATTACTATTTCAATACTATGATAAATTATCTATACACATTTATTATAAATAAGTAAATTTAAAAATAGACACATAAGAATATATTTATGCTTAACTTGTCAGTATATGTTTGGTACATTTATCGTATACGATACATATAATTAAGGATTAACCTAAAGCTGAATGCATGAAAAAAAAAATTTGTTTTCATATTATTTCACACATCGCAAGTGTATTTATATAAAACTATTAACATATTCTATAAATTAACGAATTCAAAATGATTTCGAAATTAGGTAATCATACGAAAATATATGCAAAATGAACCGCTTGAATTAGATACTTTGATTAAAAAATAAATTTTAAACAATTATACGACGACAACGTGATTTCAAAATCAGCCCTTCAGGCTACAAACAACTACTGGAAAATTAAAAATACCACCTCACAACGTATATTTATGCTTATTGGCGTTTGTTTAACCATTATAAGCAATAGCGACGATTCAACGTGCAGGTACACCCACCTGTATATTGTATATATTGTATAAGTATAACAAGCTCGACAAATATCGACAATAAATGTATTATTTATAAGGCTCTGCAGTTGCGTCACAATTACTCATTCTAACCCGACCCTAAGCCAAGCCGACCGACATCGATTCAAGAATCTGTTACCGAGTCGAAACAAAGAACCCGTGGAAATCCTAACGGTCGACCACGGCACGCGTGGTAGTGACGGGCCAACTGTTCACAATACGTATGAAATAGAGAACCCGTTTAACGCGTGTTGTTCGTACTGCCGCGTAATTCGTCGTCAAAATCGACCCACCGAAAGACCGTGACGATCTCGAGTTGAGCTCAAACACAGTATCCGTCAGTGTACCTAATGAGTCTAGGGTAGAGGACTTGTAGCATTTGCATATTTATTTTGCACAGTCACAAAAATAGCAGAGTGCGGAACAAATGCGTTTCATGCTTCCACAAAGCTAGTTTTAAAATTTTATTGTGCACATAAATGCATATTTTGCGTTTTTTCGGTTTTTAGGGCAAATTTCTTCCATTTTATACTTTAGATGCATATTTTAAATAATTTATAGTTTTACCAATATTTTTTCGTCGACGTTTTTATTTATTTATTCAAACAACCAAAATAACGTTGATATTATCAATGATATTTCTCGAGATTTGCCGATCAGATGCCGCAATTTGTCGGGTTTTTAATTTTATTAATAGACCAGATAAGATAATATTGTTCAACTCACAAAATGTTATCGATATGGGCCACGGAGACGCCTGTCGTAGACATCGGACTTTTTCATATTTTAATAATCGCTGTGTTTCCGTCGGTTGACCGTCGTACACGTCCAAACGCGTTCAACGCACAAAAGTATTTTGCTGACCTCAGGTCTAGCCGTAAATTTAGTGTTTATTAAATATAATTTTGGATTTATCCCCGACGTAATGACTAGTCTTAAGCAAAACATATGCCACTGTCAGATGCTGTAAAAATAATTGAAGACGTTTTTTTTAAATTGAATCAAGTACCCGGTACAGTGGGAAAAATGATTCAAGAAAAGATGAATAATGTTTTAGAGAAAAATGAAGGTTACCAAACATTAGCTCAAATTTCAAAAATTTTAACTGGAGAAGAAACTTCAATGGTCAGAATACCTGAAAACTTGAGCCTTGGCGGATTTAGCATACTTTAAATATGCTCCTATAAATTCCGTTGAAGTGGAACGTTCTTTTTCGATATTTAAAGTCTTGTTATCCGACAATAGGAAAAGTTTTACGTTTGACAATTTGAAAAAACACCTTATTGTCCAATGCAACTTCCAAGGTAAAATTTGTGTTAATCCTAAATATTTGAAACTAAAATATTTTGTTAATTGTTTTTTAGTAGTCGAAGAAGTTGAAAGTTTTGAAAAAGTATCCAGTTAAAATAATAATTCAATGAGTCCAAATGATTCAAATAATTATTTGTAAGTTGTTAAATAAAGTTGAAAATAAAATGTATTCATCAAAATAATGAGTACCAACAGAAAAATTCTTATTTTTTGTTCAAAAATATTCACTTTAAAATGCATATTTTTTATATTTAAGTGCATATTTTTAATGCATATTTTGTATATTTAAATGCATATTTGGTGACTTTTTAGAGCTACAAGTCCTCTGCCCTAAGTAATGACGAAATCGATACGTCTTGGAGTACAATCGGCAACAGACGAATCACCTTGGACGCGTGTTAAGGAACGGGACCGGACACAGTGTTATTGTCGGGTGAACAATATTGATGTTCATCGAGACGAATAAATATAAGCCAAGTACAAACGTTCGAAGAGAAACGCCGTTCTTGCGGTTTTTGAATTGATATTAGCTGACGTTTGGTCCATCGTGGCGAATCTATAAAAACACCTGTTTACGACCACGTACGTCGTGTACAATAACGTCAACAAGAAATGTGCGCATTGTCGACGTGGACCTACGAAGAATAGAACCGTAGACCGCGACGCGATAAATTACGAAATTAAGTGTAGCAGTCGATTCGAAACCATAGATCGATCAATAATAATCTCCCGTGTATTAAACGTAAACACGTATAAAGGTTATATTCAATAATCCATGTGTTGGTGCATAGTTTTTAATATTATATTATACTGTACGAGCTTACGATTTGACAGTAGGGTTTTTACTCGATTTACTCGGTTTTAAAAAACCAGTACGATTTTCGTGCGCTAAATGTCCGGCACGAATTCAACACGAGTTACAAAACGGAGCAAATAGTTACAGAAATGTAATCGCGGTATGTCGTACTGTATCATAAATTCATAACAGTGGGCGATAAGATTTGTTCCCGCACTGCCTGTACACGTACACATCAATCACAATTTATTCAGTATCAACCATGTCTTCGAGGATAACAACATTGGATGTCGGTTGGTGGTTGTCTGAGTTTGAGACGCCATCAACATTATTAGTTTCATTTAGAATGAAAAAAAAAAATAATAATAATAATAGTAATATTCTTGAAGCGTATTTGGTGTCTGTATCAAAATGATTAAAAAATAAAATAAAAATAGTACTGCATGTACTCGGCGTTTGTTATTTTCATATTTAATTTTGCTTCGTTGCGTGTACCGATTGAAACATATTACATCGTAAAAGAAAAAATAATAAATGTTTAAACAATTTCGTGCTTATGATACGATTGTTATGCGATAGAACTGAGCTTTTTTAAGACGCTGTAATAGCGAGTAACAAACCGTGAATCTCGTTCGATATCGTTGTTCGTATGTGGCGTTTTTTTATCGGTTTCAAATCTGTAAATCTCATAACGCTTACACACCAACAGTCGGACGTGCATTAGACTTTATCTTACGAAGCCATCCGTCGCGCGGGGTGTGAGAAATCCGATAGGTGCTGCGATAGGATTAACTGATTTTTACGGCTTCATCCAAACGTAATGCTGTCGGACACCGCGATTAGTACCTACAACGTTGTGAAACGTGTTGTGGATAAAACATCCTGAAGTTGTGTGATAATATTGCACGAGTCATTGCATTTCTAAGAATAGCACAAATGCTCGAGTTTCTCTCTCAACGGAAAATACACGTTCTGTTTTAAAAAAAATAAAACATTACTTAATGACGTAACTATAGCCAAACTATGGTATGTGGTCCGTGCCGAACGCGTACGAGATAGGTACGTATACTTAAAACCTACACAAAGTTCGAATGACGAAGCCGCACGTGTAAAAGATCGTGTCCGCACGAACTTATATAGCGAAATTACGAGTAGGACAATGTCATCTTGTGTCTTCCGTGCCCGGCGCAGGACTACAAATGCAAATGCAAACATCATCGCCAAATTTCAGACGCGGGTTAAACATATTTAAGATAACCCATTACCCGGTGGCTAGTAAGTACCCGGGCTTAAAATATGTATTCTTTTACCCACGATTGCTGGTACGTCTAAAACGTCTAAAAAGCCCCGAATTCTAATGATTTTTGTTTCTCGAGAACGGAGGAGGGGGTTATCGGGGCCATGCCCCCCCCGTCTAAATCCACCACGGTTCACGCCAATCATCGAGCGAGCATAATTAATATCTACCAGTGGTTCCCAAATATTTTTCAATCTTATTCAGACTGATTATCATAAGTAATTATAAGCCGCGACACACTTTTGATAAACATAGTCTATTTTCCAAAAATAAGTACTTTAGAATCGAAGAAACACATATGTGAACAAGCAGTACAGTTTTGTAGGTTCGTGAATTCAAGTTTTCGACTCATTTTAGAAGTATAAACTGATCCACTCGACCTCTTTTGCTCAAAAGTCGGAATAGTTTTTTCGAGAGCAATAAATTATGGTACACCGGTTTCAAGATTAAAAGACCAATTAAAAAACCAATTCCTATCCTGCATCACCCGACCGTGGAATCTAATCCAACCTAGGGGTTCCGTCCGTATTTCCAATTGCTTTTAATCATATTTTATGTTATGTTTTTTTTTTTAAGCAAATAGTTAAATTTTTCACGGCACACCCTTTGGGAAACACTGATGTGTACACTGTACAATAGCGGCGAGACGTGGCAGCGATCAATGACGAAACAAATAGCAAATCAATAATGATTGGAAAAAAACCAAACGTACATCGTTATAATTCTTGACATTATACAATTACGTGATACCGATTTTAGACGGTTTAGAGCCGGGGTCACCAACTGGCGGACCGCGAACACTTTTTTTAAGGACCCTTATCCCCGTAGTAGTTTTTAAATTTTTGTAATATAGAAACTATAAATGTGTCATATAAAATTTATATAACATAATAACAAAAATATTTAACCCGTCATGACTCGCACGTATATTTTGAACACCGTTACTCGCGCGTAGAGCGATTCGTTCATCAAGTATATTTTATCGAGTTTAAAGGAAATATTTATTCAAGTCGCCAACACTTTACAGTACGATCAATTCGAGATGAAATACGTTTGATCAAGTAAATATCCAGAACTAAAAAGCCTGGTTTCAAAACTGTGAACAATGTTTGGATCAACATATGTTTGTGAAGCCGCTTTTTCTAAGATGAACTTTATTAAAAACAATTTCAGATCTAGGTCAACAGATGAACATCTTAACGAGTTAATGCAAATCAGTTGCTCCAACTTCACATCAAATATTAGGAAGCTCGTGAAAACTAAAAAATGTAATTTTTCACGTTAAAAATTAAATATTTCTTGTGTAATTTTTGCAAATTAAATTTGAATAAATACATAAATAAATATGAATATAAATTTAAAAAATGTATATACCTATTCGTAAACGTGCGTAAATAATACAATTTGAATAAATAAATAAGTATAATTATAAATTTACAAAAAATTTATACCTATTTATTAACGCGTATAAAAGTCATTGAAACTGTTTGGACCGCGGAAAGTTTGGTAAGTTTCAAAACGGACCCGCAAAGAAATTAGTTGGTGACCCCTGGTGTAGAGTGTTCAGACGATTATAATATCCGTATGCCTGCGCCCCGCGGCGCCTGCCGGGCCGTAAGTCGTTATCATGCGAGATAAATCATCGGCACGTGGTCTCCTCGGCCAGCCACGGCGGTGGCGAACTTGTGCCCGGACACAACACGAGTAGGCGGACATTGTAAATGACATTTACGTGCGCCAAGGTTGCATAGCTCGCGCGCGCGTTTTTCCGTAGCCCATATGTGTTTGTGCACCTATATTATACGTATAAATACGGTGTACTCGACTAAAAGGTGTTTTGATCGTGAACGCGCGCGTTCAAAAATATACCTCTATACGTATAATGTAATATGTACGTGACCGTGTGAGAATATTGCACTGTGTAGCGCAGTGGTTCTTAACCTTTTCTGAGTCATGGACCCCTTTGAGGTATAAAGTACAGCCTCAGACGCCCTCATCAATTGTCACGTTATTTTAATAAAAATTTCAGAGCCGTTTCGCGGACCCCCCGAGTTATCATCTAACGGGCTCCCGGTCAAGAAACCCCCCGTGTAGCGTGTCTTACTTGAGATATCATAGCTCGTGCCGGACGATTCGTTTTGCACAGCTATACGATAGCATATTTGATTTTATTCATAAAGAGCACTGTGTATACTTGTACAATTACAAGTAAAACGTTACGATATTGATATTACGGTATATTATGGATTTAGTGCTATTTTAAATAAAATCTATGCATAATAATAAACCTGTTGATAAAAGGAGGGATAGTGACGAATGCGGATAGGTAGAATTCATAAGATGTATTAATATATAATATTATAATACACATAAACATCGATTAATTCATCTACGCATCCGAAAATCCGTTTAACAAACTTGACGATTGTTTTAAAAAAAAAATCGTCGAATAGATGATTTCGTTAATAACAAAAACCACTTATTCACTTGAAAAACTAGTTTTTACTGTACGAAATGTACATGAAAATAATAATACGTAATGTGTAATACGTCTTATAAGTAATATAATGCATTATAACAATAATTATAATAATAATATTGTACACTTGTAGTTTGTTATATTAATATTAGTATCTTGCTGGATACACATCGTTATGATGTTTATACGTTTATAATATGCATGTGTAAATATCTTATACATTTTTGTTTTATCATTTTTTTTTGCCGAAGAGTTTTCCGAAACTTTATTTTTTCGTACTTTTGAAAGATCCGTGATACAAATATCATTATATAATTTTAAAATAAATGAAAAGAATTCGTTAAAGAGACACGTTTTTCGATGAAAATGTCATGGTTTCGTAAAAAAATCTTTATGCAGATAGGTTCATTATACACAATTTCGACTGGGCACCTCTACATAATATAATATTTGACCGCCTCAAGGCGAAACGAGCTTAGCGACAGTCATGCGACGTATTGCGGAAATAGCAAAGAAATATTTTAATACAGCGAACCGTATACAATGTACATTCGATTAAATCGTATCTCTTTGAAAGTTCAGGAACATTCTCGGTAACATGTCTCGTATTTTTCGAGTTCTCGACCGGTCTCCTGTGGTTTTCTGTGAGTGGAAAAAAAACTGATAGAGATTCGTGAATATGGATTGCAGGATATCGGACTGGCCGCGTACAATGTGTATCTAGAATCTTAGAAGTCTGGAATATTACTTCGGCGAGGTCTAGAAAAAAATGTATGAACACTACGTAGTCGCCACTGAGCACTGAATACGATTGTAAAATAAGTACGTTTGGTATTATTCTATATGCCTGGACGTTGTATTACAATACGAGTATTGATACGTTCAAAATATGAGAGAGTTATATCGGGTACACGTATACGGAATAACAGTTGGCTTGGTCTTCGTGTACCGGTTAACTTATTTAAAACAATATATCTTCGGCCGTCGCGAAACAATAATCCCTGATTTGATGAATTCGAGCCAAAGAGGACGCTTTCCTGGGTAAAAATTCTTAAACATTTCAGGCGGTCGCGATTCCTCCAGCCTTTCGGTATGAACAAGACGTAAACACATAATCCCTATAAGTAAACGATTTATTTTTTCGATTAAGACTCGCACGACCGTTCGTCTGCGTGTTAGCAGTAAATTCACGTAGCGCGTTTTTTTTTTCGTGTGTGAGCAAAATATTTATCGGGAATGTATCAAATACATAATTATATAGTATACATGTGTGTCTGTGAAGATCGCCGTGGGCGACAGCGCGGGCTCCAGCGTAACCTTCAAGTCTATTTTTTTTAAATTAATACTACGCGAACATTAGTAACGTCTACAAATGGACACTGAAATACATAAAAACGTCAAATAATTCCTCCAAATAATAATATAAAATTCGTGTTCTCCAAGTGACTTAAACCGAACACGTCTCTGTGTGTATAATATACTTTTTACTGTAAACTAAACTGAAAAAGTGATAGTGAAAAAACCCAAGACTCTTTGGCTAATTTATATATTTTTTTCTTCGTACGTTAAGGGCTCATGGCAATCACACGAGTAATATAAAAGTACACAAATAAATAAACAACTATACAAATCGTCCATCTACGGAAAAAAAAATAGAAATAACATATAATTCTGACGCAAATCATTCGATGGTTGTACCAACAAAAAACTGGGTTGTTCGTAACCGTATAATAAGTTAATATAAATAAACCGATTTAGTGAAGCTTCCTGGTCCGTATGATCAGTAAATTTCACGCGGAGCCGAAAAAATGTGACGAAAAAACATTCGACATTACATTATTGTCTACATCGTGTCTACATCGTAATGATTTCAACTGAAACTTGATTCCTCAAATCACCAGACGCACATGTATAACAACCCTGATAAATACAGTCATAACTTAATAGTCGTATAAAGTGTGCACATCATCTATTTTTATATCCCCTTTGTTATTATTAATGAGTTTTGACTGCACATACATTTTTCTACATCACCCAAAATATTGTTATTATTTTTGATTAATTATGGTTGTAACTACTACAGTTAAAAAAATAAAAATTAGTTGTACGTAAATTATTAAATCATATTGTCTTTCAAAAAATAGTAGATTTTGATACGACAGAATTAGATTCTATGGAATTCGTTTTTGATGATGAAATTCTGTCCCTTCACTTTGAATAAGGACCTTCTAATTCGATTAATCAAACTCCAGTGGAAAATATTTATTTATCAGTAACAAGTGAAGGTATTTCAAATAATGTACCCGAACTTGTAATAAATACTCTATTCATTAATGATTTAACATCGTCAAATTCTCATTAAACCTTGAATAATACTTAGTACACAGATAACATTAAAGTATAACTGATGGAGGTAGAAAATAAAAAAACCAAATAAGGAAATTCTTTCTAAAATTAAATCAAATTAAAAATTTTAATTTAAAAAAAAATAAAATCATAACCAAAGTTATTTTTGAATTTAGTCACAAAGAAGTTCGCAAACGTTTCTTCAAAGTTTCTGAAATATAATTTTGACTATATCCAACGTTTTAAAAATAATTTGAGCATTGGATCAACATTTGATCAAGAAAACATCAAAATTTCAATTATGACAATAGAGAAATCCAAAAGAACTAATAGTCTTAAAATTCAATATTGCATGATAAGAAATTCAGTTAAATATTTTTTACCCGCTGTTGACGGGAAAATATCTGCACGTTCTATTGTTTTTAGGTAATTATTAAAAATAAAAAAGTAGATATAGATATTTATATAATTTGATGACTAATTTTAATTTATAAAATTATAAACCATGATTTAATACCAAAAAAAATAAGTGGCCTATAATTTGATTTATAAACAATTTTTTTTCCACATGGTCTATTTCCGGAAAAAGCACTTATTGTTGAAAATGTTTTTCCAACACATCCTTTTTTCCGAAATTAACGCGAAACGTACCTAATTATGCCGGAAAAAGTAACTGTCGAAAAAGTACAATACCCACTAAATCATTTGCGTTTGAACAAATCATCTAAAGGCTATAAACAATTGTTTTCGGTAAAACGGTTTTTTATAAGACATTATTGATATGAAATAATCTATAATTATAAGTCAATTGTTATTCTTTTGATGCAATCTTTAAAATAATAACATAGAAAAAGATTTATAAAGGGCTAATTAGCAATGCGCTTTTATGTTTTGTTGCGGACAAAATGTATCAGTGACTGAAATAAGTACAATAATGTGTCTATTATGTATACATACTTGAAACGTAGATGCTAATTATAATTTATAATGTACTACAATACGGAACTCTAACAGTGTAATACCATGCAAATACGAAATTGTCCGATTCAGTTTATTTACAAATTTAAATATTATATATTTTTATGTATCGTTTATACACTTATGATATCCTTATTAGATTCCTTCGTCTGTCTTAAAGGAATGAACACCTGCGAATAGTCACTCCTACTTAAAAATTCTTGTATAAAGTTTGCGTGCTATACGTCAGACGAGAAACGTTGTTCCGACCAAATGCAAATGTCTACGCCGAGATTATTCATTCATTATTCACACGGCTTCTTAGTTTTATCTCCGCTGTATATATGCCTACAAGTTAGTTCATTTCTCGGCACTTCAAACCGATAAGAAATCGTATTCTACTGCAGTACATACGTGTTGTGTCATTAAGCTCGCGTACAAAACACATGCTTGTACGAGGGACAGAGAATTTGATACTAAATTTCTATCGATTGTCAGGTCTCTATAGCGTGCGAATATATTTTCAAAACGGTAGGTACTTTGACAAATATTTTACTTACCACAATGATTACACATTCAACTCTTAAAAAAACATAATTCGGACCAGACGCTATAGAGTCGGTTCTTATTATTTGTTATCTTTTACTACTTAATGAAAAAGGTATTAGAAAAAAATTGTAATAAAAAGATTATAAAAAAGTGAGTATTAAAAAAAGCTTTGTATTCCCAGAAGGGGGTCCTAAGTTTTAACCGCTCATCAGAACTATAGTGAAAATGTACAGCCTGTCCAACTTATACGACCAAATATAAAGGCTATACAATATATTTTACTTAGTTCCAAAATTACCGAGAAAAATTGAACATACGCAATACTGTATCGATCATAAGTACCCAGAATTGTTTGAAAATATTTTAAAATAATTAGGTATGTAAATTAGTTGGCAAATTATAATAATATTTAACAGTTTTCCCATCGTTTTACAAAACAACTCATAAACACGTCGAACTACACTATAAAAATATTTTATTTTGTTTATTAAAACACATACAGCATACCTACCTACTACGCGAACATATTAAGTACCTAATTAAACCTTAGTTAGCGTGCAGTCAATTTTTATAGTATAACAAATTTGTAAATAGGTGCATTTGGTAAAATTAATTTGATGTTGCGTAGGCATTAAACAATAAATTTGAGACCTCTTGTGCACAAAAAAAGCACTATAAATATTAAACCCATGCGAAACACGTATTTAAATTACAAATATTGTCGCACCAGACTACCAAAATAAAAATACACATACTTTTTTTTTTTTTAAAGGAACTTTTATTATATAAAAAACACATACTTATTCTCTTTAAAATGAAATTTCGTTCTTTAAATTTCGGTGCCGCCCCGTTTCTTTAAATGATTGTATACATAAATTACAGTATATTTTTAAATGAATAAATCAACCAGTTGATAACCGACGAGTAACAACATGTAAGTTCAACTCAGCAACACAAAACGAAAATTAGAACTTTCACCTTTTAACTTTTACTTTGGTGAATTTTACAAAAGTTCGTTCTTATCAACGTGATTTTATGGCTTTGATTTTTAATAACCGACCATCCTTGACAATAACCTAGATATAAGTATTGAATTCAAACATACAAAGTATTTATTTTTATGTGCATTGAAAGAAACGTCATACTAAAAGTTCTTGAGAGTATCAATAGTAACGATAAATATTCAAATGTTGATAAATACCAATACTCTGTGTACGGAACATTATTTTTTTCATAACTCATATATGTACAAAAACATTCACTTGTGGACCCAGTGTGACAACTCGCTTGAGAAATCACACGAGAGAAAATCGATTTTAGCATCTAGCATTTTAGCATAACATTTGTTCGAAATCGTTCAATCGAAACAAAGATTCCTACAATATAAGATACTTTTACCGCTGAAGAGAAATACGCGTAAAATAAAAATAAATAAAATGAAAGACAGTGACACTGAACAACATATAAAATAAAGCTGCAAAATCATATTTGATAATGTTTTTACTTTTCTTATTTTACGCTGTTTTCAAATTATTAACGAATTCATAATCTCTCTAGTTCCTGATGATGTTCGCGAGAACATCGATCCGTTATAGAAGATAAGAAGACTAGCATGACATATACATACTCAAGTCCGTGGTCCTAATTTATTCGGGTTGACCGTACATAGTGTCCTTACAACCATTTTTTTTTTGCAGTTAAGCTGAAGGACCATGAATTAATTATTTTTAAATTTCTGCCACCCACCCTGTATCCGTGTCCAACAAATTATATTATATACAAAGCGATTAAACCGCGGACAAAGCGAGTTGAACCAAAATTAGAGAGTTCCTACGACATTTTGTGACTTCGGTTTTAACATATCTACGGTACGTATAACCCTACTAATATAAAAGTACACCTGCAACCGTGTACAGTTTAGTCAGTAATATATATAGTAATATAGTAATAAGGATGTGTAATGTAACATGATATTGTTATTGGAAATAGTACATAGGTTTTATACACATATAAACACACACACACACATATATATATTTATACTTATGCAGATATACAGGGTGTCCCGCCGAGGATTTACTCATACGATATCTCCTGAGTCCCGAGATAATGAAGAAATTCTGTTTTTATGTTAGACTAACAAGAGCAATGACTCCAAATATTTCAAATTTTAAATGAATTTAATTTTTGTTCAAAAAGTTACAAACATTAATTTTTATTTAACTATTTTCCAAAAAATCAGAAATAATAATTTTAAAGAGTTTATACTTCTAAAAACAACATTTTATTTTCTCTAACCTCATGATTTTTAATAATCTTATTGGTTTCCAGAAAAGTTGTGTATTATTCAATATTATATAGTAGAAAAAAAATTATTTACTTACTTTTTTAAACCTAGCCTCGCCTAAGGATTGGGACCACAGATATTTCATATTTTAATTTTATATTTTGTTAAAATAGTTAAAAAATAACTGTTTACTATTATATATGCCATATGGTATAAAATAATAGACAAATTTTCTGGGAACTATACAAATTATTAAAAAGTCATGAGGTTCATGAAAATAAAATGTTGATATTTCCAAATTTTAAGAAAAATAAACTCTATAAAGTGGCTATCTTCAAATTTTCAAAAGTAATAAAATAAAAATTATTCTTCATTTTTCTACCAAAACATTAAATTCGTTTTTAAAATTTGAAATATTTGTAGTCTATTGCCCTATAACTCTTATATAACAAACGGTATTTGAATATCATTATCTCAGGAGTTATCGCAACGGGTAAATCCTCGGTGGGACACCCTGTATAGAGCACGCACATAACCATAAATCAAACGATAGTCATTTCTCCGGGTTAGATACCTACATATTATAATACACAAATAAACGTACACGCATAAGTATATTACTCGCAGTACATCGTACATTCGTACTAGATGCAATACACACACACACACACACACACACACACACACACACACACACACACACACACACACATAAAAAATATTACTTTATTTACACTGTTCTCCCGACCCCTGCAGCAGGACTACGTCGGTGTACGATAAATTATTGTTACTATTTCTATCATTATTACTATAAAAGTCCTCACGCGTCCCACTCCTGTCTGTGCGCGTGCGTGTGTGTGTGTGTGTGTGTGTGTCCTGTATATGTACTGCAAAGGGTATATAACCTCGTCTCGTTCTATAAATATGTCTCTAACAAGGCAATCGCCACCCCGCCGTGGCCCGTGGCTGTCGGCGTATTCTCTTCGCGGCTCCTCTTCGCGCGCGACCGGACGGAAGTCACGCGAGTCGACGCGGCGGTGCATCCATTAACTAAATGAAACCCGACGGCGGCCGAGGCTCTATCCGACGTTCTTTCCGTTAGTTCACTGTTTATGTGTGCGCGTGTGTGCGTGCGTGCGTGCGTGCGTGCGTGTATTCGACCCTTTGCCGGCCGGGGTAGAGAAGAGAATGATGGGCGGCGGAAGGCGAGTCGGGTGAGGTATTTCGATTTCCGCCGCAAAAGCTTCTTTTTTCCCCTACTTTTTCATACTCCTGCACAGTCATTTTTTCATATTATAACGACCGATGACGGACAGAGAAATCGTTAATTTCGGTATTAAACACACGTATTACAACACCCACCGACCCCGGTCTACGGGCGAGAAGGGGGATGATGGTCGCCTGATAACGCGCGCGTTGTGCTGCGTGGCCTCGGCCAAAGTGCATTAGTTAAATGAGTCGGCCGCCGGCTAAAAGCTGTACTAAAAACGTATTTATTTGTAAACGTCCTGGGCACGAAGACTTTGAAGCGCGTGTCCGCCGTCGTGGCGTAGACAAACATCGGTTTACGAGGATTTTAATGCAGTAATAATATTTGTTTGTATTTTTATTTTATTTTTTATCACACTCTATTCTCTTTTAATAGTTTTTTTCCCCCAAACAATAATCCTTGTCCAAAAATGCTAAGCATTTCCTCGATCCTTTTAAAACCGCAACTATTTTCATACATCTATTGCTTCGTTTATTCGGCAGCCATTCATGTTTGTTAATTATTTATTGGTTATTTCTCACTCATTCAGACAGTTGAATTGTTTTAATTTTTTATTTATTATTTTTAACTACTGAAACAGTCGACGGAAAATTATTTTCTCTTTGTCCGCAACCATGCTAACGTTTCAAGTAATATTGTGATTTTATTTTTTATTAAAGCTTTCGTCAAGCATTCAGAAGATTATACAATCATCTTAACCTTAGCGGCGGGCCAGGTTCAAATTAAGGAATATGAGCTTTTGCTGGACTACCAAATATTTGGGATTTGCAAAATTGTAACTTATTAATACTCTTAAAAAAACTTTAAGCGTAGTAAGAGGACTTCCGAGTCCGTTCAATGCGATCGAAAATAATATAAAGTATCCATTCGGGGTATAAAAGAAATAAAAATCCATTTACATTTTATACACGAATGATGAATAAACATAATTTAAAGATTTTGAACAATTTTTGACATTTATAATGCTTCATTTAATCATATAAGTTTATTAATTTTTATACAAAAATATGATTAGGTATAATACGTATATATGTGAAACACGGTAACATAAACAATTTCTTTATGATTATAACTAATAATTATTAGTACAATTATTTCGTTATAACTTAAAACTAACAAAAATAACTAATTTTTATAAATCGTTTTTCACGCTTATATAATATATCGTACACAGGGGGGTGTTTTGGGTGTTCAAACACCCCCCCGAAATGTTTGGTTATTTTCTTATTAAATTTTGATGTTAATTGTTTTATTATATTATACTATAATAGATAGGTATAATATTACATTGTGTTTGTGAAACACCGGCGAAAGCAAAATTAAAATTTAACACCAACAAATTCTTATTTTAATATTATTGAAAAAAAAATAAAACAGAATTTAGAAATAAAATAATATTATACTTATTGTGTTATGACATGGGTACAAAATAATACTAAAATGTACATAGACTCGGGAAATACCTAAACTAGACTTGAAACAATTACTGCGGATAAGGGTATTATAAATATTATCGTCTTTCTTGTTTTTTGTTATCGACGTTATCGTAAATGTTTTTATTTTGTATCTGAACGAGGCCACGATGAGTTGACAATATACTATTTTATGTCTCTACTCTCAAATTGTTGTATTATTATAATAATATACTAAATTACTAATAGATAATACATTATCTCTAGGGCTCGGAAATTAATGTTCTTAAAAAGTACTAAATATGCATGCACTTATGCGCTTAAAAAAGTACAAAAATGCTTTAAAAATATGCACTTTTATTTTACTTTTTTACACAAAATGTTCATTCGGACAAATATGCAAAGAAATATACTCTAAAATGTAAAAATCAAGAATTATTCAAAAATATGCATTATAGAAGTTAATTGTGAAGATATTCTTAACATAATGGCTGAAACTTCACGAAAATAAGATTTAGTTCTGTGATTTTTTTTTAATATAATATATATTGATATTTAAAAAAAAAAGTAATGTAAGTATATCATAAGATTTTCATAATAAAATTTCATTTGTTTATTGAAAAAAAGTCCTGATTTTCAAAAACACTTTGTGTGATAAAAGGGTTTCTACAACAAGTAACTATATACGTATATTATCGACCATTATATAGATCTTTTAAGTCATAAATGTACTTTTCTACAGGATTAAAAGTAATTTTAGGACAATTAAGTCTCCACCTTAATGTAACGTAATATGCTAAGTTTACTTAAGAGCTTTTTCAATTAAAATAACAATTGAATAATAATTCTCTGTCTTTTATTTCACCTTAATATATAATATTGTAATACGTGTGCGTAGACTAACAGCACCGGACGTACGTGTTTCCCAAAAATTGTTCCGCGCTTATCACAATATCAAATTATCTACTGTTGGTTATTCATTTCACTGGTGAATGGTGATAATATGTATGTAACACTTAAGTACTTAATACTACAATGGAATTCTATCGAGCGCACTAAATGTGTAACTCTATCGCAGTAAAATACTTTCATCAAATGTCACATTATTACAAGTCTTACAACATACACCTGGAATTTTATTGTAATTCGTTAAACGATGAATATTTATTTATTTATTTATTTATTTATTTATATAAAATCAACGGGCCAAAGCCCTTTAACACAGAAAGAAAAACATTATATGTATATGAATTGGCATAATATGAAAAATAGACAAGTGATAATAATAAAAGTAAAAAATAGTGAGAAATACAAAGACAAAATTTTATTATGGATTGTATAAACATTCGTGAATGGAATGTAATATATTGACTCCGATTCCGTGTACTTTGATCGTGAAAGTCAATCGCCTTGATTGATAGGGGGCAGCGATGATCACTATCTCGAGGAAGTCATAGCTTTAATCTTCTGTTTTTGGTCTCGATTCCTTCGGAAGTAGATTCGCAATACGTTGTTTCGAGTCAACATTTTTTCAATTGCGCTCTAATCCGATAAGATAAAAAAAAGGCATTATATCATACTTATTGTTAATCGTATTATTTCTCACGGACCAGGTATACGAATCAACGATGCGAGTGTAGTTACTCGGACTAACTCGTCTAATATTATTTTATCTGCTCGTTAAATGATTATAAATTATAATTTATATCGTATTGTGTATAATTCGAGATTTCGTAGTGAAATATGTAAACATAGTATATACAGTTTCGAGAAAACGTTTTGTATTCGTCTTCATAATTCATATTACTATCAATGACAGCCAACTATAGATATTTTTTCTTCAGTCGTTCGTTCTTTAGCTTCCTATGGATATTTTGATTCTGCCTATAAATGAATATCTTATCCCGGTAAACTTTTTTTTGTTCATTTTGAGTGAGCTGAAAAAATATTGAGACCAAACATCGTAACAAATATCAAAGATGGACATAGGTTTTAGTGCAACGAGATTTCGAATGTCGACAATTATTACGAACTTTGGTTGTACGAAAAAAAAATAAATGTCATCTATATCCCTGGAAAAAGCACAATTATACTATTACCGACATGTATAATAATAAGTGATTGCATAAGTCACTCGTATATAATAACTCTTTTTTTGTATCGATGGAATAACGTAATAAACTATCGTATGACGTCCGTTTAAACTATTGTGCACTTACGTATATTATTCAAAAATGTTCGAAAATGTTAGTGAAAGTCAACTCTCTCGCAGACACCTGTACCTGCTATGTGCGCGTAAAACGCAAAGTAAAATAGTTAATTGGAAATAGGATTATAAATCAATAGACACGTGTGTAAAATCGCACGGCATGAATCTACAGTGTATACGTGCGCGTAAACCGTTCGCATTCATCGGAGCACAGTACTACGGTAGGTACGTAAACGGTAATGCGAAAAAAAACAATATAATGTGCGTTTCGTACGCGCCGTATCTGTTGTACGTTAGCCACGGAGACCCCGCGATTTCGTGTTTTATAATTTTGTTTATCATTATGTACGAGCAATATTGTAGTGTCGTGCAATAGGTACACACGTAGCCGGGGCACACAACAGTAATAATGCGTTCAATGAAATTAAATTGGCGATCCGCGAACCCGATAAAATCGTATTCCTGCGTACATAATATATATATACATAATGTGAACCTTAATAATAAAATACACGAAAGACGGGTGGCTGCTATCTATTATAATGAAATTTTCGGACTTTCACTTTTGAAAATGAAACGAAATAATGAACAGCGTAGTGCGCACACAAACGCACGCGTATAGGTGTAACCGTGCATGTGTGTGCGTGTGTGCATATTACCGTATGTGTGTGTGTGTGTTATGTACATATGATTGTATGATGCATTAAATCATTATTAATTTGAAATATGAATGAGATTTATTTAAATACAACCGCAATGATCATACATCAATAATGACCATACGAGTATATGTACTATGATCACAGTATCGTGTACCTACTATATGACTAGTAATAACGATAAACTCGTGCTGTAAGAACAAATATCCCAACAGATGCATATCATAATATACTTAACGAGTGAAAATATCCAAATTATCATCGATTTGTTCAGGTGCGTTTACATAAATCGAGAAATTGTAGGTGCAATAATGAATAGATTAATTGATAATTAATTATTTTTCTTGTAATGTAAGTTAAAGTTACAACTCCTTAAAACAACAAAAATCCATTTTAAAAGTAGATACCGTATTGCTACGTACACTCAATAGTTTATACATTACTACGTACTACTTCACAATCAGCAGCAGTCGACAATTCGTTATTCAGTCTGCACTTGGAGTACACAACGTGTAAATATAAAATATAAGGAATAAAAACAAACAAATTAACAATAAGTCTAATGGATAAACATTATCCTTACTGTTCAAACATCTAATTACAATTTATTTTTACTGAATACATATTGAGAAAAACACACATTACTAAAATGGCGAGATTTCTTTCATGCAATAATACGATTCGACTAGTTTGTCAACAGTCTGTACTTAACACTGACAAAATGGTATCAGTAATAAGTAGTATCTAAGTGTACAATGGTATCAGTCGGTACAAATAATAATTGTTGAATAAGTTTTAAAAAATATTTATGTCTGTTTAAATTATTTATAGGAGAAAAGTTAATATCATCGCCCAAAACAAACGTCTTGGTTATTCCAATTTGTATTTTGAAATTTCTTAAAATTTAGCTCAGCAAAAGTTATGTATCATATTTTGGAAAAAGCGAAACTTATACAAAATTATTTGACATACACCTGTTATCACTATAAGTAAAGATGTGCATAATCGAAATGTTATAAAAATAAACGTCGAACACTTGATACAATTAATAATTAGTTGTATATATTATTAAGACTAATAGCCAATGGGTAAGTGATCCACGCATAGCTATTACTTTTTTAGCAATTATAGTAGTTATTAATTAATATTTAAGGACATTTTGTATGAACATAAAATGTATAATCCTTCTATGGCTGAGGTGTGTGTGTGTAGATATAATAAATAAAATTGATCAGAGCAATTTCAGTTGTTTTTCGAACAAACGTTTCGGCGGCAACGTTCGAAAGTATTTCAATAAACGCGTTCTTGGCCCTTTGTTTTGAAAGCGTAAAAAATAAAATAAATAAAGACAAACCGGAACACATAAATTATCGAGTGCTCTACACATACCTATATATAACCAGTTCTTACATGCTTATACGTACATATATACATATAAATACCTACGCTGAAAATATAAAATATAGATACAGTTATACGTCGAGCCGTACGAGTAAAAATGTGTAAAAAAAAAGTACATAGCTAGGTAGGTACGACCGTATGAATAAATAGTTCGCACTATGTAGGTACGCTTTGATTTGTGTTATTACTGTTCTGCGGCGCACCGTGTTGCGGGTATCGTACACTCATTATACACCACGCAGACGGGGTCGTCGATATACTTCCACGGCGCAAAAATGACGGCAGGGGATAAACGTATTTTCGGGGCATTACTAGGCAATTTGTACACATTTAAAGTATTTTAAGTATTTTACAGTGTTCAATTAGGGCATTGGGCAAACAAACCAATTGACATTCGTTATCTCCGTTGCCGTATTTTACTCTCCAAGCCGATTTACCTATGTACGAGGTGCGAACTACAGGGTGTGCCGGGTGTTCCAAGGCACGCCCTATAATGCCAAAAAACTGACCAACATGTGGGATGCACATGTACGTAAATATAATGCATCAAAATTAATTTTCATTTTCTTTTCAAGTAAACGCGTGCAAGTTGTTTTTAAAATAGGTCTCTGCGATAATTACTACGTTTTTATCAAACGTCGTTCCTAAAGTCTGGATTTTAAACCTAAACATTGGTAAGTTTCAGTTTCCGATTATCGTCGACCAATAAATTATAGTCGCAGCAAAATTACATTTGCTCGTTTAAAATACCTTCTGTGCGGACAACAATTATGTGTTGAATTATATGCGAGTGAATTTGCGTATAGTACCACTTTTGTATAACAAAATAGTGACTATAAATAAAAAAGTCATACGTGAAATGACACGCTCAAATGTACGACTCTAGTAAGACACCTATGCGAGGTACCTTAGCCCAAACCCCTTCCAGCTAAATCTTAAAATCGGCTATACGGTCAAATGTGCTTACGTGCGTATCGAATAGTGAACATCGAAGAAGAAAACACGAACGTTTGTTACCTCTGCATTTTTTTGGTGGACTCGAGACAACTCTATACGTTATTAGTGATACGCGGGGATTCTCGACGTTTTATGCTGCACATTAGCAAAATAATCGAGAATAACCGCACAATTAATCAATCGCCAACCTCCTCGATGCATAGGTATATCATAACTTCCGAGGTTACGGGTGCACGCGATCGTACACTGAACCCCGCGGACATGTCACAATATTATATACTGAAATTATACGTGGCGAAAACCACTCATCAAAATAGCGGCAGTTTTAAAAATATATACTGAAACGGTATCACGGACGGCTTCAAAGGGTTCTAGTTTTCACTTTCCCAGTCACTTCTTTAATAAATGACAGACTAGAATAGTTCTTCAGGCTCCAGAAACCTGTTTCCCGTATGACCGAAAAGTCGTCCCAATCTTCTTCCCGTACACCCTCTACTCGACTAAATCATTGTACTCTGCAAACTGCAGCGCCACCATCACTCCGGGCGCCTTTCCGGTCATATAAGTATGTTACACTCAGAGTGTACCTCTATCAAAAATTCTTTATCCTAATTCAATCGTGTGCATTATAATTTTCTGCCATTGTACCCGTGTGCCCAATTACAATCTTATTATACATACAACTATTTGATTTTTCGATTAATATAGTACAAATGGTTTTCATTACTGTAGTACTATACATTTTTCTAATTATTATACAAACGGAGTGGCCGAGTAGAATGAGGAATTCGCACCATCGTTGGTTCAAATTCAGCTACAAGCTGCTTCTCTTTCTCTGGGAGAGCAAAACTGTCCAAAGAATAAGAATACCACCACATTCCGTCCCTTCCCTACAGTGCAGAAGTTAACGGGAAACCTCTGTTTACAGTAAAGTAAAGCATTCCTTGTACCGACCACAAAACGGTTTCAAATCAACTTACCGATTGTTAACTTGGAAAGAAATTATTATTGTTATTATTATGTACAATAATTATATTTATGTATGTCAATTTTGGTAATGTTTGATTTGTTATAACTTATAAGTAATTACTTATCAGTTATATTGTCATCGAGTGCAGACCTTTACCGTGTTCTCTCGTACATTACTTTCATATAGTGATGTCCGTTTAGGACGATATGAACGGTGAAAGAATATTTTATTAGTGACTTTATAATATGGTCACTTAAACGATACTATAAAAGCAGCTGTCAACACCGTGCCAATCGTAATATTGTAATTGACGTTCTGCTGCGGCAGTGACATTAAGAAGTTTTATTTTTATCTAAATCAAACATCATTAATTTCAAATGAATAATTAATAATTTTCTGTTTCGGTTTAAAATAAAAATCACGGTTTTCTCATCGACCGGTAAATTCCAACTTTTAGTGTAATATTACATCTACGACCACTGGACGCAGCAGCTCTTGTACTCGCCTGAACTCGTTAAAAATCCTAGACAGACTTTTTCTAGTAGGTAAAATAATGGACGCGAGTGGAATATACAGTCGTATAGGCCAGTGGTTTTCAACCTTTTTTGGATCGCGACCCCCCATTTTTTATTTTTTTGTAGTGTGACCCCCTTCAAAAAAAATGTTGTTTTATTCATCAAAATTTGATTTAAATACTGATAAAACATTTATATGGTATACGACTTTGATTAATTTCCACTTAAAAATTTAATTAATTTATAATATGTACAACATTATTTTAAAACAATACAAGCATAAAATATCTATAATATATTGCTATATAAAACAAAATGGAAAATTAACTTTATATTATTTTTAAATAAAGTGGAAAAATCTTTTCGTCTATTGTTTTTGGCGACCCCTAAACCTATGATTCGCTACCCGAGGGGGTCGCGACCCCCAGGTTTAAAACCACTGGTATAGGCGACGCACCGTGGCCGTGTAAGAATATTCGATGATGGAAACATTGGAAACAGATAAAACGTTACTACTAGGTAGTTTTTTTAAATATCTGTACACATAATTCGTCAAAAACCAAGACTATTTGCAAAATATTTAGCAGTCCAAAATTTAATACAAGGTCGTCCATAAGTTTTGCTTACAATGATTATAAAATTATGTTTATGCACTTAAAACTACTGTAATATGCATGCATTTATGCACTAAAAAATTACGAAATATGCGCTAAAAATTATAAAATATGCATATTTAGCCAATAAAAACAACAAAATATGCACAAAAATAGCGCATAAATATATTTTTTTTATTACCTAGTAGTTATTTTTACACATTATTTTTTAAATTTGAAAATTATTTTGTGATAGGAATTTATAAAAATGTAGTATTTGTATCTTAGACATTCAAATTCAAATGTTGAATAATTTTTCAGTTATTATTATATAATTATGTTTCCATTTCAAAAATATTACCTGTTATCGTCATGTTCATCATAATATGTCTCATTACTATGATTTGATGTGTTTATACTCTATACAACAAATATATATATATATTATATATACCACTGAGATTTAAAATAATTATAATACCCCATTATTGAACAACTTTTTACCTGATTATTGCTTATTTCTGTAACGCTATTGCTGTCGTCATTGCCGAGTTCTTGAATTACTTTATTTTTTTTTTTGTAAATTTGCCAAATTGTGTTTCAATTTTTTTCGTCTTATGAATAATTTAGCTCGTTTTTTATTACCAAAACGCCAATTACTCATTTTTACCACAAAAGAATAAAATTGGTAGTGAGTACAAATAGAAACGTGCACGGACTGAATCATAGGCAAGTATACTGGACTGAATCACGAATCACAATTTAAATGATGATACAAGCAATGCTATCTGTTGAAACCAAAGAGTAAGGAGTATGTTTGAGTTGAAACGATCGTTAAGCTAAATTCCATGTGTGTCCATGGACCATCTATGTATATTTCATCGATACATCAGAGAAGAATAATCGACGGCCAGGGGGAAAAGAGTTGATGACGTAACATCTAAATAGTGTGATTCGTGAACGAATCGGAACGGTTGTTGGCTACTCGTTCCTTTTAGGTCCAAAGTAGAATTGTTCTACGTTCATACCATTTATGAAATCTATACCATATTACCATAGCTACACATTATTATTATTTTATTTTACAGTGACAAGCTGAATATCGACAACGTCATTACGAAATTTCTGAAAGGTAAGCCGCTAAATCGGCCGCGAACGCGATGGTTGCGCTGTTTGGGTTTTTTACTTTTGCAGTCGCCTTTCGTCCCAACAGGGACACCACCCCCGTGTACGATGGCGATTGATCTCTTATTTTATTTTAAACAGTGCGAGGTGATAAATCCGTCAAGAATGTAGATTTGACGGAAGACGAAATCCGAGGTTTGTGCCAGAAATCTAGAGAATTATTTTTATCACAGTCCATGCTTTTGGAAATCGAAACGCCGTTGAAAATATGTGGTAAGCTTATATGATATTAGACAACTTGAGGTTAATTTAAGCCTCCAATAATGCAAAACAATAATCAAATATTTTTAGTATTTGTGTTTTACTTATGTCTGTGATTTAATAGCTTAGAATTTATAATTTTATAATTTAATTTATTAAAAAAGTAAAAAAAAATAGCTTTTATTACTTTTGTGATTTACAATGATTTTTTTAAGGTGATATTCACGGTCAATACGAGTATACTGATTTACTACGTTTATTTGGGAAAGGAGGTTTTCCGCCTGATTCAAATTACTTATTTTTGGGTGATTATCAGTGGCGGTTTATCTCAAAGATGGGCCTGTGTGCAAAACTAAAAAAAAGGCCCCCTTCATCTTTTTATTCTAAATAATATATAGATATAGATACATCAATTCAAATTAAAGTAAGAGTTTTTATTCTAAAATTCTAAAATCTTATGCAATAGGTACTTTCTATTTTTATTAAAATTTTAATGACATAAAAAACAAGATGAAATTACATACAAATAAAAGAAAATGCTGTTGCTAATGTGGGGTTCTCTATAACAAGTAATTCAGTAATTGCTTTTACCGATGTTCGTTTTGTAATTTCTTCTTTAAAACAAGATCTGAACGATAAAATTTGACCAACAAGAGCATTAGATAAATCAGAATCATAACATTCTACCAATTTATTAGCGGAGTTATAAATTTGTTCGTCTGTTAAATTAATTAACGAATTCGGTTGAATAACTTCAAATATTTTGAATACGTTATTTAAACTAGTAAAACGTTCTTTTAATTGTATTATTGCATTATCCAATGTTAAATAAAATAATTTTATTTTAAAATGTTCTTCTGCTGAAGTAAAGCAATAATCTTCGTCATAAAATCGTTTTACTCTTCGGCTTCTTTTTTCTTGAAATGTTTGTGGTACACCCCATTTTCTTGCGATTTCTACTGCTATTTCGAAAAAATCACTGCATTGTGACCTGTATTCTTGAAGGTTTATCAACACAAAATTAAGCAAAGAAACTGCTGTGCTCAGTTCTTGTTTAGGAGACTGAAGAGCTTTTGATACAACATTTACAGTTTCCAGAATTTTGCCAATGAAAATTACACTGAATATAAATTGAAAATCTTCCATATGAACTTTTAAATAATTTGCTTCAAATATTTCGTCTTTATTTTTGCTTCTAAGAATTATTTGCGATAAACATTTTAAAATATCAACGTAACGATGTCGAATAGCTAATAAAGAATCATACCTTGATGACCAACGAGTGGTACATAATATTTTTAATGTAATTGAAATATCTGATGACTCTGAAGATAAAAGTAATTGCCAACGTTTAATAGTATTTGAAAAAAATGTATAAATTTTTTCCACAAGTCCAAAGAAAGTTTTTACTTCCATTGATGAATTCATTGCATCGTTTAGAACTAAGATCAAATTATGTGAAGCACAATGGATATATGTTGCCAATTTTTGTTTAGATTTTAACCTAGCCTGGACACCTGAATATACACCACTCATGTTGGCGGCCCCATCATACCCTTGACCACGAAGTTTTGACAAATTTAAATTATTTTTTGTAATACAATTAATAATAGATTCTTCTAAACCAGCACATGATTGATCAACAATTTCTACAAAGCCAATAAATGATTCATTTATTTGCAATGCCTTAGGATTACCATCAGAGTCTGAAATAATCGAAACGTATCGAATAACTTGACTTAGTTGATCAATCTTACTAATGTCTTGAGTAGTATCCATTATGACAGAAAAAAATGGTGATCGATTAATAATAATAATTTGTAATAATTTTTAATAATTTGTTCTAATATCGTATTTGCGAGTTTTTTACTTTTTCGTACATAACTGTATTTATTTAATTTCTTTTTTTTTTGTGGAACATTGATCAATAATGGGCCCCATTGGGCCAAGGGCCCGTAGCATTTGCACACATTGCACACATGTATGACACGCCACTGGTGATTATGTCGATTGTGGTAAACAAGGTCTAGAGACAATATGCCTGTTGCTAGCATATAAAATTAGATACCCTATACATTTTTTTCTCCTGCGTGGTAATCATGAATGCGCAAGTTTAAATAGAATATAAGGATTTTATGATAAATGTAAGCATTAAATTACTTTTTAGTTGTATAATTACATCAATTAACCGTTGTATTAATTTGGAGGCAAACGACGACATAACACTAAAATTTGGAAACTATTTACGGATTGTTTCAACTGTATGCCTGTGGCAGCAATTGTGGACGAAAAGATTTTCTGTTGTCATGGTGGTCTAAGTCCCGATTTACAATCAATGGAACAAATTAAACGGATTACAAGGCCTACAGATATACCTGACCATGGTCTGTTATGTGATTCACTCTGGTCGGATCCCGATCAAGTAATGTTTTAATTATTAATAATAATTATAATAATAATTATTAATAATAATTATGGTTATAATTGTAATATTATTTAGAATACAATAGGCTGGGGCGAAAATGATAGAGGTATATCATTTACATTCGGTGCTGAGGTCGTGACTAAATTCTTACTTAAACATGATTTCGACCTCATATGCAGAGCTCACCAGGTTAATACATATTAGTACTAACATAGTTTATACTATTTACTTATAATTAAATACTTATGTATAGTATTTATGTTGAGTAATTTATACTTTTGTTTTCAGGTTGTTCAGGATGGTTACGAGTTCTTTACTAAGCGGCAGTTGGTGACTATATTTTCAGCTCCAAATTACTGTGGGGAGTTTGATAACGCTGGAGCAATTATGTCTATTAATGAATCTCTTTTTTGCTCATTCCAGATCGTGGAGGTATTTTTTGTTTGAAAAAATAATTTTCATACACAATAACTGCATTAAACGACAGTGGTTTTATTTTAAAAATACAAAACTATATTTAAATGTAATTAGTAAATTAAATATCGGTGATTCTCCTGCGCTTAATATTTTTTATCTACTATAAATGTATACAAAAAAATATATGTTACATTTTATTGAATTACTGCAAATCGTAATCTATTATTTCTATTTTAGCCGGACGATAAACGAAATTACGCTTATGGAAGATTGTTAACTGGCAGACCAGTTACACCACCCAGAAGTTCAATCAAACAAGAAAAAAATTAATAATAATCGATCTTGATTCTAAAAATAAAATGTTATACTTAGATTATGTAAAATACAAATTAAATTATTTTATTTTTATGAAAAAAATGTAAATCGAGTTATTAGTTGAAATAATAATGTACTCGTATATAATTTACGAGTATACCTCTATAAGTAATAAAAATATTTTAAAAGTGTAAACGAGTAAATGCTTGAAATAATAATATATTTATATACAATTGATACCTCTAAACTCCATCTTAAATCCGCATTATATAAATTTCGTAAAAAAAAAACTTTCAAAAAGTAAAAAACTGGGTCTGTGCAAAATATTAAGGGATTAAGGTGTTGTGTTGAAATTTTGAGTTAAATAAATTATTGAAATCGGCCTCAATATTTTGTGATTAAAATAGGGTGACCATTTCTAAAAAAATAAAATACAGGACAAAAATAATATCCATAATATTTTTAAATTAATAAGTATTTATTACTCGTACATTTTTTTTTTTTGATTTTTAATCGTAAAAAATACAATATTTAACTATTAAAGATTAAAACTAAATACATTAAATTTTATTTTGAAAAAAATAATATAACATAATTAAATTAAATTAACTCTTTTTATAATTTCATCAAATCCTTTATTCATGTTACTTTACTTAAAAAAAAACTTGTCAATTCATTTTGATGACGATTGTTCTGATATTTCTTCACTATTTAATGTTTCGTATTTTTCTGATGAACTAATTAAATTTAACAATTCGGGATGTTCTAAAAGAAATGCATGAAATTCAATACACGACATATCTTTAAAATGTTGTTTTACAATTATAATTGATCTAATGGTGTTTACAAGAAATCGATTTTTCTCATCTGTCCATAAGACGTTTGTAATTGAAAAAACTCATTCTACCGACGCATTAGTTCCGGGAATAGCCATTGAATACTCTAAAATTATCGTAAAATAATTAATGAAAATTTCGGTTGGTAAATATAACTATACAATTATAAATATACTAATATAGTATACGCCACCAACAACAATGTGATGTAACAATAATTATGGTAAAAACAAAAATACAACTGATAAGTATAGATTATTACATTATTCTATTCAATAATGTTATACAAAAATATTCACAATAAAATCAATTTCAACATTTTATGAATTAACAGTAAGTAGGACAAAAAAAAGATTAATAAGGGACCAGACTTGAAATTACGGGATAAAAAGCGTCCTGAGTGACGTTTGTCAGGACAACAGGACACGAAGCCCAAATAAAGGACAATCCTGTATAAAACAGGACGTATGGTCACCCTAGCTTAAAAGGATGAAAGAAAGAGTGTTAACAATTTATAGTACCTGTTTGCGCCACAATCACGAATTGTAAAAACCAAACTTAATATATTATATAATTTAACTGTAAATAACGATAGCGAGCCGGTGGGTATTCCAACAATACCTATCGCGGCATTTTTATCACGCGGCGACTCGCCGCCACAATCGCGAATGATTAACCTGATAAATTGTAATTAATTATACACAACGATATCGAGACAGCGGCTATTCCAGCAATTTAATTTCGGCACTTTTATCACGCGGCGGCTCGTCGCCGCCGCCGCGCGATGGATATATAAGGCCACCCAGCCGATGAACTTTTGCCATTCACTACCTTTTCGTAGTCGTAGTAAGACCTACCCTGGCCGACTTACGCGACTCGGAAAGGTAGTCTCCCCCCCGGCTCCACGTGCGGTGTATCTCCATGGTATAATAGTCGGAGCTATTCTGGCATTATATCGGCGACACACTGCGCGTCGAATCTATCTCGTCCCCTCTCGTTCGGCGTCCCCGGCTCCACGTGCGGTGTATCTCCATGGTATAATAGTCGGAGCTATTCTGGCATTATATCGGCGACACACTGCGCGTCGAGTCTATCTCGTTTCCTCTCGGTCTCTCTCTTTCTTTCTCGCTCTCTCTCGCTCTCTCGATATCGCGTTGTCACGCAGTAGAATTGTTGTACTGTTCGATTTACAACCGAACATTTTTCATATTGTTATTTCATCATTTTGTATAAATATATTTGTTATTCGATCTACATCATTTTTATTCCAATAATCGTCCACCGACGTTCTCGTCGGTACCTACTCGCGCTCGGCGCTATCTATCCTCGTCCACCGACGTTCTCGTCGGTACCTACTCGCGCTCGTCACTATCTCGCTCTCGAATACTATTGATCCCGGTGTACAGCGCAAACATTGGTCCTTCGAGCCGGATTTCCTACAAAGAAAACCACGACCGTTCAAAAACTTCCACTCAGGGCAACTTATTGTCGTTACCTTCAAAATACTCGTTTCTCGAGTATTTTTTATTTTTCCTTGACTTGTAACGACAATACTTTGCCATGACCGTGCCAGCATCCATGGCGTACGTGGAGGCAAGGGCCCGAGTTAACCGATGCATAAAAAGGTTAACAGGGTTCATGCAGGCATCAGCAGAGTTTAACCAGGACCGCCAAAACACGGGAAAAAGGGCCAAACTCTCACAGATGCTGCTGGAACTCATACCTCTTCGTAACAATATGGAAAAAGATCTTCAGATTATGGATTCGGCTGTGGCAAACAACACCTCTCCGTCATCAATCACGGATCACAGCGAAGCCGAAACTTTGTGTGCATCTTTCGACACCTTATATTACGACCTTGCTGCCTTCGCCGAAGTCCACCAAATTCCTACGGTTAAAGGTACGCAAAATCAATCACTCATTGGGGATATTTCGCACTTGGGTAATACATCGGCGTTCCAAATGCCGAAACGAAAATTTCCCACTTTTTCGGGGGACATAAAGGAGTGGCAAAGTTTTGATGACTTGTTCAACTCAATTTTATCTCATGCTCCGGAATTCACCGACGTCGAACGATTTGAATATCTCAAAACGGCCCTCCATGACGAACCTCGATCCCTCATTGCCCATTTATCGCTCACAGCCACTAACTACATTAGTGCGTGGGAAATTCTACGTGCTCGTTACGGGAATAAACGCGATCTCGCGCGAATCCACTTCGACGCGTTATTGGCACCGCATCAAGTACGAATTAACGACGCCAATTCTATCAAGGTTCTGATCAATACGATTCATGAACACACATCGGCACTCAATAACTTAAATTTCATTACGCGCCAATGGAGCCCTATACTGGTTCACATTTTTGAAAAATGCATGGACCATGAACTGCGAGCCAGTTGGGAGTTAAAAGTGGGAGACACCGTGTCCCCAACGATCAATGAACTTGTCGACTTCCTCCGAAGCTATATCAGGTCGGCTGCCATCCGCGCAGAACAAGTTATCACCATAACACCTCAACATAGGACAAGAGAGGCAAAACCGTTCAAATCACGTACCGCTAATGCACCACGGGTTTTCACGACGACCCTCAGCGCGGAGTCCTGTCAACTTTGCAAGGAAACCCATCGACTCAAAGATTGTCCTCAGTTCATCAACAAGACGCCTAACGAACGGTATGATATCACTAAAACTCATCGTCTATGCTTAAACTGTCTAGGGTCAAACCACATTACAACGACATGTAAATCTAAATTTTCTTGTCGGACATGCGGTCAAAACCATCATTCAATGCTGCACTTTGCCAAGAAGTCCTCGACGGTCGCTCAGCCGGTGAATGTTCCAGGACCAACGGGCAGTCGTGAACCAGCAGTTACCACGTGCCTCGTATCCCATCCACAACGTTCTACCGTACTTTTGGCAACCGTGTTACTTCAAGCGAAGGCAGCTGACGGATCCATCCATACGTTGCGTGCACTCGTCGATAGTGGATCCGAAGCCAGTTTTGTCACTGCTCGCTGCGCTGACAAATTGTTGCTGCCACGTCGACGATGTACATCACAAGTCCGACCATTCGCCGGGTCAACAATTAATGTTGTTTCCGGAATCGTCACAATTACTCTGTCTGCAGTATCAACAAGTGAACCAACGGTGACTATAAATACAATGATAGTCCCAAAAATCGTCGACCAAACTCCACATTTCCACTTGTCTTCAACCACATGGGAACACTTAAGGGATCTACCACTTGCCGATCCAACATATAATACCCCTGGTCCAATCGACGTATTACTCGGAGCCGACATCGTACCATCCATCATGACTGGTCAACGAGTAACCGGCCAAACGAAGCAACCCAGTGCGTTCAATACCGTTTTCGGGTGGATCATCTTGGGACCAGCTGATCAACCAGCGTCATCTACCATTTCTACTCTCACAGTTCAATCAAACACCGAACTAGAATCCGCATTGACTCGTTTCTGGAAACTGGAAGAACCATCGGTATCGTCTCTACCAACGATTGATCCCACCGATCCCGCGGAACAGATCTTCACACGGTCTATAACCCATACTCCGTCAGGTCAGTTTTGCCTTGAGCTACCATTTAAATCACCTAAACCAATTATTGGTGACTCGAAAGGTCAAGCGCTTCATCGTCTCCGACAACTCGAATGGAGACTAGCTAAAGACAGCGAGTTACGTATCAACTACGTCAAGTTCATGCAGGACTACTTGGACAGCAACCACATGGAGCTCGTGCCGATTCAACAACGATCAACTCCACATCATTATTATATTCCACATCACTGTATTCTACGTCCTGATAGTCAAACGACCAAGCTACGCGTGGTGTTTGATGCATCTGCAAAAGGTTCTGCCGGAACCTCTTTGAACGACTGTCTGCACACTGGTCAAAGATTGCAAACAGACCTTTCACACATTCTGTTGCGGTCTCGGGTACATAAAATCATTTTTATGGCTGACATCCAACAAATGTACCGTCAAATTCTGATTGCTGAGGCAGACCGCGATTACCTGCGCATTCTATGGCGTTTTGATCCACAGGGGGACATCGAAGAGTACCGTCTGCGAACAGTGACTTACGGAACATCTGCAGCTCCATTCCAAGCCATTCGGACATTACAGCATCTATCGACCATTGGCAAGCTCACGCATCCAATAGCATCACAAGTTTTACGATCCGACACCTTTGTGGATGACATCCTCAGCGGCGCAGAATCAATCAAGTCAGCTATAATCATCCAAAATCAAATAATCAGCTTACTCTCAATGGGTCATTTCACCTTACGAAAATGGGCCAGCAACTCTCCTGAAGTACTTGCGGCGATACCAGAAGAAGCACGATCAACATTAACCTCAATCAGTTTCGACGACGAGTCTGAGACAGGAGTCAAGGTTCTCGGCTTACTATGGGACCCAAAACATGACCACTTCCGATACACGATTCGATGTTTAGACGTTACACCCACCAAGCGAAACGTGCTATCAGAAATCGCACGGATTTTTGATCCACTGGGTCTGTTATCTCCACTCACGTTTCTAACGAAACATTTGATGCAAATGCTCTGGACAGCAGGTATCGGTTGGGATGACGTGATTCCACCAGCTGCTCAAACTATCTGGCAACAATATCGAGATCAACTACCATGTCTACAGGAATTACGCATTCCCAGACGAATGACAACGGGAGACAGCGAGTCGACTGAACTCCACGCCTTCTCCGACAGTTCAGAACGAGGTTATGCAGCTGCCGTCTACTTGCGCACGAAATCCTCTACTGGTGTTGTGTGTCACCTTATCACCGGCAAATCCAAAGTTGCCCCACTCAAAAGGGTGACCATTCCACGTCTGGAACTATGCGGTGCAGTACTCGCGGCAAAGCTTTTGAAATCCGTGGTTGATGTACTATCTCCGGTCATGGATATTACATGCACCCATGCCTGGACGGATTCAATGACAACATTGGCCTGGATCAAATCATCGCCTCATCGTTGGAACACGTTCGTCGCCAATCGCGTGAGTCAATTACACGATTTCACAGCACCATCGGTCTGGCGGTACGTTCCAACCAAACTCAATCCTGTCGACTGCGCTTCGAGAGGTCTCTTTCCAGCTGAACTTCTCATCCATCCGTTAAGGTGGGCAGGACCTGCGTTCCGGCTTGAGGAGCCTACCCGTTGGCCGCATCGTTCAACTTCACCCGGGAACCAATGGAATCAGCCGTGTCGCCACAGTCAAAACAACGACCGGAACCTTCAAACGACCCGCCAACAAACTCTGTCCACTACCACAACATTAAAGGCGGATGCCTTTAAGGTGGGCAGTATGTTTGCGCCACAATCACGAATTGTAAAAACCAAACTTAATATATTATATAATTTAACTGTAAATAACGATAGCGAGCCGGTGGGTATTCCAACAATACCTATCGCGGCATTTTTATCACGCGGCGACTCGCCGCCACAATCGCGAATGATTAACCTGATAAATTGTAATTAATTATACACAACGATATCGAGACAGCGGCTATTCCAGCAATTTAATTTCGGCACTTTTATCACGCGGCGGCTCGTCGCCGCCGCCGCGCGATGGATATATAAGGCCACCCAGCCGATGAACTTTTGCCATTCACTACCTTTTCGTAGTCGTAGTAAGACCTACCCTGGCCGACTTACGCGACTCGGAAAGGTAGTCTCCCCCCCGGCTCCACGTGCGGTGTATCTCCATGGTATAATAGTCGGAGCTATTCTGGCATTATATCGGCGACACACTGCGCGTCGAATCTATCTCGTCCCCTCTCGTTCGGCGTCCCCGGCTCCACGTGCGGTGTATCTCCATGGTATAATAGTCGGAGCTATTCTGGCATTATATCGGCGACACACTGCGCGTCGAGTCTATCTCGTTTCCTCTCGGTCTCTCTCTTTCTTTCTCGCTCTCTCTCGCTCTCTCGATATCGCGTTGTCACGCAGTAGAATTGTTGTACTGTTCGATTTACAACCGAACATTTTTCATATTGTTATTTCATCATTTTGTATAAATATATTTGTTATTCGATCTACATCATTTTTATTCCAATAATCGTCCACCGACGTTCTCGTCGGTACCTACTCGCGCTCGGCGCTATCTATCCTCGTCCACCGACGTTCTCGTCGGTACCTACTCGCGCTCGTCACTATCTCGCTCTCGAATACTATTGATCCCGGTGTACAGCGCAAACAGTACCAATTTCATGGTGAATAAATTGGTGATATTAAACCTCGAAATTTTCTGCTGAAACTTACTATTATAGATTTCACGTCAAGAGAAAAAAATAACACGGAACGAAGTGGATTCTTTAAAATAAATACCATTCTATCTTTGCTAACACATTTTTTGAGTTTGCAAGCTGAAATTTGATTGAAAAGGAATACACTTCGTTCTGTGTTATTTTTTTCTCAAAATTCTAATACAACACTATATATACGTTACGTATATACACACACAAACTTTGCCAAGAACTAAGTTTTTTACTTTTTTAAAGTATTTTTCTCGGATTTAACTTATTTTTTCTAAAACATTTATTTAGAATGAATGAATGATAAACATGTTTCAGTCTTAAAATTTTTAAAAAATTTAACGAGCCGAATATTTATAATAGCATTTTATAGATATTTCATAATTTTCGAAAAATATTAATCAAAAATTAAATGTTAAACCTACCTTACAATATCAACAATCTATAGTAATATAAACTGATACAACCGACTTCTTTCACTCAGAATCATTTTTTCAAGAGTTATGTTATTCAATACACTGATGAAACACGTTAGAACGCGGAGATGCAGAGTTCATGGTGTCGTTCAGAAACGACAACCGAAAAATCTTATTTTATTATGAAGAAAGTAAGCTGTATAAGTTTATTGCAATCACATACTATGTTAAGCTATTAATAACAGAATAATATTAAAAAATTTAAGATATGAATATGATATATTATCACAATAATAGTAAATAGTAATCAAGTCCAATAACACATTAAAAATAAACTTTTGTTGTTGAAAATATTTTTGAATGTGATAACTTATTTATTAATTAGAAATTTAGTATTTTTAATATTGTTTGACATTATAATTACATATTTAGTTTTAATAAAATGTTTACTTACTTTGTTTATTTAAACATACTTTGTGTATAAAATGGGTTTTTTAAGTATTTTAAATATTGTTTAAAGAATTAAAATTTAATCTTTCACGTCTATTTATATTAGGGTGGCCCTTATTTTGCGATACTAGAGTTTCTTAAGTATTATCCCCTAAATCGGTTCCATTATATACACAAATTAAATATACAAAATTACACGTAGATAGGTTAAGTTTAACCCGTGCCTTCGAGTCCTTAAAAATACAAAGCACGATTTTATTCAAATTACCAAGGTTTTTTTAATAATTTTGTTTTCTCAAATCGTTAATACATTTATTATTACAAATTAAATATACAAAATTACACGTAGATAGGTTAAGTTTAACCCGTGCCTTCGAGTCCTTAAAAATACAAAGCACGATTTTATTCAAATTACCAAGGTTTTTTTAATAATTTTTTTTTCTCAAATCGTATCACTTTTAAGTTATTTCATTTTTTTTTTTTTTCATATTAGACTTCGGCATCGTGGCCATTTTATCTTGACAATTATTTTGGTAGACTCAATTATGTGTGTTAGTTTTTGGGTGGGGGCGATAGCGGCTTCTTCCCTCTAGAGTCTAGAGTCTAGACGGCATGGCTGTGCCGTCCGAAAATCGGAGACACCGGCGTCGGGATTCGAACCGGCGACAATGCACAGCTGCCTTATCCACTCAACCATGACACGTCTTCAAAAATAATTGCATTGTAGATGATTATTTTTAACAAACAGTTGAGCGTTTCAGTAAAATTTTCAGAGAAACGTTAAAGGGGATACTTTAAAAGCGCTGTGTGAGGTAGGGGGACTGAGTCCCCTTGCGTCCCCCCACTTTAAGCCCTGTATGAGTCATTAAAAAGCTCCAAACTATAGTCACACATTTTATTTTAATTATGTTTGCACAAATCATAAGTCAAAAATTATTATACTATACAATATTGGATTTTCAAGAATCACCAGCCCTTTAGACTAAACAAACATAATTAATTTTACACATATAAATAATTACTAAGATATTTAATTAAATTAAATTTATCATTATAATACATGCCTACGAGGAATTTAAAATAATTCTAAATAAAAAAATTCGAATGTTGTTAGAAACTTAATTTATAATATACCAATTATTTAACTAAAATATAAAAATTTATTTAAATATATTAAAGCTATTTCAGTTATCATAAGCCCGATAAATCTTTCGTTACCCTGGAATAAGAAAAAAATTATTTATGACAATAATAAATATAAAATACAATTCTATTGAAAACCTTTTTAGGTGTATTTTTTTTTATTTCATTCCGATACAAACTTTATATTCTATCAGTGGAACGACTCTGAGAGAAGTTTCACTTCATCCGCAAGGAATCGTCAGATGCACAGTTATTTTGTAAACAACCTTTTTAAAATTATAGGAAACTACCTATTATATTTTATGATATTGTTCAGATCAGAGGCGTACCCAGGATTTTTTTATGGGGGGGTCCAAAATTTTTATTTTATCTGTTCTCTAATTATAATTATAGTTTAATTCATTACCAACATATTACTGTTAATAACTATAATATAGTTACAATAGTCAATAGTTATACACACACTCACAGCACATATACAGAAAGGTTTATAACAATAGGTAGGTACTATAATTTTAAATAAATTTTTATTTGGTAATAAAATGTTATAAAAATTACATTATTTAACTTATAATTATTTTAAAATTTTAATCTGAACTTTAGATTCATACGTTAAATAGGACGAATGGTTCGATCCGTTAGTTATATATCTGTGCGTTCGTGCTCATATGTGTGAATATAATATACTCGTATATGTATTTAGGTATAAGGTACACATACTATATAGATATACATAAACTGACTGTATAGTAGATATTTACAAGCACATATTTTATATATATACCGTGTGTTCAATTTTAAAGGTAACAGGAAATACTTCGATTCTTGAATTTGATTCGGGGTTTTTATACTGCATATAGGACTTATAAATACATATTTCTTTAATAAATTTAAATTTTTAATTTTTTTTTATCAGCGCATGCGCAGTAAAATAAAAATTTCTTAAATAGCAGCCACTATTTTGGAGACAAGATTTCGATTTCTTTATTTTTTCTGAACAACATTTGATCTTTACAGTTTGTTGATATCTTCAAAATTGCCATTTTTATGACGGTCGAAAGTTTTTAAATAGTTAATTCGTAAATATCGCATTTTTCAACGCTCTATCTTAATTTATAGGTATTTATAGGTATTATTATAACAATTTTTTTTTATTATAACTTCAAGGTGTATTTATTATTACATCGAATTTATAAAAAAATATCATTACAATTTATTCGATAATTTATTATTCAATGAACTGTTCAAAGTTATTGCCATTATTTTCAACGCATGCTTCCATTCGTCGCAGTAGTTCTCATTGTGTAGCTGTTATTATTTGGTCTTCGGTGAGTTCACTACACGCAATGATTATTTTATTTTTCAAATCTTCAAGATTAATAGATGGATTAGCATAAACTACTGTTTTTAAATGTCCCCATAAAAAATAGGCTAATGGTGTTATATCAGGAGATCAAGGAGGCCATTGTACTGGACCATATGTCCCCATCCATTTATGGCCAAATGTTCTACAAAAATGGTTTGTCCCTCTCCTAGTTCTTTTTTTAATAAAATAGTTAAAATCAAAATTAAAATAATTCAATACAATTTAATGTGATAACTATATACAGTATAAAATCTCAATGATTTAATGATGGTGTTGTACAAACAACTGATTCGTTAAACCTATCATACTTATATTACTAGAACCTTGTATCGATTATAAACGATAAAACCACGGTATATTTTGTGTGATAAAATTATGAAATTTCAGTTTTACACAAATGTAATGTAAACAACCGTGCATAAAATCGGTAATAGTGAATTAATTCACCAAATGACTACACTCAAAATTGATGTCGAAAAATGCCGAGCCCAATTTACTATACCTTTTTTACTCTCTGTTCATTGTGGGCGCAATTTACAATCGCCCTATATTCTTAGTTAAGTTAATGGTGTAATAAGGATAAAAAAATTTCAAAAATAATTATACAATTTGAGGTTTGTAATTATGGTAATTCAATATTTATACTACAATAAAATAACAACATTTTAAATTTAATTACAGTACAAAATCTATTAACTAATCAATTTATTCTTTTAATTGTCCCCATTTTTTCATAGTTATATAATGAGTACGTTTAAATCATCAAACCGCAGCCTATCGTTTGTAGAAAAGTTCTCGGGTACCTAGTGGAAATATTTAACGAATAAAATAGATTATTGTCCTTCTGAGTAGGTACCTATAGTACAACTAGAGCTAAAAGTTTGAGGGCGGGGCTTTAAAGTCTCACCTAGTAATGTATAAAAAACTTGACAATTTAAAGTAAATATAAATAACAAAATTAAACAAACTAAAAAAAAAGAAATACCTATATATTTTAAACGAGTTTACTTTTATTTTTATTTCTGTCAGTAAATTTTTTTAACACATTTTCAATATCTTCCTCGATATTTACAATGTCTGAATTACTAAACCTGTCTTGACTCGAAGTGGAAAAATATTGCACGTTTAAAACACGACGCTGGTCTTCGACGACTCCAACGATGGTATAAAAAAAATATAGTTTTGAATATTCCAATAGAAACGAATATATAAATATTACACATACGTTCCCGAACTCGGAAATAAGACCTTGTGTCATTTCCAAAATAGATTGTGTTATATTAATTATTATCACTTTGTAAAATATTTGTATTACATTTATAATAATCGTACGCTAATTGGTCAAGTAATTACAAATACATATTGGTTGAACGGTCGTAGGTACTGCAACAGTTGACTAGTAAATGAAATACATAATATATTGACCAATTAATACCAATCGGCAATCGTAGACATCAGAAAATAACTACAGATAAGACATTTAGCATACGTTCATTTGAATTGTAAGCAACAACTGAATAATTTATTTGGCGGCGGGGCGGTGGGGGGGGGGGGGTTTACAATATAACCACAATAACAATGGTAACACTACGCTGTTGGAGCATCGTATCGATTACGGTACATAAAGGAACGCGGTTTAAAGAAAAAATAAATACAAACGCGTCTAATTGATAGTATTCGGAAAGTTTCACATAGTAACAACAATAATAATTGTCCCCCGACGCACGCCCAGAGGCGAACGGTCACTGGGATGGGACGAGGAGAAGTGTATTGAAAATACGAGTGTACCTACAGAATCGATGTGCGTATAATAATAATTTACATTACTGCCCGCGCGTTTGTTACCTGTACGGGCCGTGTACACAAAAACGTTCGGTCATCGCGGGTAAAATTATGAATTAATTACAATATTATTCGAACGGGATCTGCGTACAGGTTGGTAGGTAGGTAGGTAGGTACTCGTACACACATCGCGCATAATATAAAACACACTCGGGCCTCGGGCAAGCTTTCACTGTTGCACTTTTTTTTTCTTTCTTTCTCTCTTACTTTTTAGTTTTCGATCTCATTACATTCATCTCGATTGCTCGGCTATAAACTGACCGCCGCACATAAGGCCAATTACCCATATTACGACGACAGAAATATAAAACGAATTTTTTTTGGATATTATGATTAGAAATGTTTATGAAAAGACTTTTTCATAATTATCTTTTAAAAAAATAGTTAATTAGTGTTTGTTGGGGACAAATACTATTAGTATTATGAATAAAAATAATTTGAATTTAATTATTTCTGTATTTTAATTAATGAAATAAATAAATAATATGTATACAAATTATATTTCTTTTTACAATCAGACTTTATTGTATATCCATATCCTCATCGACCATCTCATTTTCTTCATCATTACCAATATCATCCTCATCGTCATCGTCATCACCAGCGCAAAATGAAAGTAGTCTGAGCATACCTAATACAACTTCATTAAATTTTGTTTAGTTCTTTTTAGGTTTTTTTCGAGTGTTTGTCACAACAGGGTCCAAGGATATCAGCATCCAGTTAAATATGTCAGTGTTTGTATTTATTCTAGAAGTTCTTCTCGAATGATATTGTCTTAATGTTTTGTATTCTTTATGGCCACTTTCAATTACATCTTCTGATAGTTGCCCTACGCCTACTGGCAATGGTAAAGATTTTATAATATCAGCTCCATGTATTAATAGTTTGTGAACACTGGCACTAATTTTATACCAACCATAAAGTGAAATAGCCATTTGTGCTGTTTCAAGGCAATAATTTTTAAACATTTCTTTTTTTATATAGTGCCCACAAGAAATAATGGAAAGTATATATGAAAATCTTTTTATTAATTCGTTGTCAATTCCTGTTATTTGAGAAACAAGCGCAGGATTTTTAAAAAATGTTCGTGCCGTGTTACCATCGTTGCTATTCCCTCAACCTTGTTTTGGTTGATCAACAACGAGACCCATTTCATTGTAAAATGTAGTTGCTATTTTACTTTTTCTTTCTTTTACTTTTTCTTTTTCATGATCCCCTCTTGCTTGCCACTGTTTTAGTTCTAATTTATATGCAATATGGAATAAATATTCATAACATCTAATATGTGCATGTAATATGGAAATACCATATTTGAAGGTGTCTTTATTACAGATTCTGTTCTTTAATTTTTCTAAATCGTTTAAATCTTTAGGAGTAGCATTACAAACATTGCATACTTGGGAACTTAACGTCTCAGTTAAAATGTTGACAGTCTTTCCATCCAGCATTGTACAAATAGGAACTTGCTTAAATTTTATTTCTTTGGTGCCTAGAATAATTATTGTGGGTTCTAATAGCGATATTTGTGATTGTACTTCGTTATACACTTTTTTCAATTTTGAACATTTTCTTTTTTTATTTTGAATCCAATTAGACGGCAATACCTTGTCGATGACGGTGCCCTATTTTTCCAAAATATTTTTTTGTTGTTTCCATTTGATTCTCTCATTTGTAGTGGAACAGTTGTATATAAAATTATGTTGGAATCCGCATATTCTGAATTATTTGTAAAATTTTGTTTATATATACTATGTCCACCACTGCCATCTATGCCCCATTTATAATAAACTTCAACAGTATCACAGTCCTCCGAAATGTTCTGAAGAATTACATTGGCCTGTACTTGTACTAGACGTTGTGTTGTATGTATAAAAAGATCTTTCAGTGGTACCACAGCTTCGTTTTCAGATATCTTAATATTTTCAGCATAACATTTTTTCTTTGCTTCTTGTATCACATGATATGAGGGATAAATATCAGCACCTCTTTCTTTTGCTCCAAGTCGCATCGTTAAATAATCTTCTTTTGTTAATCCAAGATCCACTATAAGACCTAAGGCTTCTTCAAGGCTGTATGGTCTTAGTAATAGGAGACGATGTGCCCCAATTTCATTTTTTTTAGTCTAGTGGGCGCAGTATCGATGGCTAATTTTAAAACTTAGGCTGCAGTTCTCCTCCCTGATTTCACCAAACTTGATCCTGCAGCTAAACACACTTGTACTGAACTATGGTCTGATAAAATTGAATTAATTTGTCTTTGTTTACTGCGTTGAGAACTCTCTTCAAAAGATTTTTTTGGTCTGCCTCGGCTATTTTGTTCTGAACGTTTGGGTGCTAATAACAGAAGATGTGATAGCTGTACCTCAGGAAGTTTCAAGTCATCATCAAGCCATCTCATATGCTTGGTATTAAAACGATCATACATAAAATTACAAGCACGCCATTTTTTAAAAACCTTTGTGACAAAAACTTTAATTACGGGTTTGATTTGTTTATAATGTCCAGAAAGTAGTTCAGTATCGCCGAACTTGTTCATTATATAGTCCAATAAATGCTCATTATTTTTTAATATTACCAACAGTTCTCTTCTTTTAATTTTCATTTCATTTTCACCGGATTTGCCACGACTACCTAAAAAGAATGCGCTCAATTTCAGAAAGGAGGAAACGAGGGGACGAGTATTTTACATTTTTATACTTGTTACGAGATATTGTTTTGAATGAGTCAATGGAACTCGGTGGAACTTTTTTTATAACTCTACTTTAAGTTGATATTTTAATAAATTTGTTAGAAAAAAACAATATTTCTTAAAATATATATTATATAAAAAGTATACATATTATGTTAACAATAATTATTGCATATTAAAATACATACCTGACGCTTCAAATTTCAATATCCATCTTGAAAATATTGTGATCTTAAATTTTAAAATGAACAAATCGAGTGTAATAGTATGATATCAACGTATGTTGTACTCGTAACAATCGGTATTGGCCGTGCGTCAGATAACCAAACTTTAAGTACACACACAGGCTATTATGTCACGATAACAAAATAAATGATTACGCTACATTATGGACTGGTTTATAGATAATATTTTAAAGGTATTTTCAATAACTATAAAGAAAATTTATATTTTGATTTTTGTCGTCGTAATATGGATAATTGGCCTTATGTGCGCCGCCGTGTATTATATACATACAAATATATTATATATATTATGTATACAGGTACACGCGGCACCTATAGTCTGTTTAGGTGTACGTCAGGTCGGCGCGCAACAAACGAGCGTTGACGAAACCGATCCTTACCAACAGTTTTGCGTTTTGCGGCGATCATGTGAATGCGCCCGGTGAGTGTCTGAATTTAACAATGGTTGATCTAGTGATGACGCGGCGACGGGGGTGTAAATATTAACAAAAAATCGAAGCGTATAATGTTTTTATTTCTTATCGGCATTGTACATCAATATAATATATCGTAAAACATTTTTTTAATAATAAAAATCTGTCCGTCGGGCATTTCCAACGAATGATTTCGGCACTCAAGTGTGCTATTGAAATAGCCTATGCCCTATAGCAATATCAAAATGTACGATAAAAATCATTGCTTATAAGTTATAAATATAATTATTTACAAAAATACTTTTAATAAATCAATTTATTACTGAATTACGCCACTAATCGTCTGAGCGAAAAATCAATATCCATTACAAAAACAGGCCAGCATTTAATTTCTTAAACCCAATCCTTATTTGTTACATTATATTTTATATTTCATCGAGGCCGTGAATTTCCAAAATAATGTTGAGAGTATATTCGGCGTGTATACCTAAGTGCTTTTGGGCTATGGACTATGGGAACACCACTGCTTACCAAGTGTACCTAGGTGTATACAATATCAATAATATCGGATATCCTATCTATGACGGTTAACGGGTAAGCCGGGGTCGGAAGTCACTATACTTTGAAATATGTGGTGTGTTACTGCTGCTCGTTGGTAATAATAAAAAAAAAGAAAAGCTCGCTACTCTTATGCAAATAGTATATAATTTATTTAGAATTCAACGGGTCAAACCCTTTTACATTATTGAATGTGTTATAAATTACCAATTATATATAATATAACACAAATTAAGAGAATAAATAATAATGTACAACACTGGACGATATTAAAAAAATATACAAGTTGATATTGATATGTAATAAATAATAATTAATCTATACATAGAGAAAAAAGAAATACAAAAAGATAAATATTATTTAAAACATTAAAGTAAAGCACTGATTGGCGAGGATTAATTATAATTATAATGTTGTTTTAAAATTATAATTGACTTAAATCTAAAAGTACCACGAGTTGTGTTAAAAAAAAACTAAGGCAGTGGAGATCAAATTAGCAAGTTTCAGTGCTCTAACAAAAATGGAGTCATTAGCTGATTGGGACTTAAATAATGGCATTGCCAAGAGATCTTGATTTCTCGAATAGTAGGAGGGAATACTGAAATTGACTCGTGCTAAAAACTCGGGGCATATAATGTTATTATTTAGCAAATTTTATACGAAAATAATATCAAATAACTGACGTCTTAGCTGGAGACAAGTCATAATATGGCACTACAATTTACGAAATACACTTCTTTTAGGTTTCTAAACATAAGTCTAGTCCCGAGTCCGTCCGGTGTCGATCCGTTAAGCCGCGTCCACACCAAAGAAACATTGTCGCCGACAACATTTCGTAAATGTTTTTAAAAATATTGTATTCAACTAAGTCGTATACATTGTTGCCGACAACATTTTTTGTCCTCAACATCAAAAGAAGTTTATTGACATTGTCGGATACCATGTACTAGTTACTTGTAGCAATGTAGTTACGATTTTTGACATAAAGATATTAAATTATATGTACACTAGCCAGTATTAAGGAGATAGGTACCAAAATATAATTACTGTATTTAAAATGAACACGTATAATTTAATTAGGTTTCCACACGGGCATATTATTATACAAGTAACTAGAATATTTTTAAATTGTACGCGATGGAATAACACGTTATTGTTTAAAATTTGCTTGGAAACCAGGAATAGCGCACGCTCGCATAATAGGGGGTTTTCTTAACTGGTTTTTTCGTCATTAACCATAGTTAGAACCGGAATATTTTATTAGATTGTAATAGGCTAACTTTTAGAGTGAAATTGCTTGTAGCACATATTCTTATTATGCCTGGGCATAGATTGTATATTGCAAATAAAAATTATAAAAAAAAAAAAAGAATGTATTCTATTATTTCTGTAAATCGATTATCTGTAATGCAGCGTGGAACAAAAACAAAAACGGATAATTGCGATAGTGACGACTCTATCCGTGTACCAATAATATTACAACAAATTATTGGGAATTCGGAGAAACCCGTCGTACCTAAGTGGTTTGTTTACGGAAAAGGTTTTATCACGTCGCCGCGCCGCGGCCGCGGCTAATGGCGTATTAACAACCAAAGTGCAGTATAATATACGTTTGAAGGGACAAATTTTAAACAGACATTTCAACAAAACCATCACGGTTTTCACTCGTAGGCGCTTTTACTCTATTTCTTAAGAATCGTAACAATCGGGTGTGCACAACCGCGAGTGAACGTGCCCACCGGGTCTATCCCGTGCAGTCATGTTTAGGCCGATGGGGTATATTTTATTTTCAAAATTGAACAAAGTTGGCAATATTAATTGTATATAGATATGTACTCGGCGGACGGCGGTTCTACCAACACGTATTTTGGTGTCGGGCGACGGCCGTTTCGCAGACGCGTTTATCTAAGAAATATTATTTTTAAACGAAATAAAACCGGGTAATATAAGTCCGGGTATTTATTTTTTTTTTTTTTATTATTTGGTAAAGGCTTCAACTTCTGCGGTTATTAGCCTGTGGTACTTACAAAATACTGGTCTCAAAACCATGGGGAATCTTTATGTTTAACATAGGTATTATGTACAAGTGTTTTTTTTTTTTTTAATTTACATTGATTTTGCCAAGCCTATGTCCGTGAAGAAACCATATATATTTTTCGAGTTCTCCTCGCCAAGCGCTTGTTTCATTGTCGATTACCGAGAATTTGTCTAGAGCTGACGAACTTAGGGCATTCCAGAATAATATGTATGATCGTCAGTTCTTTGACGCAGAGTTCACAGGTCGGGCAGTTTTCATATATTTATTGTAGATATTTATTGTGCATGCACTCGCGGAGATAAAATACGTCCATGTTGCCGGCAGTGTACACGATATCTGTGATTACGATTGACGAGTTTCTTCACTTATCGACATTTAAACGCGTGTACAACGACTAATGTGAAACACCGTAATATCATGTTCATTTCGTGTTCATTTCATCACGATGTTGAAACAAATTGTACGACGGAGTCACATAAAAATCTTTCAAAACGTCAATACTAGTTTTGTTATCCGTTGAAAAGTATGACGAGTTAATGGAAACTGTTTTGGAAATCAAACCAGTAAATTAAAAAAAGAAGCCGACAAAACAAGGTAATTATTTTAAAATATAATTGTATTATTTTACCAACGAGAACCGAGGCAAAGCGTAAATTGAAATGATTTTGTAAGCCCAAGTGCCAAAATAGTATAATAATTTGTGTTAAAAAAATAATGTGCTTTGTCATGTTCAAAATTTCACTCGCAATAAGTGTTGTAATAAGTGAAATCTGTGAAATAGTAATAAATAATAAGTATATTATAAATTATAAAAGTCAATTACAACATTGCATTATGGCGGTACAAGTAAACAGTCTTAAAATTTAAAATAATTCGTTTAACTTAATTATTATCCTACTTCGCCCAAGACAAATATGGGAATTTTTATAGTGCTTAGACATTGTGTAAAATTCCTAGATAATGACATCTGAAATTTGTGTAATAGTAGTAATATTAATAATCGAAGTAGCATTTCAGTAATGATGATTATTATTTACCGCACCACTTAAATTGTTCATATTGCCACGTTGGTAACGTAAGACACGTTAAATTATTTTAGATGTAAAGGACACGTGTCTTTTAGCATTATGAAAAACTGAAACAAAAACAACAGACTTTTGAAGAATAGCAAAATTACATATAAATGTACGTTTTATTAAAATATTGTAAAATCGTAAAATGGCTTTTTCGGGTAATTTTATCGTATATGCTATTTTTATTTTAATTTAATATGTACGTTATATTTCGTATTCGTTCTTCATTTTGTCGATAAACACATGTTAGACGAGGGATCAGTACATTTTCCCGACATTAAATTGCCCGACAATCTCAAATTAAATTATAAATAAATATGTGTCAACATTATTCAAAATTTCAATAAAATATTATTTTATACCTATTATATCGATTTCCCCTGTCATTTATAATGGCACCGAAACGTTTTTCTTGTTCAGCGTATTCTTTGCAAGTTGGAGTATATGCCCTTCCACGAATTATATCTTCAGCTCTTAATTGAATTTGCCCTTTTTTGGCGACTACACTTTTTCTGTTCAGCAGTTGTTGTGCGTACCGTAATATCACGGGTACTATGTGCGTATTATTTTACTGCAAACTATTAAATTTAATTTAAAAAAGATAAAAAAAAATAAAACATCCCAAACATATGGGTTGTCCACATAAATAGCAAGGATACAATGTCTTTCTTTTTTTTTTTGATGGGCATAAATAACATGTTTTACGAGGATTTAGTAAGTGATTATGTAATGGAGTACTTGACAAATCTTTTCGTATATTCGAAACTCATCTAATATTTTATTTTATTTCTTTGTTGATTCTCTTATTTTGAAGTCTTCTTTCCATCTCGGGTACAAGGCTTGTACAACTAATGAATGTGCTAATTTTTTCATAAAATTAATTCTAGCAATGTCATTAAAATCCTCATTGGTTTTATAAACAATATAAGCATTCACACCCGAAATATCAAGTATACGTAAAAATATTGCCATTGGCCATCGTCGAGTTCGTCTTCCAGTACAATAAATAGCACATTTTTGATCTAAGCTGTCTACTACACCTCCTTTTGTTGAGTTATAGAACTCTATTATTTCGGGTTTACCAGTATTTTCAATTGAGCTATCATGATGCATAGTCTCATTTAAAGATACTACAAAATAAAATTTCCAATACTGTATAAATACTAAATAGTAAATTGTAAAAAATTGTAAACAAATATTTGATGCGGTCTGACGGACCATACGTCGGTAGTTAAGGGTTAATATGTTTATAATTACCTTCATATAGGTACACAAAATGTATAATATACAAAAAAATATTAGTATATTAATTAAAATAATAATATATAAAATAGTTTATTGTGTGGCAAGGGCGGGAATTGAGCCATTTCAGTCGCGGGCGCTGTGTGCGGCACGAGCCGTAGGACTGAAATGGCCTTCCCGCGCGAGCCACACATACTATTTTTTGTCACGCCCCTGCGTTCATGGAAAAGGTTATGCAGTGCAAATTAAATATGTTTAAATGTTTATGCGTCATTCAAGGAGGTTATACTATACATTTAAGATGTAACCAAAAGTTTATGTTTTGTAAGAACCGTGGTAGGTATACATTTTAGTTTCTGGTTGTGCAGGGGATACGCGCCCGGCACTTTTGGGGATTTTTTCTTTTCCGCCCGGCACTTTGGGGATTTCCTCTTTTCCGCCCGCTGAACGGAAAAAGGTTGCTTTCCAACGCTTCAACCGTGATCGAAAACCAAACTTTCGGTGCAGGCGTGACAAAAACAGTATTACAATATAATAATTATATTATGACGAACGACCGTTTTGCAACGACTACGGTATCCGTACTATTTTGCCTGACAAAATCGTTTTGTTTCGACTGACGAAATAGAGCGGAATATTCTATTTTGACAAAACACGATTAGTCATGACTAGAGTTGACGACTGAAGAGCAAAAATGTTTTGTTTAACTATGACTTATCAGTGTGCGGGTTTTCACTGAATTGCATGTGTTCTATTTTTCATTAATCATAATAAAGCTGCCTAAGTTTTTAGTCTGCTTCAAGCAGTTTTGCTCTCTTGGTGCGCGGCCGGCCTTAAGGTACGGTTTCCTAGACGCGACCGGTCGCCGAGACAGGTCGCTGCGATAGTCGCCGTCCGACTGTTAATATGTAATTTCTATTATCTGGTTTCCAACGCACGACTGTTGTCGCGCGAGGCGCGACTGAACTTTATCGTGGCGACCGGCCGGCGACACTACCGGTCCGAGAGCAGTGTATTGCGACCGATGCGCACGACCGTCGATTTTTTTTAGTCACAAACCAACTTTTGGGTAGTGAATTTCGATCATCACGTGCATGAATATGGCTAAATTGCATTTTTCGGGAGAAGAAGAACAACAACTGATCGAATTGGTTCGAAAAAATGTTGAGTTTTTTGATCTGTCACACAAAAAATATAAAGATGCAGAACATAAAGATAGTATTTGGTTAGATATTGCTAACACCATCGGGAAATCTGGTATGTAATATTTATCTATAACATAATATATAATCTAGTAATAAGATTAATTACAGTACAATGATACAATAAAATAATACAATACAATGGCGTAGATACAATTTTTTGCCTTGGGAAAATGTTTTTGTTTCAAATTAACCTAATATAATATTATTACTATTCATAATATGTACCTTACTCAGGCCCGTATTTAGGGGGGGGGCACGGGTAGGCAAATGCCCGGAGGCGCCATGTCTCAGGGGCGGCAAAATATTTTAGGGAAATAATTTATAAAAATGTAATGAAAAAAAAATAACTGTATTTTATTTAATATTTTTGTAGTTTGTATTTTAGAAAAATGTTATGAATCAACTTTTTCTCTCTGTTCTGATTGTGTTGTGATTAATAACTCATCGTCCTCTTCCTCTTCCTCGAGAAGAAGTAACATAATTTTATTATTGTTAATAATTGTATTCATACCCATAATAAATATAAAATTTAACTTGAAAACACTAGCACTCACTGCACGAAAACCATAATGATACTGATTACAGATATAGAATTTGATAGTTTTTTTTACGTCACCGGAGACTGGTCTCGGCGACCAGTCGCGTCTAGGAAACCGTACCTTTACAGAATAATACGTATATGGAATATAAATAATCGAGGACCCGTGTGTAATTATTGTTATCGTTTTTATTACCACCCGGGTTTTTCCCGAATCGTATTAATCGTAAGCGATTACGAACACCGATCTGGACGACGGCTGTCTGATATTATTATTATCTTATCGGTATATTCTCCGCCGAACTTTTAACCGTCGCCGAGCACACGTTATTTTTGGAACAGTCGACGTTTCTTCGACAGACCAGTGTTCACTTTTCGTCCCCCGCCTCCGTCATTCTGTGGTCTGCGGTTCGCGTGTACGGTGCTCTGCAAGTAAGTGATGTTATTATATTATTTCTCAAGGCATGTTTCACGTGTTCAATTGTGTATTGTGCATAAGTCATGATGTGTACCCGACGACGGACGCGATGGTGTCTATGTAATACATCTATTATTTCGTTTTGTTGTTTGCCAAAAAGTCTCTGGATTTCCGAGACCAAAATGCTACAACCCTTTGTCTGAAACCGTCTGTTTTTCCGTTCACCGGCTCTCGTTGCACAAACTGTACGAAATCATGGATAAAACGGACAATGTTACTCCTGGTTAAGAAACAACGAAAGGTTTAAAACCGAATGTCATCGTTTTGGATGACCGGTGCCGTTTTGGGCTTGCATACAAACTTTATTTAAAATATCTTAACACCGATTAATGCAGTACCAAATGCATGTGTACACTGCAAATTTAAAGGAAACTTTTATGCAGTAACTCGGTTGTTTGTACATTTGTACAGTTTGTCGTTCAAAGTACTGTCGTGACAAGTATGAAAAAGTAAATAGTGTAGTTGAAGGCATTCGTTAGACATTGGTCTAAGTTTTTCTGAAAGCCCATCTAAAACTTCCCAAAATCTATAATAATAAATATAATTATAGTTGGAAAAGTATAGTAAGATACTTTTATAAGTTGGCAATTAGGGAAATGAAAGAAATCAAAAAACCATCTACATATTATACTGTACTTGGAAAATGTATAAAATCACCACCGAGTGGTATATATTGCAGCACTGAGAGTGAATGCAAAATGTTCTGCCACTTAATGCTACTATGTTAATTGCATCATGCTTGACAATTATTGAATTAATATTTATAAATGAGGTGAGTCCAGCTACACCGATCGCAATGCTTTAAATATGCTGAGTCCAGATTTGTAGGCATTTACATATTTGTTATAAGCAGGGCTCGTGAGTTCATGCTCTAAAAAATGCCTAAATAAGTATGCACTTATGCACTAAAAGCTGAGAAAATATGCATTGAAATATGCCTTTAAAAGTTCAGAAATATACATTTATATGCACTAAAAATCTAAAAATATGTAGATTAAAAAATAAAAATACTATAAGTAAATTTTGGAATAACAAAAAAATGTCCATTCATATAATGCGGGCTACGTACCTATACATTTGTATACGTACGTTTGTACTCGCTTTATCTGCTCTATACATTTTATTTTTAATAATTTGATGTTGCGAAAACTCCCATATAATATATATTTAATATATATATTTAACACTAGCCGACCTGTCACAGATTCGCCTGTGATTGGTTGTTTATTTTGCCTTCGGACCATGATATGTAGAATTTTTTATTCAAATATTATTGTTTAATGTGATCGGCAAGTAAATATAAAAAACGGTTAATGAAAACGGATTGAAATTTTTCTAGCGTTATAAATGATAAAAATAAATACAGATAAAAAAGAAATAATTTATGGTTGATATAGAATTTGATTGAAGTTGATGAAGAAAAAAAAAGAATTAAAATAAGAATTTTATAAGACTTCTGAGTATATGATGTTTTTTGTTATATTTCCTGTTGAAATTAAAATCATAAGATGATTCGGGTCTCCAGTTCGAGAAAATGCCACGTATAATTGCCCATGTGAAAAGCACTCTGTACGAAAATCTACGCCAACGTACTTGAATGTTTGACCTTGTGCTTTTTTATGGTTATGGCAAAAGAAACTTTAACCGGGAATTGAAGCCGTTTGAAAGAAAACGGCAAGTCAGAGGGAATCATGGGAATTCTTGGAATAAATGCAATTTCTCCTTTCGCTGGCCCTGTAAGAATTACGGCTTCTATAATAGCTTTATAATAGATTTTATTTGTAATCTTGTACCGTAACATAAGTTCGGTGGTTGAAGATTACGTAATAATGTAATTGGAGCACCAATTTTTAATTTTAGTTTATGAGGAGGAAATCCCGAAGGAGAAAGAGAATTGAGAAATTCTTGTGGATAATGAATAGCATCGTCTGTTGATGTAACTGTATCAATAGATAGATATTCACGTGAGTGTCCATCGAATTTTAGATGGATGATATCATTAATTTCTTCTGCTGTTACATTTCTTGGAGAGATAATAGCTCTTTCACATAACCACTGATAAGATTTATTGGACAGATTAAAAATGTCAGGATAAACTGTAGAAATCAACTCTTCCACGTTATTGACCACCCGTCCAATCGTGTGATTGACAGAAATGTAACCATTTTCATTTTCTAAAGTTCCATTTCCAATTTTCAACAACTGTGCTGGAAAAATATCGTCCCCTCCGCATAAATAAACTCTCATGTTTGTTCGCAAATAAAGTTTTTCAATATAGTTCCATATAGGGGAAGATTTTAAGCAAGCATTAACGACATCAGCTAGAGTACCTTTAGGGATTACTGGTAAGGTTTGACGGAAATCACCAGCGAAAACAAATGTTATGCCACCCATAAACTTATTATTACACCTAAGATCTTTCAATGTTCGATCAATTGCTTCGATATGTGATCTGTGACTCATTGTACACTCATCCCACACAACGAATGAGGTTTCTTGAAGAATTTTTCCAAGAGGGCCATTTTTACGAATCGGACAAACGTATTCTGTATTAAATAATACATTTAACGGTAACTTGAAAGTCGAGTGAGCAGTTCTGCCGCCACTAAGGAGAGTTGCTGCTATACCAGATGAAGCTACTGCTAATGCAACTTTACCTGAGGATCTAATTTGAGCCAACAACAAATTAATTAGGAATGTTTTTCCTGTACCACCCGGAGCATCTAAAAAAAAAACTCTTCCTTGATGATTCATTACGCTTTCTGTAATAACATTAAAAGCATATTTTTGATCATTTACTAATTTTGGTAAATTGATTTCTACAAATTCTTGTAATCGGTTATTATCGTAAGAACGCAAAATTGAGAATTCAAAAGGATCAGATGCATTTTCATTTCGAACAGGTGAGTTCATTCCAAATTCAGTTAAATATTTTTCAGACAGACAAACAACTTTATCTTCTATTTCAATCAAACCTCTATTAAATATTTCATCAGAAAAAGTAAATTGCAAGTCATTTAATCGAGTGCGCTCTGTATGAAGAATATCTTCACAAAAATCATTTCTGAATTTTTCCCACAAAGATTGAGGTTCAGACGGTTGGCAGAAAACTATGATTATTGCGAATAATTCTCTTAATTTTGAAGGACTTTCTGAAAGAGTTGCATCCGCTAGAGTATTTTTCCATTGCTCGTCATTTTATAAAAGCCCAAGAGCAAAACAGGTAGCTTTAAAAGTATATACTGACATATAAATATACATACTTGTAAATAATTGTTATTACCAATTGTAATTTGTAACTAATGGCAACAGTTGCCGGGTTGTTATAAAGATCAATAAAAAAAAATTAGATAAAACACTATGTGTGGAAAAATGCGTATAAAAACTTTTATGAACTTTTTTTACTGACAAAAGTGTTACTAAAACCTTCAGCAAAGTGTCAGGTTTCAGCCAAAAAAAATTTCAGCCAAATTGGTCCAGGCGTTGTTGAGTTATGCGCATACCAACACATTTTGCGATTCATTTTTATATTATAGATATATATTTTGTACTGTGTAAAAATATAAATTATTGCATTTTGATCAAATTTCGTTAAAAATATGCAACATAAAATTTCACATACTTAACCACAGTACCTAGAAATGGATTTCTATGTCACCTAGCATTAAATACGACTTAGCAAGATTGATATGCAAATGCATGAACTCACGAGCCCTGGTTATAAGTGTATATATTGTGTATATTGAAATGTAGACAATTTGTATATAATGTGACTGCATATTTGAAAATTTTTGCATACTCAAGCATATTTTGTACAAAAGCTTATTAAGCCAATTATTTTATTTCTATTTAACCTTAGAAACCAGTTACTAATTTATTAGTTCATTACGTATTGTTGGGAAATAAAGTCATTTTTCGTATGTTATATTTTTGGACATTTTATGTTAAAATTATATCTTGTTATTGGCAACAATTCTATTTTTTAGACACGCTGCGTCACCGTTGTCGGGTATAACCACCAGTCAATACTCAATAGTGCACTAGTTTTGTTGAACATATTTTTAAATATTAACTGTTCTTTAATTAATATTTTTTGTTGATGTATATAATCAAAAAATTAAGTTTATCTTATTTAGTTGAATTATTATTTATGGAAGAAATAGAAAAAAAATGTAATACATGTATTTTGGGTAAGAGCACATATTTGTATATTATTAGTAAAAAAAAAGCATATCAAGTGCATATTTTGAAGCTTTTTGATTCATAAATGCATACTATTTTAGGCTTATTGAGTGCATACAAATCTGGGCCCTAGTGATGATAGTAAAATATTATGTTCTTTTAAACGTTAAAAAAAAATTTTGAAATTCAAAGTAAAATACTTATAATTGTATTTTGGTGGTTTAAAATATGTTTTTTTTTTAAAGCGCTATCATTAGTCTAAATATTTAAACATCAGCTTCTTTGGGGAAATTTTAATATATAATGGAACAAACTTAATTTAAATTGGGTAGCCTTAAATTAAATATTAATTTCAAAAGGTCATTTTATGTACATACAATTGTCAACTATATTTCTACATTTTAATCAACAATATTTCTTCAACAAACTCGGACTAAATTTTCATTAGGAATACAATACAAAGAAAACAATTATCTTATATTATTTACATACTTAAATATTAATTTATAGTAAAATGTACAGTAAAACCTATAATATTCTATGTACATTTATACTAGTACTATGTTTTATAAATACATATTATTAAATTAGTTTCATCATCATAATTAAAAATTAGTTATTAGATAAATGACTCAAATATTTAGAGGATATCTGTTTATTATACATTTATATATTATCTAAGTAGTTTTCTATAACCCACCATAATCATTTGTTCAGTCAATTTTCTTTTTGATTTAAAGATTTATGGTTGGGGAAAACCAATATTAACATTTTATATTATATTGTTTGAACAAACATTAAATAGTCAGTAAATAAATAAACTATCATAAAGTATTGTTTTTTTCTAAAGGCCGGTTTACACTTATCAATGTAGTCATGTCCGTGAACCACGAATCAGTGTAACTTTGATTCGAGTACTGACGACAGTGTCTACACTACCAAATTTTTGTCTGTCCAAGTAAATTTATCAGTAGCCAAAATGGAACCAGAACTGGCAGACGTAGTGTTATCAGTCTGCGGAGTTTTAGCTCAAGAGTATGCAAACCAAATTATTTCTAATCGTAAAAAGCCATTTCATTGCATATTTTTTCAAGCGCTATTTATCTAGCATGTTTGTTTTATATATTCAGGTTTCAGGTATACTTGAATTCCAAAGACCTTCATGACTTTCGTACAAATGAATAAATTTCATTGTTTTGTCCTCGGACCATTTTTTTCTGCCGTTATAATATTATGTACTTATAAAAAATAAAATTGAAAAAAAAATTATTATATTAAATAAACTCATAAATTTAATATTTTAAACAACAAAACATTTTAACAATATATTAACTAATTGTTCAATTCACTGAATGAAAACAAGTCATATTAAAATAAAAGAGTTTCTCGCCACGTATGAGAATTTTGATACATGTCCGTGCCGGCACGGATCGGACAACACGACTTGTTCGAGCTTGTCACACGTACGTGTGGTATGTTTATATTATCAAAGTAGAATCCGTGCCACTAATTCGTGGTTCACGGACGTGGTTACTTTGATAAGTGTAAACCGGCCTTAACATGATAATTGTTTTTCCAAAACAAGAAAAATTAAGAAATTGAGTGTTAACCATAAACTTAAATTAGGTAAATCAAGAATATGTTTATACACTTATGACTTGTATTGATATTTAATTAGTAGAGTAGTATTAATATTTATTAATTTATAGTTATCCAATGTCTCCGTCCTACTGATCTACATAAGAATTTATTAAATGTTTGATTAATTGGTAACAAAACAATAACTTATTTTAGTGAGTTAAAATTCTTATCTGTTTGAGCATACTATAGAAAATATAACAGTATCCCAAATGAGACTATAAGAATATTAAATTTAAATACCAGTACTTAATTATAATAAATATAATCAATATGTATTCTAATGATATTAGACACTGAAGATAACTGTTGATTTGATATTTTTCTTAACACCAGGTATTTGAATAAATATTAGTATCTTATATTTCCTATTTATACCTACTATAATTCAATAAATAATTCTTATCAAACAATAACTATCTACTATTTCTTTCAAAATTCATTTTAAACTTAAACGGTTTACAACAATAATTAGATTCTATAACACTTAATTAAACTGCTTCAAACTAACCTATTATTACTTATAATAAAATAAATTATCGAATATAAATTATATTTTATGAAAAAAATTCGACTTCACAGAAGAACATTTAATCATGGATGCTTTTGCTGGTTATTATGATTATGCAATAAAGTGAAATCTGTAAGGAAAATTTGGTATTTGAATAAATATTAGTATCTTATATTTCCTATTTATACCTACTATAATTCAATAAATAATTCTTATCAAACAATAACTATCTACTATTTCTTTCAAAATTCATTTTAAACTTAAACGGTTTACAACAATAATTAGATTCTATTACACTTAATTAAACTGCTTAAAACTAACCTATTATTACTTATAATAAAATTAATTATCGAATATAAATATTATATTTTATGAAAAAAATTCGACTTCACAGAAGAACATTTAATCATGGATGCTTTTGCTGGTTATTATGATTATGCAATAAAGTGAAATCTGTAAGGAAAATTTGGTAGTACCCGTAACAAAAAATATCTGTGTTAAGATTTATAAAATAGAAAAATATGAAATTTTCAAGCTCGGATAAAAAAAAATTATATAAATCTAATGTTGATATTAGTAATAGTTAAAATTAATAGTATAATTAATCTGTACTGATAATTACTATATTGCATCTATCTCATAGATAAATATAAAAACAGCAACCCCTGAACAATAATTTCCAATTCTTTACAAAATTACTAAATGTCTTTACTAGAATCGCTTTAAACTAAACAGATCATTTGGTTATCTAACAATAGCTTTAATACTTGATAAGCTCCTAACCATAGGGAGATAGCTTTCATTGGAATTTGTGACCTCTTAGTGTGATAAATATGTTGGATATATCTTAAATCTATTACATTGAATTTTGATTGCGTATACGTTTTGATACCCGTGCTGATGATGCTACTGTAGCTAATGCATATGATGGTTTAGTTTCATCCTTTATTCTAGCAAAACAAAATGTTTTATATGTACAATACATATTATCCTATAAACATTATTTTTAGTAATACATTTTTGCAAAATGTTCACTCACTTTGCTGTCATTTCTGTTGGTGTTAGTGTTCTGGTTGGTCTAGTACTAGTCTTATTCAGTGTTAAGACTTTGGTAATTTTTTTTTCATTTGCAGTAGCTTTTGGGTTACTTGTATTATTTTTCTTTACCAAACTGTTCATATTTATTTCAACTGATGAGTTTGTAACCCGGTGGATATTTCTTAAGGTTGAAAAAGTACTTTTTAATTTTGAGTCCTCATTTTTTACAGTAGATCTTTTTTGTTTTTGACTTGATGCTTGTTCATCACTTGTTTTAAATTTCTTTTTGAGCACAGATGAAAATCTGCTTTGCATTTTCTGTAAGTCACGAGTTATATTATTAAAAAATCATTATAGTAAATAGAAGTTAATATAGTATACCTCTTTAGATTGAACATGTTCTATATCATCACTCCCATTTTTACTACAACTGGGTTGTAATACTTTACTACTTATACATGATTGGAAAGGAGGATCAATATAATTATACATATTAACATGAGAAGTATGTCGTTTAATACTGTATACTCCAAGAGTAAACTGTTTATATTTGTGAACTTCCATTTTTCTGATTTCTCGCCATTGTTTACCAGCTGTTTTTAAATATTCTTCCTTGCTGTTTAAAAATGAATATTTGTGAAATTACATATTTAACAAAAAATGTTATTATTCTTATTTATAATCAATAATTTATCATAACTTTGTCACAATAAATCAAATACCTATACTTCATAAATAATGAATAACAAAACAATGTAACTAATTTAATAGAACTTAATATGTTTATATATGTGATAATTCATTTTTTAACTAAAACAAATCGTAAATGTAGTTTATACATGTACAATAATCCAGACAAGAACTTTTAATTATTTTTCAATTTTATATTTTATTTGTACTGATAAAATAAATATTTTATAGCTTTTTTATAATTTATTTACTTTTTATGTAGAACATTAATTTTAAACCGAAAGCTATTGATTATATTAACTTAATATTTTATTTTTAACTGTACATGTAAAACAATTGAGCATGTAATGAACATCTTGAAATAGTTTTACATTACATAAGGTTTTATTATAAATACACATTTTTAATAAATCACAAATAAAGTAAAGATACAATATAAATTATTTTGAAATTGTTTTGATTGTAAGGCTTACTGTAATTATATATGTTATAATTCCTGATTTTAGATACTTTAATACTTATGAAATATTTTTAAAATTTAGTAAAAAAAAATTTAAGAATTAAATATAAATATTTAGAACAATAGTTTGTAAATCCTAAAATAATATAAATAGTAGTCAATAAGTATTCAATAAAATAATAAGTAATATATGTCAAACTTTTATTTCTTATCAACAGACTGCTAATTTAATTCAAATATTTATCTTTAGTTATAAATAGGGCTCGGAAGTTGATGCATTTTGCATTTTTTTTTGGAACGTTTTATACGATGCTCTTCTGGCCACAAATGTGTTTCATTAGCATGTGGATCTGAATAACTAATTTTTATTTTGCATTTTTTTGCATTTTTTGGTGTTGTTTACTTTATAAGTCATTTTTTGACATTTTTAGGTCATTTTCCCACATTTTAAGTCATTTTTACTGATTTCACACTAGTTCACTTCTTATCGTTTCTTGTCGACCATTATGCAGATAACTTATAACTTGGAAATTACCATGGACTAAGATTAGTACCTATCCGACTTTATCTCGCCGATTACATTCGCTGTTATCGTTTTGTAGTGAATATAATTACAAAATTAAGCTTTGATAAATTAATATTGAATCTTATAGTAAAATATTTAAAAAAAATTGTATTTTTGTTAATTTAAAACAAATATTAATAATTTTTTAGGTCATTTTTTTAGGACATTTTTTGTCATTTTTACGTCATATTTGCATTTTTTTTGGTCATTTTTTAATGTTTTTTAGGTCATCAACTTCACAGCCCTTGTTATAAACATCTTAAAATTAAAAGTGTTAATAATTGAAAAAATGATATTTTAATTGTTAAATTTATAAACCGCTTTAAATTAATATAAAAACTCTTGGAGTTAAGAGAATAGTTAGTACATACAATTTTAAGTAATTAATAAATGAAAAAAAATATTTCTCAAACAGACTATATATAAATACACTTGGTAATAAATAATCATTAATACAGACAACCTAATATTCAAAAATATTTTAAATCATAAAATTCTAAAAATTCATTAAAACTAAAAAGATTAGACTGGACATCTTAAATTTATAATTATCAATTTATCATAAAGATATACTAAATTTTAATCTATTAAAATAAATGTATGCATGCATGCGTACAAGTAATACAGTATAAGTTTCAACTATAGCATATGAACTTAATAAATTATTTATTTAAAAAAACATTTACTATAGAGCTATTTACTGGCGTACATCATTATTTATTATTTCTCAATTATCTCTGCCCACAATATTAGGAATTTTTTCTAAACATTTATAAAATCATAACATATTTTATGTTAAAAATAAAATGTATGAGTATAATGAAGTTAGAAAATAAATTGTTAATGTCCTGCCAATCGATAGTATGTTTTTCATTTTTTTATTCACTTAAAGGATAATAAATTTTACATTTTCAAAATGATTATCTACGAAATATAATTGTATACACTCGTGTACATGAATTTTTGTGAAAATATTCTTACTCTGTAAGCCACTTCTGTTGTACACCAATCACTGACCCTGGTCGACATATACGAATCCATGCTATAGCTTCAACAGCTGTAAATGACCAATGCTTTACAATGTATGAAGCGATTAAACAACCTGTTCTGCCCAGTCCAGCTAAAGTATTTAAACAATTCAAATTTACCGAAGTATATAAATTATGAATATTGGGAATTCATTTTACCTTTACAATGAACAGCCACAGCACCTGCAGCACTAGCTTGAGTATTTATAGTGTTTGTAGTTTGTATGCTTGATTCATTAATTTCATTATTTGTGGATACAGCTTCAACATTTTCATCTATGTACTGCTCACATAGAGACAAAAAACTATTAAGTATAGAATCTGAAGGTGGAGTGCCATCAGTAAACATCAAATCCGTGTGCTGGATATTGGCAATTTCTACAAAAGTGTGTTTTGCATCATATGTCTTTTTACTGTTTAATCTGACTACGTGCTTAACATTGTTTTCTTTAAAGTACTGATAATAGAAAGCTGGAGAATGTATCTGGTAGCCGGCTAATAAGTTAAATGTTAAAGATTATTAAGTGTCAATGATACAAGAATAAATTGAACAGAAATTTAAATTATTATTACATCTGTCAGTGTAATCTCGAGTATGTGGTGATGAAAATGCCAACAAGGTACTTGGTACAATCCAGTTGATATCGCCATCATTTACAGTCTGTATAAAGTTGATAAATATTAGTCGATAAATAAATTTCATTAAGAATATAAAACTTAGGTATAATACTTCATATTTTTCATATTCTTCCACATCAAAATCATCAAAATTGAAGAACCCATACCATTTAGCCTTGTATAAAGCATTAATACACTCTTGAAGAGTAACCGAATATTTTGACTGTAGCAAGCACGATGCATCCCTATGTTTTTGTATTAATAATATTTGTATACATATTATGTTATGGATAAATGTTATTAAATATTTACCTAAATGATATATACTGATGCTTATATTGCTGTGATAATATTTTGTATGTTTGATTTGCTGTCCAATTTTTTTCAATTATCTAAGAATTAAATAAATAAATTAAAATATCTTAACATTGTAGGCAAAATATGATTGTTTTTACTAACTAACCATGTATGAACAAATAAGAAATGCAGAGTTGGATAATTTCTTTTGATCATCTTTATGAGTGCAATGGACCACTGTCTTATGAACCTAAAAAATAATTAATTAATTGTAACAATTTTTAATTAAATTAACTTTATGAAATTCAGATTAAGGAAAACCATTCAAAAAATGTATATGTATTTTGTATTGCAGGAAGTAAAAATTAAATATTTTTCTTAAATAATCTATGATGAAACTTAAGTGATTTTATGATTGATACATTTGAAATTATATGTAATATATGAATAAATAAATTAAACCAAATATAATATAAGTTAACACAATATTCCTAATATTTAACTTTATGTCAATTAAAAAATTTAATTTTAATTTTAATTTATGTTTACGAAGAAACACCCTCTAAAATATATCAATTAAGTAACCAATATTAAAAAAATATTTAGTAAATTTGGTACACCATTACATAAATTTATCTAAAAAAATATGTAAATTAGTTTTTTGTGGCAAACTTTATATAATTAATAATTGCAACGACTGATAAAGGGATTAATATATAAGAGATATGTTTTATCAGTACAGTACTGTTTACTAATTTATTTTTTTATATTATAATTGTAAATTGTGAAAACTGTTATAAAAATTAACTGATTTATTATATTCATACTTAAATTATTAAATAACTGGTGAGTAACTCAATCTTTATTTTATACATTTAATTATTAATGTTTTTTTTTATACAAATAACTTTGTAAATAAAACTGATCCAATGATTAATGATGATATATTTAAATATTTAATGAGAGTAAAAAACGAAAAATATATAGACTTCCAATAGATTTTAGTTATAGATTTGACATTGTTTTAGTTTATTGATAATAGTCTTACTCACTTTAAATATTTCTTGTAGTATACCAATATAACGATATATCATAGCTAAGTTCATTGGACCAAAATCGTTGAAAAAGCTTTCATACACTAGATTGTCATCAACATTTAAATAGTATAAATTTTTGTTGCTAACAGATGTTTTCCAATCCTTAAACGACAGAAGTGTTGTTGAATCTTTTTTATTAGATAATACCATGAAATAAAGTTGATCTGCAAATTAATCGATAATAAATGTACCAGAATGCAAAACAACCGACTAAATAATCTTACTTTCGATGAACTCTGATAGTTCAGCAACTTCAAGTGTGTTAGCGCTAAAGCTGTCCATCAAATTGTTGAATTCAGCAGACATATTTTTCTTTTGGATGAAAAACTATAAAATTCCTCGACTAACACACAAAAACTGAAGATGTATGTATGGTGATGGTGTTCAGTACTTCCTACTACAAATACTTTCAAAGCCCACACACTGAATTTCTATCTGAACACCTACACCAATTAAACGCACGGTTTATATTCTGTCCGCCTACTCGCATAGTAAAGTAGGTGCAGCTACCGGATTGATTAAACTTGTCTTCTAACTGGAAAAAAAAAATAAAATAAAATTAAGTAATCAACTGGTAACACGAGGCTTTAAAGAATGGGCTTGACAAATTACGTTTTATAATAGTAATATAATAGTAATAAAAAGCAAATAGTTAATGTAACAAATATAAATTGTATCTGAATTAATCTGTATGTAAAACAATTCGTGAAGACTAATCAACAGACCGAGAACGGTAGCAAACGATCGTTAAAAAATAGATTTTGACATTGTTCTGAAATACGTTCGTTATTGTATACACATGTATACAATATTGTAGTTTGTATTCTCGTTGGTAGTGAGATGTTTATTAACAAAAAATCATTGTGCTATCAGTTAAGAAAAATGTTTGATAACGATGATTATCCGTTATCTGGGCTGATTAGGCGAAGCATTTTTTATGTGATATTATCGTCATAATAGTTTGGAAATATGACAGGGACGAGACCATGCAAACAAAGTACTAAGAATAACACCCAAATACTTTTCAGAAGTGTGAACTAATCTTAAATTACAAAAAAAAATACAATTCAATTATCAAATTGAAATCGTTTCTGTGAACAAAAATCTGTTAATTGCATTTTAAGACCACATCTCGCTTGTTCGAAATGCAATCGGTCTTGTTTGTCCTAATTTATTTTGGTTATAGCACCACCAATACGGAACATTACCAACGTACTGCTTGGTAATAGATGATGTATATGATAATGTATATATTTTTGAAAAACTTATATACACTGAAGATATCATCCATTTTAGTTCCAATGAAATTTTTATATTGGCCGTGATACAGAAGACCATGAATCTTAATTAACCGAACAATTTACAATATGTTATTTACACATATTTACAAACATTTTAATTTATTACAGATGAAATACCTTTTTAATAACTTTCAAATTATTTCTAACATTATTAATTTAAACTTTAAAAATGAAAAGAAGAAAAATCTTTTAAAAATGTTAAAAATGACTCAATTATATGATGATTACTTTGAAAATATTTTAATTAAATATTTGAATATACAAAGTACAGATGTGATAAGTACATTTAAAATTAAAATTAAAAATTATAAAAATGACATAAATTAATTAATCAAACACATACCAGAACCATGGTTTAGAAAAAGAAAAATAATTTATATATGAAAATGGACTGATTACGCCACCTGAGACAATCAAAAAACATGGCTTTTTCATTATTTTTCAATCGGCTTATTACCGATTTAGACGTGCCTAATAATTTCTCTAACTCACGAACATTAGTATTATGAGGTTGAGCCTTTATTTTATCCAGTAAAGAAATTTTTTCAATCAACGTTAAATCTTTACGAGACATTATATTGTTTCGTATTAACACAAACTGGGATCAATAAAAACACACGTACGTTTACACAGAGACAGAACGAGAACTACAGTTTATACATTTTGTACGTAGGTATTGTCGTGGGCCTTGTGGGGGCATGCCCCAATTAAGCGGATTCCACTGTATTGTCAAATAAATTCAAAAAAACCATCTTTAATTTAATAAAAAAAATAAATTATTAAGGTACAGAAAAAATAAAAAACAACATTTACATATACATTCGTTTATCCGTGGATGTCCTGCCACCCTATTCCACGGATAATCGGGAGTAAACTGTATTTTAATTATAACTAGTCGCCGTCTGTTCTAGAAGAGGAATCACTTATTGTCAACGAGTAGACTGTTGTGTACTTACACGTAACGACACTGAACATATACGAAATGTATATATAATACAATATACGAATACACAATTTAGCGTATAACGAATTGAAACCGACTACATATATTTCGTCGTACTAATTGTGCAACTAAATAATTTTGAAACCATATTAAGCACCTTTATGTTATATGCCTAATCAATTTATTATTTTATATCTCAAGCTACGTGTACTCTTTAGGCAATTGTCCGTTTTATACATTTGTTTAAGATGTTGTTATGACTAATGACTATAATTCAGTCGAATACGTAATTGCAGTTGGTCACAATTGTTTTCAAAAAGAGTGTCTCGTGCCGGCCTTAATCCTTTCTTCACGTTAAGCCGACGACACATCTGCGCGTTTTGGTGTAATGTAGCGTTGCAGCGCAAGTGTGTACGATGTTACGATTTGTAACGATTTATTGTGTTCCGTGGTCGTTTTGAACTCTGTGGATTTTTCGACGAACATTCGTTCTGTTAGTTTGTTGCGCTGTCTTCGGTAGCCGATCGCTCCGAATACGTACACAATAGCTACTATATTATTGAAAGGCAATTACACTAAATATCGGTTCAAATTAATAAATATGTAATAATAATCGTATAATTTAATTTAAATACTATATATTTTAATAGTAATTGCTCTAATCCAAATTATTTTGCCTCGAACTATTCAATTACGGTTAGAATAAAAGTCAACTCAACATTTACTTATAACAGAAATGTATTTATGATTTCGGAGGAGAGAAATCTTCCGAGGATAGGCATATAATATTGTGTAATCTTTCAGGATAAGTCAGTTACATGCAAAGTACAAACACAGAAGCTGCCATTTCCTCTATTTTATCCTGTGTTCGTTGTTGAAAACGCTCCACACTATGCGGTATGCGCGTTTCGCATGTTCACGTAAAAAATTATGATTTTTAGAAAATAATAAACTATTTTCCAAATATCAATTTGGTTTTCGACCTGGTAAATAAGGCACGACGGGATCAAAAGTATCTAAAAGCCACTTGCATTACGTGTCGTTTGGATAACGTAAACGACTAGGTATAATTTTTTTTATGAGATATCGGCATCGTGGCCATTTGGTCAAGACGATTATTTTGAAAATCGGCTTTTTCCCTTCAGAAGGCTGTGTGCCGCCCGTGAATTATAACCACCGGACTCAGGATTCTAACCGACGACCGTGAATTAAATTACAGAATTTACATAAACTTCGATTTAAAAGTCTAAGGGCTGTTGGTTGATGTGGTAAGTAAATGTAATGGCAGGGATGGCCAACCCGCCTTGGAAAGTTTTGCGGCCCGCGACATTTATCAAATATTTACAAAAAAAAAATTATTTTTGTGCCGATAGATTATTCTAGAATGCCCGTGCAACGCGGTATCTGTATTATTAACAAAAGTAATAATTCTTATCCAATCTGATAAAAATATATACGAGTAGACACCAGCTTATAGCAAGTCAAATTGTTAAAATAAAACGTGGCTATTAACAGTCATAATCTGTCCGTTCGCTGTGACTGTTGAAGTGCGTTCAGTGTGGAAAAATATTTAAGTACGTACTTTTTTTATTATTGTTTTTTTTTTTTAATATGAGTGGTGCAAAGAAATAAGGAAACTTATAACTGCTTTTGAAAGTCGTTTCACTAATTTAGACAAATACAAGACAATATTTGAAATATATTCATCAACTTGTCAACTGTACGTAATGGCAATGTTTTTCTTTACGATGTGATGAACGTAACAACAAATTCTAATAACGATCAAGACCTCAAGTTGACATTGAAAAATATGTTTAAATTTATTAACCTAGAGCTAAATCGCTCGAAAAAAATGTTGGTGCTTGAATTGTTGATGAGACATGACTACATGAGGTTCGGGTTAACTTTACCATGGATAGCGGAGTTGAATATTATGAAAGTATTTTTTTTTATACTTCATTAGTTTATGTTAAAATTGAAATTTCATAGTTTCTTTATATCATAATAAATAATAATATAAATAAAAAAATTAAGATACATTGTTTGCAATTTCTAAACAAAAAGTTGTTAATATATATATATATATTTTAATATTAATTGCTTAAATCCAGATTATTTTGCCTCGAACTATTAAATTAGGTACGTTTAGACTAAAAGTCAACTCAACAATCACTGATTAACATAAATGTAATGTATGATTTCGGAGGAGAGAAATCTTCCGAGGATAGGCATATTATATTGTGTACTATTTCAGGATAAGTTACATGCAAATTACAAACACAGAAGCTGCCATTTCCTCTATTTTATCCTGTGTTCGTTGTTGAGGTCGCTCCACTCTATGCGGTATGCGCGTTTCGCGTGTTCACGTTTTTGTGTAAATATGGGAACATACTGTTCGACTTTTTTTTTTAACATAAAGTTGTAGTTCACCATCTTCGCGGTCAAGGTTTCTAGTTTTTTTTTTTTTTAATTTTGTAGTCAATACAATATAAATTGCCCTGGTATTTGATTATTCATCTTCGCCATCACTATTAATTTAAAATTTTATTCTAAAAGAAAAGAAGGAACTAACAACTTGGTTGTTTAAACTGTACTCGTATACTAAAGAACAGTAAAATTTGCCAAAAATACATCTATAGAATTCACATTTTTACAAAAAACAGACAAATAAATCAATTAGTACAAACACATAATTCATGACACTGATAACATGTGGATTTCGTACAGTTGGTGAGCACAACGTAGTTTTTTTTTTATGAAAGTTTGTAGGTTTACGTCCACAACGTAGTTTTTTTATTTTTTATTTTGCCATTATCAGGGACAACGTAGTTATAAATGCAAATTAAATGTTTAGTATATTTTTAATATGGCGATATAAATAAATTGCTATAGATCGTGTGTGCCTGCCACCCCTGTTTTGATATAATTTGTAATATAATTTGATATCACTTGCATGTTGATTACTTCAATAATCAGTAATTTACCAGTATGACGTGTTGACATGTAATGTGCAATATTATTATTATATTTCTTTATTATTATTAGTATTTTCTTATATTTATTCTTATTTATTATAGAATAATTTAATGTGGAGGGTTATGGTTTCCCGATATAATTCATCCCCTTAGGCTGTACCAGACCTTCGTAGTCATTCATTTTAAACTCATGTTTAATACAAATAAGTCTTGAAAATCGACCAATAAATAGTAATTCCTAAAGTAAATGTAATACTTACTTTAGTCAACTTTCAATTTTTTTTATTTGTATTACTTCTTTTTTTGACGGAAATATGATATTTCAAGTCTGAAAAAAAATGAGTGTTGTTATCGAATACTGAGAAATAAATGTTTGCGTTAGTAATAGTGTTATAATTTTAAATTCCTGAACAAAATATCTTATTAGTTTAATTATGGTTAAACACATGGACATTTTGCTTTCCAATTCAATAAAGTGTAGTTAAAAATATTATGCTGTACGAATAATATTATTTAAAAAATGTGATACATGGATAGGTACTTTGTTTTCTAATTTTTGATAATACAGTCGAACTTGGTTAACCCGAAATCGTCAACAACTCGAACTTTTTCTCAGGTCCTTAGAATTTCCTGTTTTAACAATGCGAAAAAATCTTGTTTAACCCAAATATTTTCGTGAATAACTCGGAAGTTTTATATATGTCGTATGTTAACTAACCGGCATACTTAGTATTTATTTGCATGTGAACAGTGTCCACTCATGTGTTTTTCTTATTATTTAATAATAATATCATTATTCATTACAATAGGAATTATAATTGAGAACTCATTTTTTTATTTAAAATTGTTTTTTGATCGGAAATTAGAAAACAATAATTTATTTATTTTAGCTAAACTAATGTGGATGGCGTCTGCGTCGCACAGTGGGATGAAATCAATTCTAGCAAGCTAAAATTATTATTTTGGTAAATTAATTTTTATTTATAAAAAAAAAAATAATTTTTTAAGGTAAATATACTTTATAAACTTAAACTACTTAAATCTAGGTCATTATCACTATTTTCACTACTATCACTTAATGGTTCTATAGATGATTCTTCAAAGTGTTCTTCTTCGTTACTGATTATATTTTCTAATACCAAAAGTGATACCTCTTTCGGAAAGTCATGTATTTTTTTTTTTTTGGTAGTTGTCGAATCGTTGATATTTTAGGGTCTGATAATACCAATAACAATTGGAATAAATCTGTATTTGTACACGAGATGATTTTCTTGTATGATGAAGCCGGATTCTCTTGAATTCCTTATTACAAGTTTCGGCAGCTACTTCAGATAATTGACCTAAAATAAAATAATATATGAATGCAATGTCATATACATATAATCTATTAATGTAATAACAATATCCGAACCTATTGGTAAAAGAGCTGCACGATATATAGGTAATATCCCCTCCATGAATCAACACTTTGTGTACACTGGATGGCGAACCACGGATATAAATCTACAAATAGTTTTGCTGTCTGTTTTGCATATTCATCAAATTTGTCTACGTTAACTTTTCATACATTCCGCAAAACATTTCTTTGGTCTTCTTACATTTTTTTTTTCACTAGTAGTATTACATGGGAGTTCAAATTTTTTTTGTAGCCATAAATCATTATTTTTTTTAAATATACGAAGTGTACTTTTACTTGCTTTCCATTTACGCACTAGTTGTAAGGAAAAAAATTAAAATTGATGATTTTATAGTCTCTATATCAGTATCTGATCATGTATGGTCCCCCATATATTTCTTTTAAAATATTGAAAATATATTCCCTACTTTTTAATGAACTAGCTTTAGTTATAAGAATACTTTTTTTTCTTTAATTTTCAAATAATTCCATGTATGAATATTGGCTATTTCGATTTTGGTAACTTGAACTTATCACAGAAAATAATTAATTTAAATTAGATCGGACGGTGTCGGAACACAAAAATAACAAAAATAAAATCTCAACATCCTATATACCATAATGTTAATTTCATATTTTGAAGTTAAGTTTTGTTAAAAAAAAAAGTATATCAACTTAGAATTTTTTTTTAGCAATTGTTTTAATGATAAATGTAGTTTAACTTAAAAATTTACCTGGTATATTATCGTCCATGTTGATGAAACAATATATTATTATGAAATAAAATAACTTACTAATAAAATAAAATAAACCAATATAATTTAAACAAAATATTTATAATTATCCCACGAGATATGATATATCAGTCTTTAAATCATCAAATAAATATTTATAAACTAAACTTTTCCCATTTACCACTACCCGTGAATTCTTTTTTTTATCTAATAAATATATTATGTTGAAATACATTGGACCTATAGATAATCTGTTCACAAAATATTGACCAAAGGATTTTTTATTGTATTTAACTGGTAGATTGTTAGGTATATGCTCTTTAAAAGAAACATTTTTGTCATTGTAATAAAAATAATTAAATTACATGAAATATTATTCGAAAAATAAATGTATTAACTTTTAATAACAATTTAAAACATTTACTTGATTAATTATAGTTAAAATACACATTATTGTTGTTGACAATTTTGAGTGAGTACGTGGCACACTACAATGTTTGCGAAACATTCCAACAACAATCTCTACCGACTTGTTGGACAATTGTTGGAATTTGACGGAAAATTGTAAAAAAGGTTTAACATATTCAAAATCTGTCATGCCAAGTACATAACTAAAACTACTGTAAAATTAAAATGTAGTGCTGGAAGTTGGCACCACAAAAAAAGTAAGGGAATTCAAATAAGTTAGTGGAAGTCGTGCAACAAACTTCATGTCCTTTCAATGAAAAAATGCAGTCCAACAACTTTTTCCCACTTTTCCCAAGTCATTTTTTCTCTTGCACTACAATGGATATAGTATAAAACATGAAATATAAAAAAAAATTCTTTATTTTCGTTCGATTTTGAAGTTTTGATTTTGTTCGTATTACATCTAATTCCTTAAATTTGTTATTAGTTGATTTCATTGAATATAGCTCCTTAATGAGTTACAATATATTGATCAAAATTGTTGATTTTAATTCTATAAAATAGTCTTCAGTTCTTGCAGTTGACGTGATCTTATTAATATATTTACCATTACTTTCTCATTTGGCTAATTTTCGTTATGAGGATGGAAATCGTCTTCTAAAAATGTTCTTGCTCTTTCCTGTTGGTATTTCTTGTTTTTACTATATCCATTCTAGTGTTGGAGAAAAATACTTAGAAACGGCGGGAAAAAGTTATTGAACTGAAATTGAAATTGAAAGCCCTTTCATAACAAACAATAAAGTTTGTTGCACAACATCCAAAACTTATTTGAATTCCAAAAAACTTCCAGCTCTATATTTTATTTTAATAATTGAGCTATTATTTTGTCCAACAATTTCCGACCAAGTTCCAACAATGTCCAACTAAACCGTATGAATATTGGATTCGTTTTTTTAACTTTTAATTTGATGAGGTTGTGGAATATTTCGCAAACTTCTGTATCTGGGCCGGATCTTGCACGTCGGCCCCGATCTCTATGGTGGACGGGTTCGACCAACAAATCGTTTCGTGTAGCGTTTGACGAAGCTCAATAAGAATGGTAGTTGATGCGTTTGCGTTGATTGAAGCACAGCTCACCGTCGATGTGTAACGTATTTTTTTTTCTCTCTAGTTGGTCGGACGACCGGGAGGACACTTGTTTAAGGCGCCGGGCGCACGTCAGCGATTCCTGAATCATTTTCTTTAAATGCTGCTCAGTGCTGTCCAATTGCATTACTTCGTGTTCAAGCTGCACCTCTACGTCGTCTCTGCAATTTTCCATATCTTCTCTGCGTGTCCGGTTGAACAACCGTGTACACGCTAACGCTCTGTTCGGTTGTTTGTCGTTCAAGGCTTTGAACAGATCATTGATTGTCTCCTCGACAGTAACAATGTTCTTGTCCGCCTGAAACCGAGTCGCATATACGATATCCACTGAATTCAATTTTCACTCGTGGTAAATGGTAATGATTAGTGCTACGTAGAGACTTAGGAGATTGCATGTTTTTCAATAAACATTCAAAATATAGTTAAGTAATATAGAGATTTGTTTAATAATTCTAGGAGTTTCAAGTAACTTTTTTTTCATATTTAGCTCCTTTTCACTATAAGTGCACATTTCTTTTATGTATAATTCAAGTACATTTTACACACACAATTCTACAAATTTTCTAGATACTGGAAAAAAATGTGTATTAATGGTTATAATAAATAAATGACTGATTCATAAACATAATATGAATAAAAAAAATAATTTTTTTGTGTCATTTTTTTTAAAGGCAAACTGCTTAATAAAAATGAAAGATATAGGACAAAAAAGGGTGAGACTCTACCGTGGAGGTAACCGAGTTACAGGGAATCCCTACACAAAATATTATTTAGTCTTGATTGTAGTTGTTTTATCAAAAATTCAAATATTTATAAAATAAAAATAAAACATAAAAATGTCCCTACGGTCATTTTTTTTGAATTGCAATGAAAAATAACTATTTTATCGAAAATTGATATACCATAAATGTTAACGTTTTTTTTTTTGGAAATTTTATCATATTTCCACTATTAATGGGGACTCTGTCTAGAAATTAAAAAAATTACTTCTTAACCTGTACAAACTAGACAACATATGGGTCGAAAACCTCATCTGAAGTTATTGATAGGATAAGGTTTTCTCGGAAAAAAGTTGATGATTTATACAAAATAAAAATTATGAGATTTTTAATAAATAATAAATCGATAATAATAGGTATGTTTTGGGTGGTTATGATTAATTTTTACAGCAAAATATTTTATAACCAAATGTCTTATACCCATGAAAAGTAAAACCAAATGCGTGGGGTGACGAAAATACTAGACGGTGCATGGTTTCTAGATGAAGAGTTTTTCTGAGGGTAGTTCCGTTTAATATTTTGCATAAAAATAAAGAAACATTATAATCTCGTCTTTTATACTTATAGGAATTTTCTATACGATATTGAATCTTGACATTAGCAATTATGCGCTTGGCTCACACACAATTAATTTTCTTTTCGCAGTCGTTCTAATAATTATTAATGTCTTTTGAATTGTACCTATACGACTACGATTTAAAATAATCTACGACAGTTTTTTTTTTTTGTATAAACACGTCATAGGTAATTAGATGTAATATACAATATAAGCTCATACTTCGGTCTTCTGTTTTTGCAATTTTTCAATTACTTCTCGATACTCGTCCACGCGCAGCTTAATCGCTTCATTGACTGCATCTGATTGAGCGGTTAGGTCTTTGAAAAACCTTTCTAAACGCTTGGCGAAAAACTCCCGAAATGGTCTACAGTCTCCTAATATTCGGTCGGACTCCATTAACATTTTCGACGTATATTGATCCCATTCTTCCATGGAAATCGTTCTGTTCAGAAAATTAACACAAATACTAGACGCAAACGCTGATTTGTGTATAAAAAAAATATCAAAGAAGGATCTTGGGAATTATGGTTTAGTTGATGATGTAGCTACTGGCTGTTAACATTTTAAGGAATTACTTACGACGGTTTGAATACATTTTCGGTATGTGGTACTGAGAATTCATCTAAGCTATTTTCATTTAGTCCTTCATTGTGTACTTCAATTTTAAGTGTTTTTTTCTTTGAACGTAAGTCTTTAGAAAAGAAATAAATGAATGGTCTTAGTTTTTTGATTTGCAGTACAACATTGTCCAACAAATCTTCAAGCCCATCTTGAATGCTCAAAATAAGTTCACGTTCTTTTAAAAGTTCCTTTTCTACATCGTCGAACACTAAGTCTATACCTTTCCGACATTTCCTAGGGGTAAAATTAAATTATGCAAACAGTTATATTTTCATAATCCCGAAAGTTTACCTCAGTTTAAGACATGTAGCTATTACGTCAAGGGAATCACCGAGAAGAAATTTATTGGCATTTTCAATGCGCATTTGACAATCTAAAAACAACTGAACCTCTTCATCCAAATCAATTTTTTTCCTTTCTATTTCATCACACTTATAATCTAAGTCGTTAACTTTCACTTTGGTCTGATGATCACTCTCTAGTTTATTTTTCACTGATAATTCTGTAGTCTGGTTGACTAAGTGACTCGCTTCTTGGACCAATTTTTGTGCTAATTCTTGTTGTTTGAGAGACGTTGTAATTTCCAATTCCCAATTATTTTGCCATTCTGCAGGTGTATGATAATTGTCATTGTTATTACAGTTCATATTTATTTTGATGATTAGGTGTAAATACTGTATTAAAATATTAATTGACTTATTTTAGTTTAAAGTGAATGTTGAATATTTATGTATGTATGTGAAATAAATGAATGGAAGTACCTATATTGCTTTGTTTACTAGTCGCTATGGTATATATATTCGTATGGTAATACAGATGCACATATAAGCTATATGTCGGTGATGGCTAGAATAAATATGTTCGCAATCCTCATTGATAAATACTATGATTTCTAAAGCTAAGATATTTATAAATATATTTTATGTGGTTACAACTAGTTTGCACACAATATATTGTAAAATACTACTCGTTAAGCTGGAACATTTTTTGGCCCGTGGGGGTGGATCATATCATGACAAAATAAATTATTTCACCAGTGGTCATGTGATTATTTTTTCGGGTGGGGGGTTAAGTATATTGAAGTGATAAAGGTTTATTAAAAATTGTAAGATGACAATTTCTTCTAATATACCAAAAAAAAATGTATGTAGTCATACGTAAATAATAAATTGTAGAAAATATACACAATGTATGCAATTTATAACCCAAGACCAAGATTTGTCACCCAAAAGTTTATGTTAAACGGCACAACCAGCAACGTTGGTAATTATAATTTATAACCAGCCTTTGACCGTACGCGGCGATGATAATGCGACAAAAATATAAGTCGAGCGCGTTCGAGAGCCCCAATGCGTGTGGACCTTTTTAGGCTATTGCCAATTGTGGTATAATACTTTTTTAATATATAAAAGTGTATATTGTCCATCGAACGTCGAATTTTTTTTACAATTTAGTGGACTGTATATTAGTTTTATTAAAAACAATGATATTTTAAACGTATGAAAGAATAATTTAATTTATCAAAAACAAAACCTAGTAGAGAAAAAAAACGTCGTTAGAATAATAGCTGTCTGGGCTTATTGCTACTTATCTTTTTTTTTATTATTACTTTTATTCGAAGGACATTATAGCATGACAATTAATATATTTTATGACAGAAAAATTATAAATTATATAAACAAGAAATTGGGTACAAATATTATAACTTTTAGATGAGGAAGACAGCGTTGGAGATGAAATTAATGATGGGAGAAATTACGGAGGGGGAGTGAGAGTTGAGGAGGATTACATCCGGAGAGGTGTAAATAGGTTACCAACTTGTCGTGGGCCTATTGGGGCAGCACGACGCACGGTGCAATTTGGTCGTGGGCCTTGTGGGGGCTGCACGACGCACGATGCACGATGAAAATAAATGAACGAAAAAGAAAAGAGAAATATTGTGTAAAATTACCCATCATTTGAACAAAATCTTAAGAAAGTTCGAAGAGCGTGCTTAAAATCACCTATAATAATTAAGATTTCTATGACAACGGCTTGTCGTGTTTCGTCTAAATAATCAATGATCAACAAACACATGTGTGCCGTTATAATACAAAACGCGTCATATTATACTATTTTACGTTTTGTTAAACGTCGATTTTTATAAATATTTACCGAAAATCCGAACGTTCTGTTCTTTAATCTGTGACCGTTGTTTTGTTTGCAATGGAAGGAGCGGTAGAAGAAGTTAGTCCAACCCAAGGACCTAATTTAAACTATCCGGTAGTGAAAGTGAGCGCATACAATATATAATGTAGAATAATTATTAGAACTAGTTAATATCTGTTTAAATAAAATGTATTTAACAAGAGAGGAATGGTTTAGGGCGTTTAGGCTATTGACAACATATTAAATGTTTTTTTTTTTTATAACTTCTTTTTATTTTTATTTTAAAATTTACAATCTGTATTAACAAACACAATAAGTAAATGTGATGATATGTACAACAAAACAATATAATTTAATGACAGAATGACAGGATAAGGGAGGCCATCCAATGATAGAACCCCTCAGATTTAAATTAAACGTAATTTAATTTATGATTTTTAAAAGATTGAATTGACAGAAGTATTTGAAAAATGTTGGTTCATATTTTCTGAGTTTTGGATAAAGCGTAATGTACAACCTTAAGATAAGTCTATTTTGTAGAATAGGATGCACCCAAAGTTTTTTTTATTCTTGTCTACGACGCTGTCTTCTTCGATACAGCATCCATAAACATATTGCATATGGAACCTCCATCTTCGACAGAATACAATACTCCACTGATTGCGGTATAAGACATTCCTAGCCAACTATAGGCTATCTATATCTAGTGATAATATTTGCAATTTTAATTTTAGCTTTTATAACAAGATGACAATTAAGAATGGTTAATTTTGACTGTTAATTTTGTACATAATATACACAGTATATGGAGTAGTGAAAAGTTAATGGGTTAGCGCGTAAATTCGTTAAATATGTGTTGGGGCCGATAGCGTAAAACAACGGACAACACCGGACACCTGCTACTTCGTGCGTATACTATATGTGATTTCATCACCGACCGATTATAATGTGTATGTGTATATTTGTGTAGCTTCGTCAGAGTTGTTCGCCGCGCAAATCTGACGAGCTACTTGGCGGTGGTGGTGTGTGTCTTGATATGTATATTTGTAACGTGTGTAGCTTAATAGTAAGGACAATGGGCAGGGACATACGCAGAGAAAAGTTTCAAGGGGTGTTTTTGAAAATCAGTTTCTGAAAAGTAGAACTTTTTTTTAATAAACATACGAAATTTTTTTAAGAAAATTATCTTTACTTAGTACTTACAATACTTTTTTATAATAAAAACAAAAAAAATTACAATTACAATTACTAAATCTAATTTTCGTGAAGTTTTAGCCATTATGTTAAGAATATCTTCACAATCTATCTTCACTTCTATGTCTCTATGTACATTTAACAATGTTAAACATTCAATTTCTATTTCTGCTGGTGCCTAAATAGCGCAACAATCAACATTAGAAAACAAGTTAAAATATTAATAAACAAAAAAAAAAAACTAATACGCACCTCATTATTCTCAGTTTGAGATTTTTTATTTGTTGAGAAATAAGAAAGTAGAGTGTTTCTTTTTTTTTACGAATCCATACTTTATATTAGTATAATATTATACACCAACTTGAGAGTTAAGAAATAAAACAGTATAATATTGTCACTTTTCGTGCCTCGTTTCAGATACAAAACAAAAACATGAACGATAATGTCGATAACAAAATATAACAGAAACGTCATTATTCATTAATTTTAACACTCCAATTCGCAGTAATTGTCCCGTCTGTATAGCTTAGGTATTTCCCATGTCCGTGTACATTTTGGAATTCTTTTATACTCACGTCAATACACAGTAGGTATCATTTTATTTTATTTATAAATTTGTTAGTATGTATTATATTTTATTTTGCTTTAGTCGGTTTTTCACAAACACAACGTAATATTATATCTGTCTATTAAAGTATAATATAAAAATTAATATTAATATTGAATAAATAAATAACCATACAAAAAACCAAATATTTCGGGGGGTGTTTGAACACCCAAAACACCCCCCTGTGTACGTCAATGTCAATGTGCCCTTTAGACGAACGCTTTTTCCAGCGCGATTGGAACGTGGCATTCCAAACTCGCGGGAAAGAGTGCGCGTTTAATCATAATTTATCCCACAGACTTAGATCGTGAGTACTGATGCGGTTTATCCTTGAATCATGGAGTGTGGCTTCATTTATACGTACACGGCTTCTCCACACACCAAGCACGCAAGATAATTAACTATCGATATAAAGCAGTTATGGTCCTACCAAATTCAATAAAATGTCAAATGATGCAGAATCCATTCTAAGATCATTTCTAAAATCATCTGGGTTATTTTTTCTTATTTCACTGAGTAAAGGTATATTTCCAAATTTAGCTTTGTCCAGTTTCCAATTTTTCACCCATTGTGATCTCTTTTTTCTTTGCTTTGATGTTGAGATAGCAGCACATGCGATTGCCAATTGCTTTTTCTTATTATGTTGTTTGTACATTCTATGATGAATATAGTATATTAGTAGGAAAAACAAAGCTAAGACGCTAAGCACCACTGAATAAATAATAATAAAAATAATTTATAATAATTATTATTATTATTTTTGTGATAACAAACCCATCATTTGATAATTCAATGTAAAAGTCTTTTATTTTATTTTGAATACATAGATAAATAGTGGTATTTGTTTATTATTAACTTACAAGATTTCCCAATTTTAATTGATATATTTTTCCATATATCATCTTTCATCATATTGTTTTTATAATTTGCTTCTGCAATATTGTATAAAACGGGGTTGTTTTGTACTTCTTGTACAAGGACTTCATCTTCTGACGGTAAAAATATTATTTTTGATATATTGTCGCCAGTGGCGGCTCGTGGCTTGGACGACGGGACGATCACCCCCTACTTTAATCAACTAAAAGAAGAAAATTAATTGTATATTCTTAATTTTACATTTTTAAAAAATATTTCTTATTAAAAATGCAAATTTTTAAATAGTAAAAATGAGAGTTATTCGTGATAGTAATAATTAAACACTAAAATTCACTGTAAAAAAACAGTTTTTCAATAAATGTATAATTTATATTTTGAAAATAAACGACGAAACTAAACTTTGTGATTGATAAATGTATTATTATTACAAGAAAAGAAATCAATTCTCATATCGTCAAGGCAGAATTAAAACTGACAACAAGTATCTTGTAGTGAAGAGACCCTCTGGCCAACTGCTAGCTAATGACTGCAGAAAATATAAATGAATACCTGGTAATAATATAAATATATATGGATCGACAACCTTCAATATTGTTATGGTGTTATTAACGTTATAACGAATATTTTATCATAAGATAAGGAAACGTCCTAACGAGAAGAGGAGCTATTCGCGATTCGCCTATTCTATGTTCGAATGTCGAATCGTAATTCAAATTAAAAATATTTTTAATTAATATATATTTCCCAAATTTTTTACGGAACCCTTAGGTTCCGCGGTACACCAGTTGGGAAACGCTGCCTAAAGCTGGCCACACACTACGGTTTTATTTGTACGTGTACGGTGTACGGTGTAGTTCGCACATTTTTAGTTCGTACACCGATGAACGACACACACTATCCATTTTGTATCTTTGTACGGTGTTCGAACAACACGGACCGTTTTTTTGACGAATGAATCGACATCAAACTATCAACATTATTATCAACGAATTTCTCGAATAGTTTCCCTTGAAGACACTACAATACTGCAATAGTTCACGTATAGAGCAAAACTAAATTATTTTCTGATTATTTTATGATCTCGTATACTAAATAAATAAAATAAACCAAATTTATATTGCACAATAATTATTGTTATCAGTACAAAAATAACATCTTGAAAATATTGGGGTTATCTATATATGATTTATTTATATAATATGCTATTTATAGTTTTTAAAACTGTATGGTTTTAGTTCGAACGCCGAAATGGGCACACACCTTCGGTTTTGTTCATTTCAAACACCGAACACGGACAAAAAATCAAACTCCTCAGTTTTTATTCCGTTTCCGTGTACGGTGTTTTTCATCCGTTTTATTGCCCACACACTTTCGGTGTACCTTGTTCGAACTACACCGTAAACCGAAAACGGACAAATAAAACCGTAGTGTGTGGCCAGCAGAACGAGCGCCCGGAGTGTTCGTTAATTTACTACCACACTCATAGCGCGCTACGCGCCTATTCGTCGCGATTGACTGCATGCTTGGCGCGTAGTATTGGCGCGCGAGAAAAAGCGTTCGTCTAAAGGGCCCTAATGGTAATTGATAAAACACTAAACAAATATTAAAGGTAACCTATATGTTGCTGTATTAAATTTATAATGAAAATAAGACTCACAGCAACACGTAAAAGTGTAAATAAATGACAAATTGCCTGTTTGGCACAACAATAATAATTCACATGTAAATAACAGTATACATTCGACAATAAATAAATAAATAAATAAATATATAAAATTAGGTGAAATAAATTGGCAAGATTATTATATGTTGGTTATAAGTGACACAAGACGAGTAATATCAAAATGTGTTCCCCCTCGCACTATAACACGACTGTCGCTACTAAGGAGCATTCGTTTTACAACAATAATAACAAAATAATATAAAACAATTTCTAATAACTCACTTGTACAATTAAATAAAATGTAAAACAATAAATAATAATTTCGCCTATGACGGCAATACTAAAAACGTAAAATACAAAAATATAATAAAAATGCGGTTGATGTGCTTGTGCACGCAACGACAGTTCGTACGACACACAGAACAGACCGTTATAAACGTGTGGGCGCTGGGCCTTTTCAATTACATAATTCACACACATATAGAAACGATAAACGGTAATTAAAATTATAATGAAAATTGTGATTGTGCGTGTTGTCTGTCGAGTGTCGGCGGTGAACCGAAATAGCCCGATGACCGTGAAATTGATCACGGCACGGCGGCAGGTACATGTGCGCGCACTGCTATCTTAACACATTCAACGCCGGCGACGCGTATACGCGTCATTGGTAATTGTACGTGTACTGCCGTCGACGCGTTTACGCGTCATGTCTAATTTTACCGAGGCGCCACGTGTAAAATGCAAGTGACGCGTTTATGCGTCAGTGGCCAAAGAGAAGAAACTTATAATCTTCGAATATTTTCCTATTTAATCTACATTTACATTTACATGAAAAGTACTTACTCAATATCAATATATATAATAATAATGTGTTATAGGGTATATTTAATATCATATAAAAATTGTATACGATTTTTTATTTAACTTTTATTGTATTAATTCTTATACAAATCATCTTTTTACATAAAAATGGTGTCAACTTAAAATAATTAATAATTCTGTTTAAAAATATAATTAAATTATAAAATATAATAATTTTAATACAATAACATTACATCATATGGTATTTTTTAAAGCATGGTTCTAAACATAAGGGAGGTTTTTCCTTGCAACCTGAACAAAAATAAGATGTATCTTTACGATTTCCAATCTCACCACAGTAACGGCATCTCTTTCTTTGTGTTTTGGAAGACTTTTCACTTTTTGGTAAAAGTTCAGGAGCATGCATATTTTTATTATCAGATAACGTAGATGACAGTGGTTGTTCTTGAGATTTTTGTAATAGTTCTCGTATGACGGCTAGTCGAAATGAATAAAATGATATTTTCCGTTCATTTTTACAATATAAAAAATATGCGTTAAGTAGTAGCTGTTGCGTAATATGAATGAACACTTTTTTATACCAACGAAGGGTTTTCCGTTCACACGGGTAATAAGATAACATCTGATCCTGACGATCTACTCCCGACATAAACTTGTTATAATTTATAATAGGCACTGGCTTTTCTTTCTCGTCACCTTTCCTATTTTTCACATTCTCTAAGTCTGCTTTCCATTCAGTCGATAAACCTAATACTTCCCGTTTATCTTTCCACTTAAACACGCATATTCCATCATTTGTATATTTTGAAATAAGTTCTCCAGTCTTCAATTTTTTACTGGTTACTTCCTTTGGATTATTTTTCCTGTTCATTCGTAATGTACCGGTGCAATAGGTTTGTTTTAATAAAAGTTTGTGAGCTAAATCTACGCTGTTGTAAAAGTTGTCCATATATAAAGAATGGCCATTATTTAATTTTCCTTTCATTAGACTCATAACTACGTCCTCAGTATGACTGATAACCTGAGGTCGGTAAATCTTTGTGAGTTTTTGACCGCAATAAATAAACATTCTTAAATTTAAACCCGCTGATTCAGTAAGCATATATAACTTAATACCGAATTTATGCCGTTTGCCTTTAATATATTGACGAAATATTAATCTACCTCTCCATAAAATCATTGATTCGTCGATTGATAAATTCTTTTCGGGGTAGTAAATATCATCCATTTTGTTATTAAAATAATTTAAAATGGGTTGAATTCTAAAAAGTCTGTCATTTTGATTTTCATTGGGATGACCGAAATGTAATGCGCGGAGAATAAGTAGGAAACGATTTCTACTCATATGTTTACGAAAACATTGCAAATCGAACAAATCATCAGTTTTCCAATAATCTTCTAATTTATTTAAACGAATAGTGCCTGTATGAAAAAGAAGGCCTAGAAAAACTTTAAATTCATCAACAGTAAGATCTTTCCAATGTGAAATACGGGCCTGCACTGACGATTTACTTAGTATTTCTACTGCATACAAATTGGTTTCATCAATAACTAGATTATAAAAACTATCAGATACCAACAAATTAAAATAATCGATTTCTTTATGTCCTGCTGTTTGAACTTTCAAACCAGAATTTTGAGAAAATATAATCGGTTGGGATGGTTTTGGGTTATTGAACCATTTATCCCCTGTAACTACTGGTCTAAAATGCTTATTATTTACCGGTACATTGTCTTCTGATGACATTTCTGAACTATCTTCACAGCTATCTGTTTCCGATTCACTTGAAGAATTCTCGTTTTCTGATACATCCAACAATTGCAACAACTGTTCGTCGGATAGTGCATTTGTTTGAAATTTTTTACGTGACATTTTTATTTTGTATGTAAATTTATATGCATAAAACCAAAGAGTATTTTGTACGAATAGTATTGTGAAACATAAACAACGCCACAAGTCCCGACAACGCGCGACGAAGAACAACGTAAACAGACTGTTGGTTTGTCGATAATAGATAGTGAAAACTGAATAGTAGCACGTAATACAGCTAATATTGTTATAATATTATAACATAATAACATAAATAAAAATAGACATTTACGTAAATAGTATTTATACGTGCATCCAATGATAAAAATATTATAGGGAAAATATAGTCTAAAAATAACCGATTTCCAAAACCAACCATAATTTTTGTTTTTTATGATTTTTCCCTATGGCCACCTCAAATTTCAGATAATTACGATCAAAGCCACAATAATTAAATGGCATTGAAATATATAAGAAATTGACGCGTAAACGCGTCAGTGGCCCGTTGGAAAATAATACATATGACGCGTAAACGCGTCAGTGGTCAAATGCAAACATATCGTTACGACGCGTATACGTGTCACCGGCGTTGAATGTGTTAATATTTTAATTATATGTTTGCGTTAGTGGCGTTATGTGAACAGCAATGTCAACCAACGCGCGTTTAACGCTATTCAATGTCCTTAATGCCCTTAATAATTGTTCGTTGTTTACTCGGAGGCGGGGTCCAGATGTATATTACGGTGAGCAATCGCTCCTAGGCGCTAAAACGGTGGGTGGTTGACAGTTTATACTTGATACAGGGTCGAAATAAAATGAGTTTTGCATCGTAGATAATAAGTACCAGAAATCACGGTTATTCTATGCAACGAACAACGATCATGATATATATTATGATCATATGATTAATTATCAAATAGTATACGATTTGGACACATAGTATTTTACTCATCGTTTTGTTTTATATTTATTATTAGGGTTGGGGGGTAATAATTAGTACTATATAATACCTACATCTTAGGGCCCCCTCCCCCGGTTTATTGTATGTAATAACTAATATTATAACAAGTAACGGCATGACGCCACGTATTGTTGAAGGATATATTGAAAACAATTAACAATTAATTATAAACTCGAAATTAGTGTTCTTCTTTCATTTTTCAAATGTCATTATAACGTGTGCTTGTGTCTTTCATAAGGTCTGTGATATGCCTGAAGATATGAAAGCCGATACGCTCGAAATTATAGTAATGGCATGTGATCTATACGCTGAAAATAATTTGGTAAGATAAAAATTGAACTACTTAAGATATAACAATAACTGATTATATGGATGTTCGGAAAAATGTCGATTTTTAATTGATGATAATATTAATAATATGTAATTACGTACTTCTTCTTCCGTTCGTGATAACATATAAGTATATTTTATTTATTTAAAATATGTAAATTTCAAAACCATTCATATATATTATATTCATCGAAATGTGTTTTATAAGTTATATATAGTTTGTTCGTATTATAAAGCACATAATATGCGCGCCGTGTCCATAAACGGGATTAGGGTTTCGCACAATTGGTTGTACTATATTAAGATGTGTGCAATTTATTGATAACATTTTTAAAGATTTTCCCGAAAACAATGTCAAACAGGCGTGTTCCAAGTTCATCAAAAAATCGATGGACAAGAATTATTCACCAAGGTGGCATGTCGTCGTCGGTGAGTCGTACGACATAGACATGGAATTTGAGTATGGTACGTTGATGTGCGTGTACTACGGGGGAACAATCACGATTGTCATTTGGCGAAATTAGCAGCCCGGTTGTTCTGTACGCGACTTTTGTACAATAATACTAATCGTTAAAATGAATAAATATGGTTAAAAAACGAAAACGTCGACCCTCGTCGAGAACAGTTTTTCGGTCGCAATTACTAATACATTGCTATTCTACTTCAAAACAAAGGTATTCACATTGCGTTCAATTGTTAATTTTCCTTTTCTATGACTATTTAGACCGCTGAAAAATTGCGTTTGCAATCTTCAGGGGTTTGGTGCGGGCGATTCTAACAAGAACTTATGAAAGTAATAACTACCTAAATTGGTAAGTTAAAATAATAAAAGTTATTTGACATTCAATATATATGAATACATATTTTATAATAATTTCCACAGGGCTTCGTAAGTTATGTCTGTTTTTTTTCGCGTTTGCGACTTGCCGTATCATTGGCAGAATGCCTACCTTTAACTAACCATGAGTGTTATTAGTTATTACTAGGGCTGGGATTTTAATGCCCTAAAAAATTTCAAAAAATGCCCTTAGAAAAATGCAAAAATGACTTAAAAAACTCAAAAAATGCACTAAAAAAATGCATTTAAATTATATTTATTATAGGTTAAAAATTAGAAAAAAAAATTTAAATTATACTACAGTAATGTATTTATTTTTTTGTTTATTGTACGTTGTTACTTCTTTAGCTTTTTTATGCTTCTGTTTTCTTAATCATTCATTCTAAAACAATAATTTTAAAAAAAATTTAATATTTTAACTTGTTTTTGCTAGTTGTTATTAATACTAACCTGAACAAAGTCGCTATTGCACTGTCTAATGATATGCTGTCTTATATTTTCAAATAAAAATGATCGTCGTTGGTCGGATAATATACTTTTGTAAGTAGAAGAACTTCTTTCGACTTCGACTGATGATACTGGAGCACATTTAAAGTTGTTTTATCGACGATAACTTGTACCTATGTATGTATGTATGTATGTATGGTGTAATAAAAATAATAATTCATAATAGGTGTAATATAACGGTGATAATTTTTGGGGAAAAGCCTAGCTATGATGAAATATATGAATATATGATACTATATATAATTTATTATTCGTACCGTCAGCAGTTTGCCGAAAGTTTTTTGTGAATCGCAACAATTTTCGTTCATTTTATGAAGATATTGTGAAAAATGCTCTAAAAACCAAGAAAATGCACTAAAAACATAAAAAAATGTCCTAAAAATGAATTTTAAGGTTAATTTCGTAAAAAAAATGCAAAATAAAAAATACTTTAAAATAATCAGTATCACCCAAAACACATTTTATACTTACGAATCAACGTTTCAAAACATCAGAAAAAAAGATGCCTTTGCATCAAAATCCCAGCCCTAGTTATTACTTATTACCAGGGTGCGGATTTGTATGTATTAAAAATTCAAAAATATGTACATATATATGTATTTAGTTTTCTCCAAATATGTAATTAAAAATACGATATGTGTAAAAAAAAAAAAATGTTCAGGTAAATAATTTTTCCGTAGAGTGCTTGAATCAGGAATTTTACTGCCTATGTATTTTTTAAGAAATTGACGAAAATTAATATTATCGATTTTTCGCAATGGTATATCTGCTTTAATTAAATCTGTGCATAAATCACTATTAAAAGTTGATTTATTGGACGATGACGAGGTGATGAATTGTTGTACAGTTGTTGTCTTTCGCTGTTTATTTGCTATATGAATTGTGGTTCCTATGTGTTGTGTAACTTGAAAGTACCCTACTTATTACTTATTAGTAAGGACCGGATTTATATGCAAATGCATATACGAGATGTGGCAATTAAATAACAAGAATTTTAAATTTTAAAACATTTATTTAATATTTACAACAATTTATGCACCCATGCCTTCACAGTACTCTCCTCCGAGTCTAATACACTTGGTCCAGCGTTCTTCCCATTTCTGGAAGCACTCCTGGAAGTCTCCAGAAGTTAGGTTCTTCAACACTGACGTTACGGTACGTTTAATGTCCTCCAAGTCCTCATAGCGATGTCCTTTCATTGGTTCCTTCAACTTTGGAAATAGCCAGAAGTCCAGTGGAGCCAGATCAGGGCTATACGGGGGGTGGGGGAGCGTCGTTATGTTCCTACTGGTCAAAAACTGTTGAACTTTTAACGATGTGTGAGCAGGCGCATTGTCATGGTGAAGGACCCAACCATTTTTGGCTAATTGCGCATCAATAAATCGTCGTGTAACATCTGGCGAATGGTTTCTTTATTAATACCGAGTTCATCTGACATCATTCGGATTGTGAGGCGTCGATCTGTCCGCACCAACACTCTCAAACGTTCGACATTTTGCCTAGTGTGCACGATTTTAGGGGCACCTGACCTTGCGTCATCTTGCGTTTATTCTCGGCCTGATGCAAAACGTTTGGCCCATTCGTAAACACGTGGTTTTGATAAGCAGTCAATATTGAACACATGTTGCAATTTACGAAAAATTTCGGCCGGTTTTTCGCCAGATTTCACTAAAAACTTAATGACAATTCGCTGCTCGTTTTTCACGTCACACATTTTTTACGTCACGACCCTTCACTACTAACTTTGAAAAATCGCAGAGCACAAAATATTACACCGATCACTATCAAACTTGACTAAGTTGTGTATAAGCTCGCGAACTTAACGTCAACAAATTTTCAAGATGTCAGTGTTACTACTATAGGAACTAAAAATAAATTCTCGTTACTTAATTGCCACACCTCGTATGTATTGGAATAAGCTTTTTGAAATCTGATGAGAATTGTGCCCGATTTAGATCATTCTTATTAAAATAACACTAATTGTATTTTGCATATTTTGCATATTTCAACGTTTTTACCTATTAAATGCATATTTAATGCATATTTGTAGTTTTATAGCGCATATTACTATCTATAGCACATATATTTATTTTTCGTGGTTTTCCTAACCTAACACATTAAGCAACTTCTGATAATCCAGTGCAATAAGGTAAAATATGAATTCAATTTTTGTTTTCACTTTTTATTAATGTGGGCTAATATTTTATAGATTGAAGATAAAGATTGTTAAATGGCGAACTTATTGAAGACGACAAAATACTTTTTTATATATTTAAAACCTTTTTATACCTTTTTTAATACTTAATTAGTAAGGCTAGGGACTTCAAGCTCTAAAAAACCTTAAAATATGTATGCATTTATGCCCTTAAAAATTATCATAAATGCTCTGAAAATATGCAAAAATGCTTAAATATGCTCTTAAAAATATTTAATTTTCATTAAAAAACCAAAAATTACAAATTGTTTTAAAATTATTTATTAATTATTATAATTTTTTATTATTTTCATTTCTTATTTTTTAGTTTGCTTTTAAACAGAACAAAAACAAATAAAAAAATTAATTGATTTTGTTTATGAATTAATAATTTGAAAACCCTAGATAGATAGATTATTTAATAATTTATATTTAATAATTTTAATCTTTTTTTATTTTCAATTTTTAGAAAAGTCATATTAAATATTGTATTTCATGTGTAAAATATGTTAAATATGTACTAAAAATACAAATATAACAAAATATGCACTTATTAGAAAAAAGAGCTGAATATGCAAAATATGCAAATTAAAAATGATTGCCTTTAACTTTTATTACTATGAAACAAATTTCTATATGACTTAGCTATGTTTTAAATGATTATTGAAAAATATGCAAACTCCCATAAGTCCCTAGCCCTATTAATTAGTTAATAGGTACTTATTTTTAAATAATTTTAAATAAAACGTTTTCAATTCAATTTTAAGTGCATATTTTGTAGCATATTACAGCATTTTTAGAAGCATATTTTGAGGATTTTTTGTGCATATAAATCCGGTCCCTACTTATTAGTTATTACACATTATGTTATAGCAGATACAGTTAAGTTAGTCGAGGACGATAAACAGAGTTCTTAGAATATGTTATCGATAGTGATTTCGGCCACGCGCGTAATCAGAAATTAGATTTTCTATAAAATGAATTATTAATAATTGTAATCCCCTGATTGTGATACAGTCAAGTGTCGGAAACGTCTTAACAAGTTGCAAATTTTTTAATTTTTCAATATTAACTAAATATTTTTACGATCCGGAACTATATCATAGCAAGTCAGTGGCGTATCTAGGATTTTTTTCTAGGGGGTGATATGACCAAAATTATTTAGCACATTAGGGCCAGGCTGCGAGGGGGACAAATATCTAGGATATCTATATGTTATCTTACCTTTTGGTTAAGTACACTATAAAGGCCATGTCACCATGATGATACTTAAAACTATACCAACATTTATAATATTATACATTTATTTTCATAAAAAAATCACAAAATAATATTCATTCGTCTTGGTTTTTGAGCGATTTCATCCAACACTTGTCTACATTAATGTCAATATCGCGATGAATGCTTAACATTTTATTTATACATTATAAACGGGTAGGTACCCTTTGGTATTAATAGTACATTAATAGTACATTTCATTTGACACTAAGTTACAGTATGAGTGTTAACAATAATTAGGATAGTAAGAATATGAGTATGAATACAATAAAATAAAATTAATAAAATAATAGTGAATAGTGAATAATAATAGTGATAATAATTGATTAATATTTTATGACATGAATTAATTTATAACATTTAATATATACAATTTGGTTAACAGATAATAACACATATCAACTTAATATTTGCCTTAGTCTTAATATAATAATAATAATAATAAAAATAGTATTTAATATATTGCTAGATTTAATCCTAAGTATACATTTTTTTTAAATAAATCACGTGACATAAAGAAGAAATCTAAGTGATCGGCTATAGCATTACATGATGAGAGAGCTCTAGGGAAAAAAGATGCGGAACTATAGTTGTTTTTATAAAATGGTACATGGAACAAATTCGATTTTCTTAAATAACGACTTGGTGTTACAAAACCAATCATAGATAGCAATTCCGGCGAATCAATAAGACCGTTCAGTAAATCAAATATGAACATTATATCTGCAACATTCCTTCTTAGTTCACAACTTGTAAATCCGGAGACCGAGTATTGCAAACTGGTGGAAGTAGGTATATTCAATTTATAACATATAAGTTTTAAACATTTATTCTGAACTTGTTCAATTGCCTCTTTATATGAAGAATAACTAGGAGACCAGACTACAGAGCCAAACTCGAGATGAGATCTGACGAGAGAAAAGAATAATGTTTTAAATGTATAAAGATTTTTAAAATTGTTCGTACTTCTATTAATGAACCCTAACATTTTAAAGGCTTTTTTAATTATAGTGTTGAGATGTATGGAAAAGGACATATTGCTTTCGATAACAATTCCTAGGTCTCTAACAGAATTGACCCGCTTTAAGACACAGTTATCAATTTTATAATTATAAGAAATTGCGTTATCTAATCGAGAAAAAGTAATAACACTACATTTACTTATATTCAAAGGTAGGCGATTCAGACGGCTCCAAATTGCAAACCTATCCAAATTTGATTGTAGATTTAAGGTATCTTCAGGAGATCTAACTATTGAGAATATCTTTGCATCATCAGCAAATAAGAGAACTTCTACTGATCTAACAAATATGGAAGGTAGATCATTTATAAATAATATGAATAAGAGGGGGCCCAGATGAGAACCTTGAGGCACTCCCGAAGTAACTAGAAAGTCGTTTGAAATATTAAAAGATACTTTTACTGCCTGAGTACGAGAGCTAATATAAGATTTTATCCAATCTAAAAAACTACCATAGATGCCGAATAAAACTAATTTATTTAGAAGTAGGCTGTGGTTTATTTTATCAAATGCCTTTTGGAAATCAGTGTAAATTGAGTCTAATTGGGCATGGTTATTAAGGGAATCAAGTATCTTAGACTGAAAAAGTAATATATTAGTGGAAATCGACATTTTTGGTCTAAATCCATGTTGGTTTTTACATATGTATGGAGACATTATTTTGGTTAATTTTTTAGTTATAATTGCTTCAAATATTTTAGGTATATGAGATAATTTAGAAATCGGTCTATAATTTGAAACATTATGTTTATCCCCTGATTTATGTATTGGTGTGATAAAAGATTTTTTCCAAATATTAGGGAAATAACCTAAACTTAGAGATTTGTTAAAAATTATTTGAAGTGGCTTAATTAGAACCGAACTACACAATTTTAGAAATATTGATGGAATACCATCAGGTCCTGTACTCGCATTTATATCTAAATTATTTAAAAAATCATGAATTTCATTTGGATCAATAATCCAGGAGCTTAAATCAACATTTATATTGTTCATTAAAGCCACATTTGATATTATTTGGGACTCTTCGTTAAAGTTTGTTGAATCAGAAACAAAAACACTAGAAAAGTAGTTTGCAAATAATTGAACTGTTTCAGAGATATTTGAAGATGAGTGATTATGATATTTAACGCAATCTGGTACAACATTGTTAGTTTTTTTCAGTGAGTTAATATATTTCCAGAAAGGTTTAATACTTGTTTGGATGCTGTTTTCTAAATTTGTAATATGTTGTGTGTGGCAGAAAGACACTAACTGTTTGCACTTCTTACGAATGTTCGAGAATATAAGATAATCTTGTTGGGAATGAGTAAGTTTAAATTTTTTATGAGCACATTTCTTATCACAGATGAGTTTTCTGAGCTCAGCATTTGCCCAAACAGGAGAAAAATTATTAAATATATTTGTTTTGGGTACATGTAAAGAAAATGTATGATTAATCATTTCATAAAACTTACTTATTTGAGCATCAAATGATAAAGTATTGTCTAGGTTAAGTTCAAAATCGATGTTAGATAGAAAAAGAGAAATTTCATTAAAATTACAATTTTTAAAATTATATACGAGTGGAAATTCATAAGAATTATCTAAAGAGGAATCCGTAAATTTTATATATAATTCTAAAGGAGGATGATGTACATCAATTATTGGTACAATGGATTCGGAGGATTGGACAATAGAAGTAAGTTCAACATCAGGACTAAGAAATATACAATCAAGAGTACGACCTAAAGAATTTTTAATATAATTACATTGTTTTAAATTTAAAAGATTTACAAAGGAATTAAATAATACATTTCCAGGGACATTACCTTGAAAACTTGGTTCAATGGACCAATCGAAGCTGTTTAAATTAAAATCACCAGTTATAATAAAATGGTAATCTGGATTATTAAAAAATATAGACTCTTTTACATCACAATGTTTAGAATACATTTCTATTGTTGCATTAGGTGGTATATAAACACAGCCTAAGACTATTTTTATTTTGTTATAAGTGATTTTTAGAAATATTTGTTCGATTCCAGTTACAAAGGGAACATGTAATAATTCACAGCATATTTTTTTATTTACAGCAATTAATACACCACCTCCACGCAGTTTACCGTACATCAAATTACGATCATCTCTATATAAATTATAGTCATTAAAACCAAGTTCCCCATCAAAAACACTATCATTTAACCATGTTTCATTTAAACAAACTATATCATAATTCACATTTAATAAGGCATTGCGTAAAAAATTTAACTTTGTTAAAAGACCACGGACATTTTGAAAAAAAATATTAATTATAAAAAATTTTCATCTCGGGAATTTGTTGAACGATTATCTTTGGTAACAATTGACGGTAATCCTCTCACATATTTAATGATTAAGTCAGCTTCACCATTGGTTTTATGAGTCTCCAATTCGGTGCGAAGTTTTTTCATATAATTTCTTTGATGTAGTGTACGGTCCAAACTGATACGAATAATAAAAGGAGGTTGTAAAGATAACAATTTTTTTTTTGATTTTAAAATATCAAACGCATCAGCTGGTGAGGCAAATATGGCTTTTATCGGGCGAGTATTATTCTTGTCACGGATACCCAAGCGGATAACTTTTAAAGGTTTAATAATATTATTATTGCCGCTATTAATTGAATTGATAAAATTACATACCAAGTTAGAGTCTTGCGCTATTCTATCGGTTGTGTTATCTGAATTGGACTCTGGAACATTGTATAGTATTAAATTGGACGCTCTCAGATTACGCTCACTTATTTCATTAATTATGAACTCTTCAGAATTATTTGATGTATTATTAGTGTTTTTTTGAATTTTAAGATCATTGACTTCAGCTAACAATCGGTTAATTAATAACTTTAATTCAGGGATGTCCCGTAAACCATTATTGCAGGCTTCACAAAAGAACTTCAGACTACGATTCTTTAACGTTAGACATTTGATTTCACTCACAGTTAGACCAGAACACTTATAATGAGTAAATAATTTACAGCCATCACATTTGATAGGACAATCAAGATCGGCAAATCCAAGATGACATTTGTAACAATTATCAGTATTACTTAAGGACATTTTAGTGATTAAATTTAGTAAGGAAATTATATTATAAGACTATTAAGATGTTTAGAGTTTCACATGACACACAACCTTGCTGTACGACTGCACAATCGCAACTGGTATTGCAACATTGCTAAACTATTTAGCCTCTTCTAAATTGAAAAATAAAACATTACAAAATGCATAGGTTAATATATTATTTCAGTATTACTTCAGATATTGTGTTGCGTAGATATGATTTAATCCTTTTTAAACTTGAAAATGACCGTTCCGGACATGCTGTAGAAACTGGCAAGGAACACAACATTTTAAATAAAAAATGAATATTAGGATATACATCTTCATTGCATTTTAGCAAAGCATCAAATGCTGATTTCAGTGTTATATTTTGGCTTGCAAGTTTGTTCCTAAACATTTTTAATTCTATCAATGCCACTAATGTATCAATAACAGGAGAATAAAACTCAATAAGTTGATTGAATAGGTCAAATAAATAATCTTCAAATAAAAAACTCAACAAAAAAATTAAAAACAGACTTTTGTCGGTACATCCGATAGTCAGTCACGGAAATGAAAAAGGACATTTTCAAAATGTATTCCCTGACCTTTTAAAATATTCCTCAAAGTTTTTTAATTATTTCCGCATGTCGAGTAATTCATTTTTTGAATTGCACGATGCTATTAAAAATGATATACGAAAATATGATACAAATATGCGCAAGTCGATAACTACGGAAGAACAATTATCTGGAACATTAAGGTAAGTTAAATTTTTTATTTATACAATTAAAATATAAAATATTTTTTTGAAAATATTCAAATTCAAAACACTCCAATTAAAAGAGTGTAAATGAAAAAATCTGTATACATTTTTGCATTTACCATTAGAAAATCAAATCTAATACATACTCGTATACAATGTTAGAACAGTCGTCGCCGACAGCAATGTGACGCAGCGGACAAGAATTAAAAAACACCACTGATAAGCATAGGTTCTAATATTCTATTGAATAATATCGTACAAAAATGTTGTTAAAAATAATTTTATTGTTAGAAATAAAATAAATTTCAAAAGTTATGAATTAACAGTAAGAAAAAAAACGGAATGAACACTTGACGGACTTGAAAATACGGGATAAAATGCGTCCCACATACTGGGCCGTCCCGAACAAAATAATAAGGGAGGGTAAGATACATTAATTTGCCAACTCAAAAAAATTTTTCTCGCTTCGCTCGTCAACTGTCTGCTACCACCTACAGGTTACATGCATGATAGTAGTCAGTAAACATATTTTACACAACATTACAAAATCGTAAATATTTTATTATGTTTTCCATTTTACTATCTCATATAAATATATTTTGATCAAATCTTCACAAGAATACTAGAATAAAATATTTTTAATAACAAAATGTATAACACTGTTGTATATTTACAATACTATTACAATTTGGTAACATAATATAATATTTTTAAACAATCAAAAAAATCTTGTAATTAATTTTTTTTTTTACTTGAACATTCAATTTGTATACGTAGGTTTTTTAAAATTGACCATTGATGAGCTATTTTATTCATATCTAATTGGTCAACAATATCTTTTTCTACTCCCAATACAACCAAAGAATTTAATCTCTCATCAGCAATTGTTGATCTAAGATGCGTTTTAATCAATTTTAGTTTACTAAAAGACCTTTCGTTTGATGCTACCGTTACAGGAGAAGTCAATGCCAAACGACAAATTATCAAACAAATAATCCAATTATTCTACGAATGCACAGACAAATTTGTATACTGTTATATTATTATATAATACATTTAATATTGTCACATTGATTATTGATAAGTACCTACTTAAATTGTATTATAGTATTTGTGTTGGACAGTTGGTAATTGGAAAATTAACATATATACCTTCATAATTATTATAAATTACAGCATATTAATAAATTATTATGACGTCATATTTGTACTTTGTAGTATTTACAAAATTATTTATAAATTGTATATAGTAAATTAGAACGGTCTGAGGATAGGAAGGGACAGTCAAACAAAATATTAAATAATCAAAATATACAAAATATATTATAAAATATTATTTAATATCCAATGGCGCGTGCTGCTTCAACCGCTTTCTTGGACGCTATCTCGATGTGCGCAGTGAAGGATAACCTCGTGTCCAGTTCGACGCCCAGGTAGCGGATTTTGTTTTTAATCGGCACTCGGTGTCCCTCGACTATCAGCACCGGGTCGCTGTATTTGTTTTTATTCGTCAGGACGATGGCTTCGGTTTTGTCGGGTGAGAGATGTAGGCCGTTATCTCGCATCCACGACGCGACTGTGTTGAGCGCAGGGTTGAGGAGATCTCCCGCGAGTTCACCGGTGCGAGCGGTGCCGATAACCGCGACGTCGTCGGCAAATGCTACGAGCTGGACTCCGGGAGGCATCTCGGTGTCAAGTAGACCATCGTAAAATATGTTCCACATGGCGGGCCCAATCACTGAGCCCTGAGGAACACCGCATGTGACCGTTCGGCGAATGAGTGGATCGCCGACCAGGAGCAGCCTATTTTCGAGGTAAGAGCTGATGGTGGCGATCAGGTATCTGGGAACGTTGCATCTCCGTAACGCAGCGTCGATGAGTCGCCAAGGGGCGGTGTTAAAGGCGTTCCTGACGTCCATAGACACTGCGACGCAGAGGTCTCTGTGCTGGGTTGCGCCTTGTGCCGCTCCGCGTAATGCTTCCGTCAGCCTGGTTATGGCATCCATCGTGGACCTGCCACGGCGAAAACCGTATTGGTTTTCGGAACGCTGGCCAGTCGCATCTAGGTTCTCGTTGAGTCTGGCCAGGAGAAGCCTTTCGTATAGTTTCCCAGCAGAATCCAGCATGCACAGTGGACGAAAGCTCGAGGGCTCCAGGATAGGCTTGCCGGGGCCTTTGTGCAGCAGTACCAATCTGGCAATTTTCCACTTGGCAGGGAACTCATGGTGTTTCAGAAAGTTGTTCAGTACAGCAAGCACAACGTCCGGCCTATGACGGGTGATCTGTCTTAGGACCTCGTTGGGCACTCCGTCTGGACCAGTGGTCTTTTTGGACGGTAGTCTCCGGCTAGCTTCCTGGAGTTCCGCTAGTGTGAATTCCGGTGTAGGAGTGGGTTCTGTTTCCTCGGTCATTGGCGGCTCAGTCGACCAGTCCGTCGCAGGTGAGTCCGGGAATAAATGGTTTGCAATTTCTGCCTCTCTGCCTCGGGCCTCTACGCCAGGGCGGATACGGCCTATTTTTTTGGTGACCACTCTGTAAGGGAGGCCCCATGGATCGCTGTCAACGGCCTTGCACAGTTCTGCCCAGCTCCTGATTTGAGCGTTGCGGATGGATATCCGGAGCTCCTTCCTCTTGTCACGGTATGTTTGGCGGAGTGATTCCAGTATCGCTGGCTCGTCTCGTCGGCGGGCAGACCGCTGCGCCACCCTGCGGGCCGTATTGGCTTCCTTCCGGAGATTAGCGATGTCTTGTGACCACCAGTGCACCTGTCTCCTGCCACGCACCGGGAGAATCCTAGGTGGCATGCTAGCCTCGCAGGCTGATTGTAGGAATTTTACCAAAGATTCAGCCGCTTGAGCGGCGGTCGTATGCTGGTCGACGGTTGGGGGTGTTGCGGCTGCAATATGCGTAGCCAAGGCATCCTCGTTAAGGCGCCGAACTGACCATCCTTGAGAGCGGCTGGTGTTGTCAGGTTCGTCGATAAGCGCCCTCAAGCAGAACTCCACGTAGTGATGATCGCTTGCGGATTCAATATTATCGAGGACTCTCCATCCTTCGAGGGACATTGGTAGGCGCGTGCGGTGGAAAGTGACATCGATTATAGTCTCGGCATTTGCTCGCCTGTAGGTGGGAGTTGATCCTGAGTTGCCAGTGTCGAAGTCTAGGCTCGCCATGAGCGCTGCGAGCTGGTCACCTCTGGAGTCGTTCAGTGCATAGCCCCACTCGAAGGACCAGGCATTGAAGTCGCCGCCTATGACAATTTGCTGTCCCTGATCGGTGGCACGGACAGAGCGCTCGATGTCCGAGAGGAATGCCCGGTATTGCTCGTCGGAGTCGCTTCTGGAGTTGTAGCAGCTAAAGACGGTCACTTCCCGGCAACGTATCCACGCGAAGCCCCTACCAGTGCCTCGCTCTTCGATAACCGTGTCCGCCGTTGCCGTGAGCTATACCGCGCACGTTCCGTCGTTGCTCGAAGTCCATCTGCTATTGTCAGCCGGATCCCAGTTTTGCTCCGAGACCAATAAGATGGATGCGCCTCTTTCCGCCGCAGTCTGATGGAGCAGGTGTTGCGCGACGCTGCTCCGGTGCAAGTTTATTTGTAAAAACTTGACCTTCATTTTTTGGGGTCAGTCGACTCCGAGGCGATAGTGTCCTGTCCCTCCGCTTCTTGTTTTCCCGCTGAACTTATGATCTGCCCGAACTGAAGGGCCACCTCTTTTGATGCAGTTGGCCGCCTTGTGCCCCTCGCTACCGCAGCGCATACAACTGTTGCTCTTATCGGGTCCCGTGCAGGCCTTAGACATGTGTCCGAAGGCTAGACACCGGAAGCACTTAACTCTACTCTCCACATAGCGGACTCTGCCACACACCAAGCCTACTCTAATACGCCCGGAGTCTACAATTTTTCGTACGACCTCCGTTGCGGCCGTGATTCGAGCCGTCTGGGAGCCACCATACTGCCTCCTGAGGCTGACGATCTTCGCCGACGCACCTTCGGGTCCGATGCAGGCTGTTAGTGCTTCAGCGATTTCCTCCTTGGTGGTCCATTCGTCAAGGTCCCTTATCTCGCAGTCGCCTCTTGATTGGAGGCACGTGACCCCTACATCATGGCCTGCTGACCGTGAAACCTCCGCTCGTACAGACTCGATTTGCGCGGAGTCGCCTCGTACTTCTATCAACAGTCCACCGGTCTTGGTCTGCCTCATACCTACAACATGGTTACCGATAACCTCCTTATTGGCACCGCAACGGATCTTCTGTGCTAGGGCAGGGAAATCTTCTTTCCTTACATCCACAAAGATTGCAGGGGGCCGGGAACGCTTAGGTGGGATGCGTACCGTCTTCATCGGAGGAGCACTTCTCTGGATACCACCATCACCAAGATTGAGAGGTCCAGAATTCGCCGTGGGTGCAGCCCCTTTCGGCTGTCTCCTACGCCTGACAACCTCACTCCAGCCAGCCGCCAGGGAGGGAGTACCGTCGGTCGGCGCCTCAGCAGCAGCCTCCGCAAGTTCAAAAAAAGGGGAAAATCCCTTTTTCCCGGACCCTTCGGATGTGCGCCAAACTTGGTAGGAACGGTTGGGGGGTGCCCCTTGATGCACCTGCGAATTTTGGGCGCGATCGCCTCAAAGGGGGGCTAGATCCCTCGGAAGGGATTTCCGATCCCCGGAGTGATGGTGTACCACCTAGCCCTTGCTGAACCAAAACGGATGGCGTTTGTTTGGTCCTTGTAGCTTGAAAACCGCCCGAGATGGAGCGGATCCAAAAAACCGAAGCGGGGGGGGAAACTTTCGGTATGTGGTGGGGGTGGTCCGCCCCTATCGGTACCCCTTGATCCGGATCGTTTTCTGCTTGTTTCATTTTATTTTCTACATCTTGTACAATTTTTATCAGACGGTGAAGCCTAAATGTTTTTAACTGAGTTATAAAATCACTCAATGTTCCAAAGTTAAAGGAAATGTATTTGATGTAACTTTTCAAATCACAATCGTCCATGAAATCTTGAGCTTTTTCAATCGATATAACATCTTTGTTAAAACCAAGTATTATTTCTTTTAATACTTCGAAGTGTTCACTATCATGATTTACGCCATTTAATTATTACAGGCTGTGGAGTTAGAAAAATGCTATGTCTTTTCTCAAAACAATTGAACACGGAAAGGACATTTTAAAAAAATTAATTGCTTTAGATATTCATTGATTAACTTTAGGAAAATATTTACGAACTTCTTCCGCTATCCTGTTACAGTCCATGAGCAAATGTAACACGTTCAATTTTAGAGTAAATTATTTTTATTCCTTGCCAGACTTCACCATATACGGCGCTGCATCGCTCAAAAACAGCAAAAAATTGTCATATTTAATTCCTTGAGGCTGCAAAAGATGAAGTGTGACGTAAGTGAAGTTTCCCCGACTTTGTCCAATTTTTTCAAATAAATTGTAAACAATTGTAAATTAATTGTAAATAGTTGTAAAGCAATTTCAGAATTTGTAAATCATCTGAAAACTTAGGAAATCAAAATGGAGGGGAAAACTTCACGAGTACCCAACTTGGTCTGATCTATTCCTGACAAATTGTCAAAATCAAAATCTTGGGGGTGGGTGATTGATTATATCTTATTTTTTCTAATCAAATTAGTATGGATTGTTTAAAATAAAATCTGAAACAATTTTAGGTAAGTAGGTATGTACAATTATTAATTATAAAGTTGAAAATTATGTTTCCTTAAAATAGTTTAAATAATTCCTTTATGTATATTTATTTATTTGTATTTATATATTTTGTTTGAAACTATTTATTAACTTTTCGGCAGGCGCGCTACTGTGAATAACATGAGCAGGCGCGTGTCGTACTTTATACGACCGAATGTTTTTCATATACGTATATTTAATTAAAATGAAGGATAAATAAATAATTTTTAATAGAAATATTTTTTGGAAACATTTTACTTTTATTTATACAAATATTTTTTTATAATTTTATTTAAATACAGTAAATATGCATGATAAATTAATCTGATAAACTACCGAAATGACATTGTTGACAAATTATTTCATGTTTTCCAGAATGCTTCTTACACGTGTACAATTTGCATTTGTAGCAGATGATCGTTTTTTTATTTTACATAAACGACAAACTCCACGCTTCTTAGGAGGCTCCTGTACATCACCGACAACGTGTATTGACAATATGAGTATTTTTTAGTAATAATAATAGTAGTTTGGTTATAATACCCCGGCCAGGTAACATGTTTATTTTAATTCATATTTGTATGCTCATACTCCAGTCCAGCTCGTCCGCAGCTAGGCGAAAATTATGACGTTTCTGCTCATATCGAAATAATATCGATACATCGATAACATATAAATGTTCCGAATCGCTACGATTAATATTTATAGTATAACAACCAAATAAAGAAAGGCTCATGAAATATGAATATAAAGGATAGTGCGAGATGAAAATACAAGACGGAGCAGTGTTCGATGCTCGATCTCAATCAAGTTTTCGCAGTGTTGTCTTTGTTTTTCTCAAATATTCAAAAAACTATTGGGAAATAAAAAAAATGACATCTTCAAAGTACCAGCTAGCCAATATTTCCTTTAAAAAATTACCTCATTTGTATATATCGGAGCTATATTTCTGGTCGAAATCGTGTACACACACACAAAAAAAAACACATCATAATAAAACCGATATATTTTTTTAACGGCGACTGGAATATCGCCTGACATTAAATCTTTGAAATATTTTGGTAAAAAATACTGCATGTCAACAATTATACTCATATTATTCAGTGGCGTATATAGAAATTAATTTCGGGGGGGTTTATAAAAAAATGTATTTAATTATTATTACAAATTAACTTTATTTTAATTATAAATTATAAAAACTAGAATATTTATATAAATTAAATTAAAACAAAAAATCCAATTTTCGAGGCTGGTTTGCAAAATTATTAATCACTTCTTCAGTGTCTATTGAAATACTGCGATGAATTGACATGAGGGCTAATCCTGTTAGTCGAATTTCACTTGTACTATTTCTTTAGTACGATTTCAATGTTTTCGGCGTTGAAAAAAAGCTTATCGTCAGATACTCTTGTATTAATATATAAACCAATATCATACATTTCAGTTAAATTAGTTGTATCAGTATTACTACCAATTTCGGTGTTATTAATAATATTTGATGAACAAGGAACGTCATCACTATGATTAGGCTCGGGCACAGCGGTTTTTTTATTAAAAAAATGTAGTAATAAAGGTTGTGATGTCATACTTGAATACTTGATAGTTGGTGCTTATTAAAACTTGATATCTCGTTGATTGTTGGATCGTTTCAGATTTTCGTCAATCACTAAATTGACCATAACATACCAAAACAACCAGTCAGAAAACAAACTAAATTCTGTTCATCGCGTCTTATTGATCGTAATGCCGGATCCACACATAGACGACAAAAGTAAAACAAAACAGAAACTGTGTTTTTCGACAAAATCAAAACATTTTAAAAACAATTGTTTTTTCCAACAAATTGTTCGAGTTTTTAAAAACAAAGTCATGTCCCGAGCGGTGTCGGTAAACATCAAAAGGTTTTTGTTTTGGAGAATATTGTCGATCGTGTGTGGACAATGTTTTAAAATTAACCAACAGTCAAAAATAATATTTCGTTAGTAGATAATATTAATATTAAGAGCGCTTTCAGACGAGACACTTTGTGGCCGGCTACAAGAATCTTGCCACTGTACACAAAAAGTAGACATAGCTTCACACGAGACACTTACCATACACTCGTGTCCGATTCACTACGTTGAAATGTAAAAAATGTTTTCCAGACGACTATTCGTGGTGCGAGCTCTTGGTTTTAAAATACTTAAATACTAAAATACGTATACATTTTTTAATTAGTTAATTTTTTAAAATGGACGTAGATACAGCAATCATGCTTTATGCCTTAATAATTAAAAAACGAAACAGAAAAATAAAAAACAAAGACTATTGTGGGTACATCCAATTGTCAGTCAAAGAAATGAAAAAGGACATTTTCAAAATACTGTAATACGTTATATTATAACGTATTCATTAATTAAAAAATAATTTTACGTAATTTAAAAATCTAAATAATCTGGAGTCCGCGTGTCTCGTCTGAGCGTACTAATTTAATTTAATTTGTTATCAGTGGCTCGGACACAGACACAGTGTCCGGCGGCTAGAGAGGACGGGACACGCAACTTCAGTGGCGCGACACACACTCCGTGTCCTGTGTCTAATGTGTACGAGTGTATTTATAGCAATGTTATCTTAGTCGCACGATTCTTTTCAGACACAAGTATCCGACCACAAAGTGTCTCGTCTGAAAGCGCTCTATTAGCGTGATAGTGCGATTTAAGCATTTAGTACCAATTGGTTTGTTGAAACTAGATCGTAGTTCTCCGTTTAAACCAACATCATCATCTTGCAGGTTCATCAATAGTTTATCTACTCCTTGTTCATTCCTTTTTTGCAAAGTTGGCCTTACCCAAAAACGTCTTTTGTTATTACTTTTTTTTTGTTGTTGTAAATAAATATACCCAGCACCCAGCATAAGTAAATCTTCTTCGTCTTCAATATTTTTTCTAATTTCCCACATTTTAATTTATATCGATTTACCCAAGGTTAAATTTTCACTATTTTATATATTTTTATTTAGAAATAAACAACTTAAATACCGAATACTGAACGTCTGAATTTCTTGAACTTCAGTGACTGACTAAATGAATATCTGATCATTGAAAAATGTAATTTAGAAACAAACTTGATTGGTATGGACAAGAGAAAACAAAATGTTTGAATTTTGTTAATTTTTTGTTAAATTTTTACTGAACTCAGTGTGGACACATGTTTTGTTTGTGTTTTATTTTTTCTAAACTAAAAAAAAATGGGATTGTGTTTTGTTTTTGTTTTGTTTGTGTGTCGTCTCTGTGTGGACCCGGCATAATGTATATCATTGTGTGTACATTGACTACGAGCGGCGAGCGTCAGCGTTTGATCACAAATCAAACGGGTTCGAATTTTGACGCTCGACGCTCATAAAATATACTGATATATTCGTGATCAACACCAAAAAATTTCAAATATTGTTAAAACTTTGAAAACTAAATATATTAGTATATAAGTGGATTATAGTTCTAATAAAGTCCTAATAATAGTAATAATCATCTTAATTAATACCATGTGGCTCGACAACAACAATAATTATTCTAGGAACTTTAATGTAACTGATAATGTGTCGTATACTCGAGTGGTATCGGCATGCTCTCGTACCACGACGTACGTACCTACGATAACTTACTAAAGGTCTATTTACACATAACCGTTCCGTATCCGTGCCGTCCGTTCTGTGTCCGGCGTTTTAAATTTGTTTACTTGTTATGAAATGGGCATGTTTACACATGTCCGTACCGTCCGTGTCCGTAATTTTAGATTTGTCGGAGACAATGTTTTGGGGAATTTCACTGATACGGATATGAAAAATACGACACTGAACAGGCACGGACCACGGATACGGAACGGTACTGTGTCAATCCAAAGCACTGATACTGAACGGACGGCACGGACACGGAACGGTTATGTGTAAATAGACCTTAAAGCCTAAGGCCCTAACCTAAGGCCCTTTTCACATACACACGGTTTCCGTGTACACGGCAACCGTTTACACGGATGTAGACGTTTCACACATACACGGTTTTCTTGCGGTTTCCGCGCAGAATAGCCGTGGTAGAACCGTAGTAGTTGATACAACCTGCCCGTTGTCAGTTGTAATTTGCTGTCGAGGTCTATTTGTTGTAGTTATAAACGATTGTCCAAATGGATAAAAAAAAAAATAGCTCTAATACTTTTAAATAGACGCCGTCGTCGCCGTGTCAGTAATATACGAGAAAGAATCTATTGGATTCATCCACATATTTCTAATAGGAAAGAAATAGGTGACTTTTATACCTTGTTTAAGGACCTCCGAGAACACGAAGATAAGTTTTTTATATATTTTCGAATGTCAATGAAATCTTTTGACGAATTACACGACCGACTGAAAAATACATTGCAACGTCAGAATACGTTTATGAGAGACTGCATCGAACCTATGCAAATGTTAGCTGTAACTCTAAGGTAAGTGAATACATAATTAAAAATAATAATACATAATAGATAAATAATAATATAATAATATAATATAATAATAAATATATTGTTTTTTTTTTAATATTTTACTTATTAAAATGTAGTAAACTTTTACAATTTATTTGTGAATGTTAAAAATGATTTATTAGTGTTTAAGAAAAAAATATTAATGCATTATACAAATAGTATTATAATTACAGTATTTAATATATTATCTGAATTATTATGAAAAATCTAAATCTAAGAATGACTCGTCTGTATTGCTCTCAACTGAAGACGGATTGTCGTCAATATGGTTATATTGGTGATGAACGTCTGTATGTATGGGGCGATTCTCTATAGTTTGGTAGCGAATAGAAGATGATCCTGTTTGATTTATGGGCAGTTGCAGATCATAATTTTGCATATTTTTTTGAGTAGGAATACAGCGATTATAATTAATATTAGTATTGAAATCCATGTATGGGTTTTGTGTTTGAAATCGTCTCTGCTTAATATTGGTCAATAATTGTAGTACACCCATCTGGAAATTTACCGTTTCATCTTCTGTGAATGTATGCAAAGTTGGAACAATGCCTTTAAAAAATGAAATATGACGATCTTCTGGTTCTTCCAACGCTTTTAACAATCTCATGTCAACCTTATCCATCTTTCTTTTACGAGATCCAAGTTGCTTTCTAGGTGGTATTTTAAATTGCCCACTTTCGTTTCTGTTGTCATTTTCTGAAACAGTTGGTTCAGTATCTTCATTACCCGAGTTGATAGATAAAAACTATCTTCAGTTGACCGTGGACAAAATACTTTTGATAAAAATTTCAGCTGTTCTGCGTAGACATATTTTTTTATCACTGAAGCACCAGCACCAGATTTATTTAGTGATTTTTCTTTTTTCGTAGATTTATTAAACGCATCTCGAATATTCACCCATCGCTTCACAACTTCCTTGCCTAAACAAATTATAAATAATTTATTTTGGTTTCAGGTATTTAGCAAGTGGGTGTACTTTTACAGATTTACATCTTAATTACAGACTTGGCATTTCAACCATCAGCAACATAGTTAAAAATGTATGTATAAGTATCTGGTATACCTCTCCTTAATAAAGAAAAATGGGAATCGATTACTAAAGAATTTGAGACAAGAGCCAATTTTCCACATTGCTTAGGAGCAGTCGATGGAAAACACATCAGAATTATTAATCCCCTAGGTTCCATGTATTATAATTACAAAGGCTATTCATCTGTAGTTTTAATGGTCGTAGCTGATGCTAATTATCGCTTTGTATATGTCGACATCGGAAGTTATGGAAAAGATTGTGACTCGTCTGTATTCAAAAGGTCATCATTATGGACATCAGTTATAAATAATAAGCTAGAAATACCTATTGAAACAAATGTAACCGGAATAGAAAATCACAAGTTACCTTATTTCTTCGTTGGAGATGAGGCATTTGCGCTCCACAAACATTTACTTCGCCCTTTTGGTGGATCGCAACTTACAGAGAAAAAAAAGATTTTTAATTATCGCCTAAGTAGGGCTCGGAGATATGTAGAGTGCACTTTCGGAATTTTGAGCAACAAGTGGAGGATATTTCACAGACCAATTAACTTGGAACCCGACTTTGCAGTTATAATTGTCAAAGCTTGTGTCATACTTCATAATTTTGTTCGAGACAGGGACGGATATCAAGTTGAGGACACAGAAGTAATAATAGGTCTTGATGAATTACAAAGAGAACAGGAGACACGAGGAGGATTAGCAGCTAATAATGTCCGCAATGTGTTATGTGATTATTTTACATCAAATGCAGGGGCTTTGAAATGGCAAATGTTAAAAATATAGACATTATACTTAAATATAATTAATACTGTTTATATATAGTATATAACTATTATGCAAAATATTTTTTGTTTTAGACATTAATAAAATAACTAACATATAAATATTAAATACTTTGTACTTAACTAATAAATAACTTGTACATTTTCGAGAGTAAAACCTTGTATAACTCATTTAATATTGTACCTGGAGATACCATATTTACTTTATACTACCCAAAACTGATATTTTTGATTATATAAAATAAATTAAATAACTAATCTTACCAAAATTATTTTTTTGCTCATCGTCGTAATTAATGAAATCACTATTCAATTCCTTACACACTTCTTTCCAGGCATTCTTTGTTTCAATCCTGTCTTTATATATATTAGATGTTTTATCCCACAATACTGGACGAACTTCTACAAGTGAGATTAATAAATCGACATCCATAATAATTGTTAGTATTCTATGTGCTTGTACAACATGCAGAATGACAGAAAAAAAATGAATTGACTGTGCCGTGTGTACGTCCGTGCCGTGTATATGTGAATGGTATCGTATTACGCAATGCATTACTGAGCCGTGACGGAACTTTGAACCGTGTGGACTCGCACGGACGCAACACGGACACGGCACGGTGTGTTGTTTTGTACTTCCTGTACAAGGACTTCATCTTCTGACGGTAAAAATATTATTTTTGACATATTGTCGCACTGCTCTTGGAGCAGTCGTGTCGTCGGCCGCGACGACTGAAAGTTCGGACGCGACGACATGTCGCACGTTGCAAACCAGTCTTTATGATTATCGTACTAGCAGTTATTAACGACATGTCGCGACGACCGGTCGTCGCGACCAGTCGTGTCAAAGAAACCATACCTAATACCTTAATGCAGCGGTTCCCAAACTTTTGGGATCACGGAACCCTTAGGAAATAGTTTGTGTTTTGCGGAACCCTAATGAGTATTTAATTTCAATTCAACCCCAATTTTTCTAAAAAAAAACCAGTACTACAAAAAATGTTTTAATGATATTGTTAATGATTATTGTTTACTACAATTAGTTAAAAAAACAATTTTCAATGACAATTTTATTTATTTAAATAACAAACATTTATTATTTATCACAAATATTTATTTTTAACAAATTATAATTAATTAGATTTTAAAATATACATACTATTAATATTTTTAATGAGAAGAATGGAACTGTTTCATTGTTTGATTTACAATGGTTTTAAAATTGGGTTTTAACTCAATAAATTCAGGTACAACTATACTTTTTTCCGAAATATTAATATAAGAATTATTTTCCATGACGTTTGTAATCTAAAATAAATTGTATTCAAATTTCTTACCGAACAACTAGGAATAGCATCTTTCAATATAACTTGTTGAGATTCTATTGTTGATGAAGACGTCACAGTCTCATAAATATTATTACTTGTTGTTTTGGACAACAATCGTCCTGTTCTAAGCCAATTATGGATGGCGAACTTTTTATTTGTACTTATGTTATATTTATAATATTTAATAAGGCCGTAACGTACACTAAGTATGACATATAATCATATATGCAAACAGAATCATGATCTCTTAAATTTAACTCATTACGATTACTGATATAAAGTATCGGTCGTATCGAAGATCGAACACAAACGCGTGCACATAAGTTATTTTTATAACTTAAAAATTTTTATTAAGTATTTTTATTTTTATTAATTTGTACTTAGTTTTTATCGTACAATTTACTGGCAATCGCGTTGACACGCTTATTAGTCCAGGCAACTTAGATAAAATAGCGGAAAAAAAATCAGGAAAGCTGAATTTTGGTATACACCTTTATTGAAGGGTACTAAGTAACATACTAAAAGTCTCCTAAGATTTGATGACCGCTACCTCCACTAGAGCGCGCTTTGTGCAAGAAAAATCAGTTTTTCTCAAATAACTCGGTTATTATTAAGATTATAAGAAAAATACCTATACACTATATTATAGAAGAGGTAATTACCTATAAAAAGTGTACTTACAATATATTTCGTGGGATCAATATTTACCTTGATAATCGGATATCAAATATTGTAGAATTGGTAATTTCTGTCTTATGGCGTCCGTAATTGTGACTAACACGGTTTTTTTTTTGTATTAATTTTGTATAAATGAGCGGTTTATTGTTTTATAATTATTATCTAAACATAAAATAACTATTACATATAGAGGTAACCGGTAGGTATATAATAATAAAAATTAATATTGGTTAATATCGCGATGACACAATTTCGGTTACTGCTTGACAAACAAAATATTATTTATTTATTAATTTAAACAAAACTTTATTTATAACATAATTATCTTAATTTTTATGTAATTTTAGTCGTTTTTGAACACTAGTAGAAGGTGTATCATCATCACTGCAATGTACCTATTTGAATAACACGACATCGAAATAATTTATATAGAAAAATAATCTATTATTTTGTTTAATAATTGTTTAAAATATATACCTGATTAGCAGCGTTTATTTCATCTGCTTCTTTTTTTGATTTGTTACCTTCATCTGATATTGATTCAATATCATCTTCATCAATAGCTTCCATCGCATTGAGGCATGAATTTCCTTTGCAGTATCCGCAGATCGTGGAACATTTTAAACCATGTTTTCGGCATCCACAACTAGCAGTGCAACCTTTTGTGCAGTTACACGAAATTAAATTTAATAAGATTTCGGGAATCAGAGGACCTGTTAAGGGTATTGGCAATAATAAGTCACTTTTTAGATGCCAACCCCATTTTACTGGTATTTTTTCATTTCCCAGCCACATTTGAATTTGATGGTAAACTCGAAATGAATGTTCTCGCGCAGCTGCTTCAGAAGGTGGAATTGTTAATAACACATTTTTACTGCTGGATACGTTTTTTGCGAAACATTGATAACGGTAGTTATTGAGGTTTGTTTCTTTTTCACTGGCATTATACAGTGCAAGAATAAAAATTTCACCTGCCTTACATATATTATCTTTACTTGCAATAGGATCGTAAAATGTTTCTATTGAGTGTAATAAATAAGGCCGCTTCTCAACAATATTAAAACACTGTACTTTACCTTTTCTATAAAATGAGGAAGTCGTGTCACAACCACAAAATGCATGTACAAATAAAATTGATTTTTTTGTATCTTTTTGTGATTGTAAGCTATTAGTTGAATAAATTCTTCTTTCAATTATTGTACCTTTTCCTGGTTTCATGAAAAAAATGTTATTGGTTGTAGGAGCCAGGCCTGTTAGAATAATTAATGAGTCAATATCTTCACCAACTATTACAATTGCTTCATTTGTTAACGATAAATCAATGGCAGTATTCATGATCAAAGTATCTGCATCGTCTAAGGCTTGATTCACAGTTATATTAGAATTTTCAAATTTGTTTGTTAACATGTGAATTAATCTTGTTTTATTTTTTTCATTTGCTAAAAATAACTCTTGGTTAACTGTACTCCGCATTGTTTCATTAAATATTATTTCAATAGAACATGTTTTATTGGAGCGCTTTAGGCGTTCTACATTTTACTGAAGTAGATTAGCGCGACACGAACTGATTCGCGATAGTCAAAGATATTTTTAAAGAAATACTATGTACGGGCCACTACCGGGTATTCCTATAGTAAGAGTAATAGGTTTTATTATGGTAGTTATTATAATGGGACATACAAATATATACTATTTATAAATTATAACCAATAGTAACAAAAATCAGTCAAAATTGATAAACTGCATTTAATATAACAAGATAATAATTATATATTTTAAACAAAATAATAGATTATTTTTCTATATAAATTATTTCGATGTCATGTTATTCAAATAGGTACATTGCAGTGATGATGATACACCTACTAGTGTTCAAAAACGACTAAAATTACATAAAAATTAAGATAATTATGTTATAAATAAAGTTTTGTTTAAATTAATAAATAAATAATATTTTGTTTGTCAAGCAGTAACCGAAATTGTGTCATCGCGTTATTAACCAATATTAATTTTTATTATTATATACCTACCGGTTACCTCTACATGTGATAGTTATTTTATGTTTAGATAATAATTATAAAACAATAAACCACTCATTTATACAAAATTATTACAAAAAAAAACTGTGTTAGTCACAATTACGGACGCCATAAGACAGAAATTACCAATTCTATAATATTTGATGTCCGATTATCAAGGTAAATATTGATCCCACGAAATATATTGTAAGTACATTTTTTATAGATAATTACCTCTTCTATAATATAGTGTATAGGTATTTTTCTTATAATCTTAATAATAACCGAGTTATTTGAGAAAAACTGATTTTTCTTGCACAAAGCGCGCTCTAGTGGAGGTAGCGGTCATCAAATCTTAGGAGACTTTTAGTATGTTACTTAGTACCCTTCAATAAAGGTGTATACCAAAATTCAGCTTTCCTGCTTTTTTTCCGCTATTTGTCAAAAATGAGTCTAATTTGCCTGGACTATATCTACATTCTACAAATCTACATCGTTAACGTAATGACAACGCTGTAGGTACATGAGTGTTATAATTTTATTTTGTTAAATTTCAAATACATACAACAATTAATATATTTTTATAACGATATTATACTATAATAACTATTATATAGTAACTATTATTTAGGTGAACTTTTTTTAAATAATATAAAATAATAAGTTTGATATAAATAATCCAAATATAATATAAAATAAATTTCTCAATAATCACAGACACCTGACGGAATCCTTGAGATAGTCCCGCGGAACCCTAGGGTTCCACGGAACACACTTTGGGAAACGCTTCCTTAATGGCATGAACTCCAACCCTTTTCCAACATTTTTGCCGTAAATTGGGCTGTCTAAGAAAATAATAATCATACGATCTACCGTGATGAACGACATAATGAACACTGAAATTATGAATGTATAAAAATTTTCATATTCTAGACATAAAATGAACCACACCACTCAAAAGTACGTTCTGCATTGTGCGCACCTTTAAACGCTCGACGCTCGACGTGCAACGCTCTCCAAGTACCCGCGACCTAACTCGTAATAACTAATATAATATATTATATATACTAATAACTTATAAGTAGGGCTAGGATTTTGTAGCTTTTGCATTTTCTTTTATTGTACTCCAGGACATAGCTAATCAAAAACAAAATTCGATTCATACATCACAGAGTTAAAATTTACAATTTTTATTTTGCTTTTTTTGCATTTTCTTAGGATATTTGTAAATAAATGCTTTTTTGGTACTTAAGTGTCAGTTTATTAGCTTTTTATTTAGTTTTTGTTAATTATACGCATATTTGATATTTTTAGAACATTTACGTACTTATTTATCTAAATTATTCTTTATCAATTTATTTTCATTACTATATATATTTCGTGGCTTCACCTTATCGGAAAATATTTCTGAAAATAAATTCTTTTTTTATTCTTTTTTTACATTTTGTCAAAGTGATTACCGAGTGGGGAGTTGTGGTTACGATGACTATCTGGACTTCAGACGCAATGAGAACGATATTTATTGACTTGTTTACTATGTTTAAATTACAATAATATTATTTAGCATTCAATAATTATAGGAATTTCCATGGGGGCTTATATTCGCGTGATAACGTATGGAGTATTGTTATTTATCGTGGAGCTATGGCCCATGAGTCACATCAGTTGTCACTTGTCGTTAATACGTTATGCCGAGAAGTATTTAATCGTTTGTTGCATCTAACTGGTTAAAATGCTGTTTTTGGAGCATTATTGGCAATTTTTTAATGTCTTTATTGTAGGTTTTTAGTGCATCATTTTCCTAGCCCTACTTATAAGTATATGAGTGGTCGACGGTCGTTAAAGTCGATACCACGAACTAAGATATATAGAATAAAGCTGATATATATTACTATATATATTATGATAGATATTATGACTATCGACGACGCACGACGGTCCGTCATTATCTTAATTACCTAGTAAATACATATTTCATATAAATTAATTGAACAACTATTTTTATTTATACGCATCGCCTGCAATTTTCATTTTTGTTTTATCCCGTTTTGCGCTGTTGGGTTTTAGTTGATACATTGATTAAATAAATTCGTATGAGTGCCGTACCAACAAAAAATTTCGGGGGGGGGTTTGAACCTCTAAACCCCCCCCCCCCTATATACGCCACTGATATTATTTATAAATCTCTCTGTAAGGTTGGTTTTAAGTAGATTGGGATCTAATAGCGCTTCATCACTACATTTTTCATCAAATATCCGCTTTATAAGTTTTATCCTGTTTTTCATAAGTTCAGATGCAACAATGATGTGTTCAGATAATTTAATAATTGTTATTTTGGTATTATTATCCAAGGAACATTTTTCCGATTGAGCTATGCATACCATCATTAAAATATAATTTTTTCAATGATTTTTATAGTTTTTTTTATCATAATACAAAGAGCAGCAAAGAGGTCTACATTTTTAGTTCAGAAATAAGTTGAGATAGTTGGTACCAATTATAAGAAATATTTTTAAAAACACATAGGCTGTACATATGGTTATAATATTGCATAAATCGTCTGTTAAATGTGAGGCCTCGGATGGAGATTTTAGATCAAATTTACTTGTTGTGGAAACAGAATACATCACCATTGAAATATTATTTTAATGCTTTTTTGCGAGACCACCACCTAGTCTCGACCACTTTTTTCTAAGTTTTCTTAGTTCATTCTTCCCAGTTCCTAGTTGATTTTGTTGCCTCTTCCATACTTCCATTTTTTTTTTTCGCAGGAGTCCAAGAAGAATGTAGATAGACGATTTAATAATCCAAGTGATCGTCGAATAAATATAATTAATAAAATCGACTATTGACGTGTGATAGAAGGAGAAAGAAAACCACGGCTTGCAGTGAACGTGCAGTAACGTAACACAAAAAATTAATGTTATCTCTGAAATTGTTGTTATTTATCGCGAACGCGATTTGGACGTTTTCCCGGCGGCACATAACAACAGGTCGTTATCACAAATACTACTGATAACCGGTAATCACTGAAATATTGCTGCTTGTTGTTGATGCGTATTATTGAGTGAAATGATTTGAAAGTTGATCTTGTCCCTAAAATCTAAACGGATTAGAAACTTAGAAGTGTATTCTGTTTTGCGATGCATTGACACTGATCGTGAATGCAACGGAAATAAATAAATCATTAGGAACAAACTGCGAAACAGAAATGTGTGTTAATATTAAAGAAGAGTCCACCGTTTTAAAATATGAGGTATCAAATTGTAGGCTGTTATAAGAGTATATTGCGTAAACAATTTATACTTGTTCAGGAAACAATTGGAATGTGTGCAAGATCAATGTTTTCTTTAAACTATACCACATTAGAAATGATCGAATAAGCTTTTATTCCGCCAGATATTACTGAGGATATGTACGACTTGGCATGTGAAAATGATGAGTGAATGGAGTGTCTTAGCGGATTTACAAAACCTTGGGGTATGTATAAATGAATAACTTGTTGAATTATACAGGTTAACAACTGTATTTTTGACATTTTACTCGTACAAACATACACACAAATATTAAGTTAAATGTGTTTTTTAAATTTTTAAATTGAAATTTCACCAACAGTGGTTTTATTAGTGTTAAGATCGATTTGGTATTCTTGTTATTGTTTTTTTATGTAATCGCCTTGTAAAATGTTGTGTTATAGTATCAACTAATCAATTTATTAAATTACCCTGATCACTTTGTAACAAAGTTATTGCTGTAGCCCTAAGTTAGATGTACAAAAACTACCGAAATAATCATACATGCACTTAAAATCTCTGAAATATGATTAGCAATACTATCATTTTAATATTTTAACTGTGTTATAACTACTTTTCTTTATGTTTTATACCGCTCTTTCGAAGGTATCGCTTTATCCAAACTAATAAATATTAGTAGTATTCTTTAGAGTCAATGGGCTATTCAAAAATAAAACAAGTAATTCATACCAAAAAACATATATTAAAAACACAATAACCTTTGGAGTTGCCGCACCTACGTACTTTAACCCAAACTCACATACTCTACCGGTCTTGTCCGTCTGGTTGCCTTAAATACTAATATAAAATATGCTACCTCAGCTCGTTTGCTTCATTGGCCTATTCCATGTTTAAGCATTGTCTATTTGACAATATTTATTAAATTTATATTTTATTTATTTTATATTTATATTTATTTATTTACGGGTGGAGCCCTATACAATAGTTTCACATTATATATTTTACAATTTACAATTAAAATAATTAAAGCAAAGTAACACACATAGGTTTAAACAAAACGGTAATAACAATAATTATATAAGTATAATGATAAGTATTTAGATTTTTAATGTAGTAACACCTAGTTTTATCAGTCTTGATAAATGGGGCTCATCAGGACAGATGCATACTCAATATTTTGGTGTTGTTGGCATATACAACAATTATAAAACTATTAACATTTTACATTAAGATGTCTGATATTCATTGTATTAATATTTTGGTAAACAACTAAAATTTAGACAAATATCCCTATAGATAATAAAACTTCTGAGTATGAAGACATTTTTAGTATTAAATTTTGTTTTGTTTAAGTGTCATTTGAATTTGTAGCTAATAATGTTTGGCCTTAGTTATCAAATGAAATATTATATTATGTCTGTACGTATTAGTTTATAAATTCCATAATTATCATAATTAGAAAAATTACTATTCGTATAATGTGTAATTTTATTATTTACGATGTTTGTAGCATTATGATTAGTTTTAAAGGGAATTTTGTACATTGTTACATTTACTTTTTTTGTAGTTGTTTAAATTGCTTTAAAGTTATTAAAAATAATTTCAACTAACATAGGTTAAAGTAACATTACTGTGGTGCCTCTTCTATACATAAATTTATATACAATTAATATTAGTTAATATATAAATGATTTGTTTTACTTTAGTCTGTTCATATTGATGATAATGAAGATGATCCAGAGTATACTGTTCTTTGTGATGATGAATTTACCAATGGTAATTATAAGATAACTTAAGATTATAATTATAAAATATATAATGCAATTATTATTAAGATATTAATTTTTGCTCTTTTTGTTGCCTTTCACTAATGCTTGTCACAAGTTTGTTAACATTTTTGGGCTGTTAGAGTGTACAATCTGATTTTTTGTTGTTAAGTTATTTATTAAAATATATCTATTCAAATAAAAAATGAATTAATGAGTTAATGGTTTTTATAGTGAATCAAAAAGAATTATTAATAAATCTGTAAGGATCACTCGTAAGGAATATAATGATTTAATGGGTGAGTTATACAAAATTACTGAAAGATATATAGGGTTCAGAAGTGGCGAATTACTTGAAACTAATGCAGTTATTACAGACCTTAATAATGATAAAGTAATTAAAGTTTTTATTTTTAGAATAAAGAATTAATTTTCCATCCACTTTTACAATTTAATTTAACCTGCATTTGTTTTAGAATACTACTAAACCAAACAATTCTTGCCCATCTATACCTATTTGTACACCAAATGATTTAAAATGTAAATTGAATAACACTTTTCTCATAAGTGATAAAGTAATTTTAATTATTTATTTAATAATTAAATATTTTATTGAATTATATAATTTGGTTTCATTGTTATTTTCTTAATATATAATTAGATACAAACTGTAATCAATCTATTCCTGCGTATAATTTAAATGTTTTGGATTGTAAATCTAATACTAGTTCTACAAATTATAATTTTATTTTATTTCTATACATTACATACATATTTAAAAATGTAATTATTTGTAATCATTAATGTTGTTATTATTTACAGAATGGAGTTTGATATAAAGTCCATCTTTTCCTGTTAATACATTAAATTATTCTGATTGGAAATGAAATACTACTTGTTTTACAAATGATATACAAATTACTGAAGTCGTTAATTATACTACACAATTAGAAAGATAATTAAAAGCATCAGAACTTAACAATAATCATCTGAGTATCAGTGAACAAATTAATAATCATTATTCTATTGTTACTTTAACACTATTTATATTGAGTCAAAGGCTGAAAAGCTTAACTATAATGATTACAATGCTATTACTGTAAGAATAAATACAGTTCCACAATGTATATATTGATCCAACTGATATTGAAGAAGAGAATGGTATGTCAAAAAAATAATTGTTTTTATTAAAACAACTACTAACTTGACATGTCCAATTGACTATATACTATTCATAAGCCAGTGATGGATGCTTACGATGTTGTGTGCTGCGGTTTGGAGGTTGACAACAGATAAAGGTGCGGTCGATGACAGTCATTAAAAACTTTAAATACTATTATCGTCGATACAGCTCATTCTATGGAACCTTTGGAAGAAAAGTATTTAACATGATTAAATTAATTAAATATATTGAAATATTAAAGATATTTTTTAATTTTTAGGGTTCTGGTACTTAAAATTTGTTATTTGTACAAAATATTCACAAAATTGCACCAAACTCGAGCCAAGTATATAATTAGTACTATAGTACACTAGAATTGTTACCAATGATCCAATGATACTATACACAAAAAGGTGGTTTCAGATAAAAACTTAACCGATTTTAAAATCATGATATCTCAAAAACAGAAGCCAAGCCTTTGCAGATACATTTATTTAAATTTTTAAATTTAATGATCTGTTGAAACTATTTTATTTATGTGTTAATTTTAAACGTATTTAACTATTTTTAGTTAAAGGTAAAACATTTGAAGACTTACGAAACTAAATTATTATTAACTTAAATAATACAGTAATACTCAATTGTAAATATTTTTGCAAATGTATGGCTTAAATTTTTATTACTCTATAATCATAGCTTAAAATGAAATATAAATAAACATGAGCAATTGGAGAATGTTTTATTTTGTCACATTGTTCCATTTGTACTTGGTAAATATTTGGTGTACCTACATTATATAACTTTTTTCTTTTGCAGTTAGTAATGTTTTGATTGTGTTTTAAAAAATATTTTATGGACAAAGAAATTGAGACACCTCGTCGTATAATTGACATTGTAAATCTTTTTGAAAGTAAATGTTTGTTTGATTGCAATCTTCCTTCAAGCTGGAAACCATATGAAAAAAAATATACGAGGTTTAATCAAAAAGTATCGAGACTGTTAAAAAAAAAAAAAATATTTATTAGATAAAGTTATTTACATTCAATCTCCTTCAAAGTATGCTCCTTCTGAGTCCATACATGTTCTCCAACGTTCCTGCCATTTTTGAAAACACCTGTGGAAGTCATTTTTAGAAACTCCTCGTAGCTGCTCCGTCGCATTTTGTTTTATTCATCTACATCTTGAAAACGTTTACCTTTAAGTGCCATTTTTATTTTTGGGAACAAAAAAAAATCACATGGAGCTAGGTCTGGTGAATAGGGGGGTTGAGAAACAACTAGGATACCATGTTTGGCCAAAAACTGCTGCACAACATGGGCTGAATGGGCTGGTGCATTATCGTGATGCAATTTCCAACTACCAGACTCTTTAAACTCGGGTCTTTTCTTCGTACAGCGTCTCGTAAACGGCGAAGAACATCAATGTAGTACTCCTTTGTTATGGTCTGTCCTTTTGGAGCATACTCATGATGAACAACACCTTGGTAGTCAAAAAAAACGGTCAACATGACCTTCACTTGACTCCGAACTTGACGAGCTTTTTTGGGTCGTGGTGAATCAGGTGTCTTCCACTGCGAAGATTGTACCTTTCTTTCTGGATCGTAACCATATACCCAAGTCTCGTCACCAGTTATAATTGATTTAAAAAAAAAATCATCAGATTCGGAACACTCTAGCAAATCAGTGGCGATCTGTTTTCGGTTTTCTTTTTGCTCACCTGAGAGCAGTTTTGGAACAAATTTGGCTGCAACTCTTCTCATGTCTAAATCAGTCGTCAATATGGTTTGAACTGATCCAAATGAAATTTGAAACTCATTACTAAGTTCCATAATTGTCAAACGACGGTTACCTCGTATTGCTGTTCGTATTTTTTGGATCATTTCCTCATTGCGGCTTGTTGATGGGCGTCCTTCACGTTCATCACTTTCAACAGTTGTTCTACCCTCTTTAAATCGTTTAAACCATTCAAAAACGCGAGCACGGGACATGGTTTCATCTCCATAAGCTAACAATAACATTTGGTAGGTTTCAGTAGCCGTTTTCCCAGTTGATGACAAAATTTAATGCACACTCGTTGTTCTGTATTTTCGCTCATTATGAAATCCGACGGGACGTAAAAACACACTTGACTTAATCGCACCTAGAAGCCGACTGAGTCAATTTTAATCTAATCTATGTCTAATATATTTTCCCAACATGTAAAGTTAGATTAATATAGCACGTGCAAGTACATACTCAAACCGGTTTACGATAAATCGTATCAGTCTCGATACTTTTTGATTAGACCTCGTATATATAAAATAATATTGTCTAATTTGAGATTAATATATTATGTGATATTTGAAATTTGAAACTATTTTTCATTGTAATTACATTGTCAAAACAACATTTTTTATTTATTATATTGTTTTAATTATTATTTTTTTTTTGTAATGTTATAAAATACATTACTATGATAATTGCGATTACTTACATCCTTTTATAGTTATAAATTACAAATACTCGGCTGTTAACCAAAATATACATTTTTAAAATGAAATATTTCTCGTGGAGATTAAAAATACTCTTTCCTTCAACCGTGTACAAAAAATAAGAATTCAATATTTTATTTTTAATTTTCGTGGGAAATTAGTGTATTAGTGTATCCAACGGTTGGATGCCTAGTGATGGGCATATCTGGATTTCAAAAATCCGAATTATTCGGATTTAGAAAATCCGTATTTCACGGATTATCCGAATAATTCGGATTGTTCCATTCAATTTTACTGTTTAGTGACACATTTTATATTCTAATAAATTTAATTCTATAATATATTTTTCGAACATAGGTATATTAATCAGTACCATATTTCCGACAAATTGTAACTATCAGTATTATTTTGCTCTTAGCAATAAAAACATAAAAACAATTACCTAAGTATTTAAATGATTTTATTGAAATTGACTAGCACATTTTTATTTATAAAAATTAATTATTATTATCTAATTAACAAACAAAAAAATGTATCAAATAATGTAACAAACATTTTACAGTGCTATTAAAAATGAATAAATAATTATGAATAAAAATCTAAATATCCAAATAAATACTTTTTAATATAGCAACAATTATTTATATAAACGAATTCAAAATTTTTACTGAATCTCACTAAAAAATACAACAATAATTGGTACAAAACAAACATTCCTATTTCCTAATATAGGAAATTCCTATACAACAATAATTGATACAAAACAATAAACATATTCATACATTTTACTTATTTGATTTATTTATTTAAAAATTATTATTTTGTTTTAAAAAAACTAAGGCTGACAAATGGCATGGTGTAATTCTATTACGCTTTGGAGATAATATATTACCGGCTGTTGAAAAAACTCTTTCTGATGAAGCAGAAGATGCTGGTATACATAATATTTGTTTGGCTAATATGGCTAACGTTGGGAAAACGTTTTCATGATCTTTCCACCATGTACATGGATCTGCATTATGACTTATTTGAATTTCCGCCATATACCTTGAGAATTCGTCAATATAATAATTTGGTTCTTCTTCAAGTAATTCATCAAGTGCTGTGCGTTTTGCTATAGGTATAGATATATCAGTATTTCTGTCTAACAACACCATTTTTGAACGTATCATCTCTTTAATTCGATTTTTCATAATTTCGGAAGATTCAAATGATATATTTTTGTATCTAGGATCGAGTATGCAAGCCATTTGAGTAATATTAAGTTCCCTTTCACAATCGCTGTTAACACCAAATTGAACAGAAAATTATTTTGATAACTCATAAATAATGGTCTCCTTAAAAAGAGTTGACAATCTACAATCTAGATTGTTGGGTTTAAAGTGCTTCACAATAAGACTTTTAACAATTGGTATAACCTGAAAATAAACACAAAAAAGTTATGATACTTATAAAATAATTACTACAGTTTAATATTAATAATACGAGTACATATAAATTTTAATCGACTTACCATTGATATAGTGATATTTTGATCAGAACATAAAACTGTTGTTGCTGTTTTTAATGGTTTCAATAAAGTAACAAGTATTTCTATTTTTTCCCAGTCTTCTTCGAGTATTTCTTGATCTTTCGCAATTTTACTATTATAAAGTGTCCGATCAGACATAATGGCAACTACAGCTGAACGAAGTTTGAATAATCGTTCTAACATATCTAGTGTAGAATTCCAACGTGTAGGGCAACTTTGTACAAGATTAAGTTTTTTGCACTCTTTTTCCACTAAATAATTTTCCAAGGCATATGTTCTTTTAGAAGATTGTCGAAAACTAGCAACAATTTTTGACACGGTTTTTAATAACGGACAACATGTACTTAAATCTAAACATTTTTTTACAGCCAGTTGTAGTGTATGAGCAGCACAACGATTTGAGTAAATGTCTTGATCATAAAATAGTTTTACAGCATTTGTAATATTTGCAGCATTATCATGACTAATTCCCGTTATTTTACCATTCAAATTCCAAGACTCTATAACATTCATTATAGAGTCTTTTAAATTTTCAGCCGTATGACTTTCTTGTATTTCTTCAATTGAAAGAGTTACACTACACAATTTCCAATTATCATCAAAATAATGAGCAGTAAATGTTAAATATGAATCAATTGCTGTTGAAGTCCAACCATCAGTTGTTAAGGAAATATATTTTATGTTTTCCATAATATTTTTGATAGTATGTGATTTATCTATATACATTTTTTCAATGCGTGTAGTAGTAATGCTTTTTCGCGATGGAATAGTATAAAGTGGTTCAATTGTTGAAATTAATGAACGAAAACCTTTATTTTCTACCGTACTAAATGGTAACATATCAACAACTATCATTTTGCAAATACTTTGAGTAATAATTTCACATTGATTTTTAACTAATGGTCTTGAATTTATTTTACTAATATTATGGTAGTGCTTTTTACGTTTCAAAAGGGGACCGATTGATGAAGAGGAAGTTGACTGAGAAGAAATGAAAGTTGAAGATGTTGAAGCTATTTGTTCACTATCACTATTGCTTTCATTACTATTTATGTCCCTAAAAAATATTTTGTTATTTTTTATATACTATAATAACAATAATTTAATAATTAATTAAAACATAAACAATGTAGTAGTAATAATATGCTTACCCTGTATATTCTTTAGCGTGCTGTTCTTTATCAATTTCATTTGTGGGTTTATGCCACCGATTATAATGTGTCCACAAAATAGATGTAGACCCCATATTTTTCAATACATCATTGCATATAGAACATATAGCAGTTGCATTTGATTCGCCACGCGTAAAAAAATTCCAAATTTTACTTAGAGGCATTATAGTAAAAGTTAAAACTCAATGTTAAGTGTTAACACGTTTGAATTCAACAGAAATCAGAAATACTACTCCTTCCTACAATGTGTCTCCACTTGATATTTTTCGGTATTTTAAGATAATTTTTATTTGATAATTGTAAGAGAACATACGGAAACCCATAGGAGACCCCTAGCCGCTGTCATAGACACCTAAAAGGAGATCATATCCGGGGTATAGATCACTCCCTCTGGTTGGTTGCCGTGTTAGGTCAGGCGTGTCCGGCACACACCATCATCCCTCCTACCGCTACCGCAGTAGGTCTTGAAAAGAAACGGTATGCTTTCTCTCTCTGCTGATTAATTATGTAGCATTAGAGACCTGCGAGCATCTCGTGCCCTAGCTTCCTCAGTTTTTTTCGTATCCATAGTTCTAGCCAGTAGAGCCCTTCTTGCACTATTGTCTGACTTACGTTTCTCATGTTTAATATTCTCAGTACCGTCTTGAAGGCCCGTGCCTTGATCGCTGATCCGTATTTGACCCCCACCCTATCGACGATAGGAGAGAGCGCCCGATACGCGCCAAGTATATAGTCTGCAAAAACGGACTTGCTCATGTTCTTGACATATGCCAGCACTTCCGGTATAGCACATTCCTTGATCCTAGACATCCAATTATCCCCGCGTAGCAGTGATCGCTGGAACAGTCCCCGGACTAGTACCGGAACGTCATCTAGCTCCCACAACCCCTCCGACTCAAGTACGGGGTTGGCACTATCGCCATGGTACTTGGGCAAGACTTTTTTGATTTCGACCCACTCGTACGAGCAGTTACCAAACAGCGCTGAGTCTTTCAGCCCCCATGTTCTCGCGACGTTAAGCTTGAACTCATGCTCTGCGGCGCTGTCCAACGTGACCCCGCACTGTCGTAGCCTGGAGTGCCAGTAACCTAGGCGGGGCTGAATGTCTTTCTTTTCCTTCACCACGATAAGATTGGCCCACTTTCCGTCCCACTCTTTCAACATATGGTGCGCAAAGCGGGAATCTTCGTCAACGCCGGCTCCTCCGACAGAGTTCGGAGTTAGGAAGAAACGAGTTACCCATTTCCGATTCATGCCGGCCCCCTCCGCGTCCTCTAACGCCATCAAGCCACACTCAGGCTCGTTTCCGCCACGCAGGCCCAGAAGATGCCATATGCATAGCCGCCCGTACAACCGCTCCGCTGCTACGATCGGAGTATCACGTATGGGGTTCATAAAGCGGAGAGATAGCATGGTCCGTGTGTTGTAACCCGTTATGCCGATTGTTTCGTAGCTCCGCCTTAGAAACTCTCCCCTGTGGTCCGACAAGAAGGTTTTTGATGGATGGATCTCATATCCTATCTTGATGTAGCAATACATTATCAATCTTATCTGCTGCATCGACGTGGAACCGAATATCACGTCATCCCCCTGCACCGTCAGACTCTGCATAATACACGGCTTGTGCGTGATGATGCCCACGGCCCGCTGGATGATTCTACAGCTGGCTAGGTTTAGTATGGTGTCGAGGAACGCTGTTCATCTCCACCCACTGGGTAGTCCATTCTCCCACGGGAATTTCTTGCTCCCCACGTAGACCGTTCCTCCCTTGTCAAAGACGCTGTCCCACAGCGCGGCCCACACTCTGCAGAAATCTTTCATCGGCTCCCGTGCGATGATATGATCACCGATTGCCCCCATGACAGCCTGGATAGTCATCAGGCTCTGGTGCTGGTCAAAGTTTTTCTGATCGAGTGGTACTTTGATGAACTGCCGATTCTTCGTCATTTCGACCAACTCGAGATCTATCTTGTCATTCCCGGCCGTCCCAGCATAGAGGGTGCTGAACCGAGATCCGTATAGCCCGCGCTCGACCAGCTCAGAGAGGTAATCCATTTTTCTGTTCGTATGGTTAGACGTTTTTACCACGGGACGGCTTTTGCCACCCTCGCTTTTTTCCATGACGTGAAATTCCTCGCTAGCGGCCGTGAAGAGCTCCTTCTTTATGTCCTCGTCTTTATATAGCGACGCGTCGATGCCCTTCATTGATCTGGTTTTTACTGACTTGCCGTCGATAACGACATACGTCTTCTCTCCTGTCCCAGCCTTTCCTCTGACCCACCTACCTGCCTGGATCCACTCATCAATGGATGCGAGCTCCTTGGGCCTAGTCCAGTACTGCTCCAATATACTGCGTGCCTCCCCGTACATCTCGTTGGCGTATTCCTGCTCGGAAAAGAAACCCCCCAAGGGATTTACCGTCGATAGCCACTTCCGGGCCTCGTCCTCCATATTCTCCGTGCCTACGTACGGGTAGTAGCCGTAGAGCTGCTCCCAATAACACAGAAGTCGCCAGTGCGTATCAATGAACTCACCGCCCATCTTACACCCAGCTGTCTGTTCCTTCAGCACTTTATTTAGTCCGTGCTGGCAGAAGTTGGAGCAAGAATTCTTCAGCCAGGTATACCCCTCCACGATTGCACGTCGACCTGCGGGTAAGGACCCGCGCCACAATATGTGTAACCCGTCTTCTAGTGCCCCCGGTCCGAACGCACAGCCGGCACAGCGATGAGACTTGCTGAACCTGAACCTGCGTAAGTTAAAGGCAAATTCACTATATTTCCCATTGAATGCAGCGAGGCCACACCCGCAGTTGTGTTGCGATGTAGCGCGTTGGGACTTTATAACGCGCTGGATTCTATTGCGAAGCCTTCCCAGGGACCATTCCGTATCCATAGTCGGCCTGGGGACTTCGCTATCAGCTATGACGATGTCTATGTAGTTGCGTCGGGAGCGCGGTGGTCCGCGTTCAGAGCCGCACTCGCTGCATCTGTCCCCATTTTCGGTTTTACTGTTGGGTCCGGTCTGAGGCCCTCCCTCTCCTTTCTCCTCTTCTTCTCGTCCTCTGTGCTTGCTGATGCCTCCCTTTCCCCGGCAACCGCAGCTTGCGCAATCGTCAACCCTTTGTCCTCTTCCTTCTTCTTGGACTGAGGGTTGGTCATATTCCTCCTCTTTTCGCTGTCGCCTTCGCCACTTTGCCCAGCTTTGTCTTCCCCACGTGCGAGTGAGCTGTCGCAAGTAGTACCGCCCTCGGTAGTCTGGTTGCTGGAGGGTTGCGTCGAGGCACCTAGCCGAAAATCCGTAAGTGATAATCCCTCGCGGCCGTATATGTAGCCGTCCTCGAGCGTCGAGAACGGTGTGGTTTCGCCTATTGGTAGGTAAATGAGGTCCAGTCCACAATCCCCCGCGACAATAGAATTATACAGGGTGTTGTCAAGGGTGAGGATACGATAGAGCATCACGGTCCAATCCCTGCTAGCCAACCCTCCACTCCACCCCCAGGTCCTGACCACGACCTGGTCCATCGACGGGAGGCCACCTGCCCAGCCCGTTCTCTTGAAGAGCCCTAGCTGCTGTGTGCTTTCCAAGCAGTAGCAGAGGTGGTTGCTCTGAGCTTGCCCCGGCCACACCATGCCGCTAAGCCTGTTGACCGCTGCCCTCCAATCCAGGCGGCTCACGACCCGCTGAACTTCCATGTCTTGGTGCCCCTGTCCTCGTTGCACCACTGACCCCGTGTGCCATTCGTTCGGAGTTTGGCTTCTCGCATACTTAGCCGAAAGCCCTTCTATTACCGAAGGCCCCACGTTATACTTGTTGATCCACATAAAGGGAGGGGTGCGGATACCCGTGAACGTGGTGCAGACCTCTCTGTGCAAGTTGCAGTCCCAAGACCAGCCAATGGTCCGCCGTCCCAGCGCTGTGCACGCCAACTCATAAGCGCTCAGGAACTTCTCTGACTTCACATACACGTTCCATCGCTGGCTTGGAATAGCCGCATCAGGAGGCCGCACTAGAATGTCGGCAATGTTACCTTCATTCACCTTCCACTCTTCGAACATTCTGCGCAGGAATGCCGTCCGCTCCAGCCTATCGACATTGCTACTGTGGATCCTCTGCCTGATCAGTGCATTGTCCTCCACATTATGGGCCGTGTATATGCCAAGGCCAAGCATTACAACCAACTCGGCAGCATTGGCCCACGAGCCTACTTGCGCTGCGGGGTTCTTTCGGGCGCGTTGTCTCGGCAAGTAAATATGGTCGAATGCCGACACTGCATTGGTATGGCAGAAGAAATCACTAGTGCCCTGCAGATAGTTGGCAAGAAGCGGCCTCCCATAGTACGCGAGGGCTACTGTTGCTGGCATCCACCATCCATTCATAGCCAATGGCTGGACCATTGCCCCTCTTGTTTCTTCAGGGCGAGGAGGATACCTTACTGCCAACGCACCCGCCAGCCCATCTATCTCGAGCCAGTTCAGGCCCCCCAGGATTCTCCCCTGAGTGTAGTTTTCGAAGACCTGTTTCAACGGGATCTTCGAGCTACATACCCTCTCAATCATCCAAGCTATCAGCGGATCCGCATCGTAGAGGGGCGCCCGGTCCGCCAGCTGTCCCCTCTGCCCGGCTACACCGACGGCAAATTCGTGTTCGCCGAACACAACTGTGTTGAGAATGTCCGTCGGGAGTACGAACAAGATCTTATTGCCAGGATCGTAAACGTCTACCAGGGTCGAAGCCAACTGAAAGAGGTGCCAGCTCCGAGGTCGATGGTGTTCATCCATCCCGTCAATCTCAACCTGTGCTGCTTCCAGACTCCACGACAGGGGGTACCTTAGATGGCATAATGTCCACAGCGCCCACGCTGCCTGGGAGTCTTCCGTCCTATTATCCAGGACTATAACCCGTACTCGATGGTCGGTCAAGTACCAGATGTCCTGTTCACCTCCCGGACCCGCGGGTCCTACAGGGACACCCCCGCCATGAGAATGGAGGCTATTCTCGATGTAGTGCAGGGAGACAAACGCTGCCTGGAAACCCCACGCCTCCGCCTCATCTGTATTAATGCGGAACCTTATCTTGTCCTCGTTTACCGCTGCTGCCCACTGCACACCTGTGGGATCTGTTGTTCCGATTTCGCGGACGGAGTCCCAGAGCGCCGCCCGAAGGCCAAGCGAACGCCAGTCCGGCCGTATCTGGCTAGCCAACTCGTTCAACATCATGCTCATGAGTGGGACCCCTGACGCAGCGTAGGGTAAGTTGTGCTGTATTCGGTCATTATACACCGGGTCGTTGTAGGTCCCATCCTTAATTTCCGTCACTGCGGACTCTTTTGCAGCCAGAATGCTGCCATGTTCTAACGCGCTATTTGTGCCGACCCCAATCCACAGCGCGGGACTTGTGAGGACGTGGTTATCGGCGTCCTGAACCTGCACCCCGTCGTTGATGATGCTGGCAACGTCAGACCCCTCTCCATCATCGGTAACGGGTGGAAGTTCAGCAGTGTCGTCGTACGCCCTGAGATCCTCGGGAACCTCTTCGCCCGCTCTTACTGTTCTGGCGCGGCCCAGCATCCTAGCCATGAATTTATTAAGGCCCAGCCTGAGGCCCGTAGGCGCACCGGCTCTCTCCCTTCTGGCCGCGTTCCTGCATACCTTCCACGCTCGCTCCACATTCCTGTTCCTGAGCTGGAGGGTCTCGACACTGTTCCCCGTCGAGTTACTGTCGTTTGCGCTGTTGTCCGGCCGCTCTGTGCCCGACGTTGCGCCTGCTCTACGGCGAACCTTATCCCGTGGCGGGGAGCCGCCGTGCTGCTTTTCCGACGCTGAACTGGTGGACGGGCCTGCCGTATCATCGACCCCTCCGGCGTCCCCTCTTCCTTCGTGATCCTGTTGGCACGGATCCTCGCGCCCTCGGGCCTCCCACAAATCCCGATCTGCGAGGGTGGTTAAATTGGCAATGCATTGGTGGAGAGTGCCTGCACGAGTGGGGACCGAGAAGATCTTATCAGACGCAAGCATTACCTGACCCCTATATTCCCGCTGCTCCTGTATCAGGCGACCCCCCGCTTGGTCGTCTGTGTCAGGTTGTCGTATTGGAGGCCAATCGTAGTTCGAAGCGATGAGCGCCTTGAGGGTTTTCCCCACGTCGTCGGGCGCCACACCGAATATGTTGCCATTCTCGGAGTGCATCTCACGGTTATGCGCTGCGGCACATAAGTCTATAAACCGTCCTACATCCCCTTTCATACCGGGCGTGACCCCGTCCAATCCACGCAGCTTAAGAAGCTCGTACTCTGCGTTCTGCCGAGCAGTTGTCTCCCCGACGCACTCATCGATCTCATCAGCTTCATCCCGCACCAACTCCCGAGCCAAACAAATAATACATACCTTCTCACTTAAACACTGCTTCCTCACCTTGGTGGATGTTGCAAGGGCCAGAAAAATCTGGGACCTCCTGGAAATGTCTCCATTCCCCTCTTGTATATTGTTTTGCTCTATGTCATTGATGATGGTGTCACTGTCTTGACCTCTTAAGTGCCCGAGACCTGTCGCTCCCCGGACCTCCTCTTCCTCCTCAACCACTGATATTTGGCGCCATGCGCACCAGCCAGTGATAATTGCGCGGATCGTGATACCCTTCTGGCGCGCATCTTCGTTGCTGTATCCGAGCTTGCGGACGTACTGCGTGACACATTGGTGCAACGAGCCCCCACGTTGTCTAATCAGCAGATTCAGCGCGAGACAAACTGACCGTGCCCATACTGGATTGGCCTGCGCCATACTCAAGAAGGCGGTGAGTCGTCGGGTGTCGCAGTCAATAGTGGACGCGTATGCAGCCGCCCTGTCTCGTAGGTTCCCTCTAACAACCTTCGCCGTCTTGTTCTCCCGTTCCGTCACCTCTCGATCTCGCTGCTGGTTGTTCGTGGCACGGATTATCCTGGTGGAAGGGACAGAGAAATTTTTCGTGCCTATTGTGTCCGGCCTGTTGGTCCCGACTTTCAGAGCATCTTGAGAATATCTTGCTCAGTCTTCTCACAGCTTTAACATGGTCCTCCAGTTTGGGGGTTTAGCACAGGGCTAACAACCCTGCCTTAGAAAACAATATTGTTCAGGATCTATCAATAAACTTGCCTCGGAACCGTGGAGCTTTGGAAAACAAGACAGGAAAATGGAAAAATGGCTTATCTTTTGAAACATGGAACATCCGCACACTTTTTAAACCTGGAGCAGTACAATGCTTAGTTGAGGAGACAGAGAGGTATGGGCTAGGAGTGGTGGCCTTACAAGAGATAAGGTGGAACGATAACGGAACTCTAGATATTCAAGACACAACGATCTTCTACGGCGAATGTAATAAACATCGTCAATTTGGAACAGGCTTTGCAGTACATAAATACTTAGTACCATCAGTAAGGGAATTCAAAAGCATTAACCCAAGGATATCAGTACTAACATTAAAAGCACAATATTTCGATATTACATTCGTGAATGGGCATGCACCCACAGAAGAAAAAACACAAGAGGAGAAGGACGAATTCTATGATAATTTGGAACACACGCTAAATGAAATCCCACGAAGTAGAATTAGGATAGTCCTAGGAGACTTTAATGCCAAGTTAGGGAAGGAGAACATATTTAGATCAACGATTGGTAACCACAGCCTTCACGATATAACTAGTGAAAATGGACTCAGACTTATAGACTTTGCATGTGGTGGGGGACTTATTGTGAAGAGCACAATGTTCCCACATAAAGATATCTATAAGGGTACATGGAAGGCACCGAGTGGTAGATATGTCAGTCAGATAGACCATGTCCTGATTAATACTAGGTTCAGAAATTGTATGCATGATATAAAAACTGTCAGAGGAGCTGACTGCGACTCAGACCACTACCTAGTTAAAGGAAAACTGAAGGTGAAACTCAAGAAACTGACATCTAAAAAAGGAACGTTAGTGGACAAATATGACGTGAATAAGCTAAAAGATACTTATATATGTAGAAATTTCAAGCAAAAATTACATGGAACAATGAACAGTTTAAACATAAATCAAGAAGAGACAATTGATGCTAAATGGAAAGCGGTTAAGGATGCTATAAAAACGGCCACAGTCACAGTAATAGGCAAACAAAACAGGACAAGGAAACCGTGGTTCAACAACTCCTGCAAGGAAGCATTTAATAGAAGGAAAGAAGCCAGGACTCAAATGCTCAACAATCCCTATAATAGAGAGAAAGTGATGGCATACAAAGAATGTCAAAAGGAAGCAAATAATATATTTAGATATGAAAAACGGAAATATACAAAAGATGTATTAGAGGAAGCCAAAATTGATCACAAAGTAAATAGAACTCGACAATTATACCAGAAGATAAATTCAATTAGAGGAGGGTACAAAAAACATGAAAAGTTCCTTAAAAATGACGATGGTTCCCTTGTGACAGAACAAGACAAGGTATTGGAAAAATGGAGACAATATTTTGGATTATTACTTAATTGCGAAAACCCAGTCAATACATTTGCATGGATGCCAACGGAACCTAATGATACTGATTGTCCGCCTCCAAGCAAAGAGGAAATATTGCAACAACTTAATAGGCTAAAAAACCACAAAACTCCTGGGGAGGACGGGATTCAAGGAGAAGTACTAAAGAACCTGGATGACGGAACAATAAATAGAATGCATAGTATTATAGAGAGTATCTGGCATGAAGAAAGACTTCCGGAGGATTGGGGCACCGCATTAGTGTGTCCTATTCACAAAAAAAATGATCCACAAGAATGTAGTAATTATAGGGGTATAGCATTACTAGATACAACGTATAAAGTCCTAGCATATTGTATACTGGATAGAGTAAGGCCAATAGCAGAGACTTTACTAGGAGATTATCAGGGAGGTTTTAGGCCGAATAGATCTACAACGGATCAGATTTTCGTAATAAGACAGATCCTCCAAAAAAGTTGGGAGTATAATAAGGATGTACACATATTGTTTGTAGATTTTAAAAAAGCTTATGATTCTATTCATAGAGAAAGCCTTATAAATATACTCAAAGAATTTAGATTCCCAAGTAAAATTGTAAGCCTCATTGGAGCCAGCATCAACCAGACGGATATAAAGGTTAAGATAGCGAACACAACATCTCAGCCTGTGAGGGTGACGACAGGTCTCCGGCAAGGGGATGCGCTTTCCCCAGTGTGGTTTAACCTGGTACTGGAAAAAATAGTACGAGAAATGAACGTTTCAGAAGGAATTGTGCTGGGACAAATAACAATAGGACTTTTAGCATACGCGGACGATATAGCTCTCTTAGGAGATGATATTGAGACGATAAAAAGACTGGGAAAAAAACTTATAAAGGCTGCAGAGAAAGTGGGATTATCCGTTAACGATGATAAGACAGAATACTTAATTGTTAGCCGAAATAGCAGAAATTACAGACTAGGACAACATATTGAATTAGAAGGACATATTTTTAAGAAAGTCTCACAATTTAAGTATCTCGGATCTATTATTACTCAAGACAATGAACTTAAAACAGAGGTGTCGTCGAGAATACAACTAGCTAATAAGGGATACTATGGATTAGAAAAAGTACTGAAATCTAGGACCCTCTCTAAAAATTTAAAAATAAGAATGTACATGACATTATTACGACCTATTGTCATGTACGGATCTGAGACGTGGGCACTGAGAAAAGCCGAAGAACAGAGACTATGAGTATTCGAAAGAAAGGTATTAAGAAAAATATATGGACCGGTCTTTGATAACCAAACAAATGAATGGAGGAAATTGCATAATTATGAAATTCAAATGCAGTTTCAGAGGCCTGATATAATTAAGGAGATAACAAAAAGAAGACTCATGTGGGGAGGTCATGCCTGGCGTAAACAAGGATCTCTTGTTAGGCTGGTAATAGAGAAAGAGCCTATAGGGAAAAGACCTTTAGGAAGACCCAGGTTGAGGTGGGAAGACTGTGTAAAGAAGGACATAAAATCGATAGGACCAGGAATCAGATGGAGGGAAGTTGCAGAGGACAGGGACAGATGGCAAGATTTGTTTATAGCGGTATGGTCTTAAAGGCCGAAGCCAATAGAGAAGAAGAAGAAGAAAAGAGAACATGTCAGTGTAAATAATTATATCGATAACAGTTATATCATTGTATCATTTCTACATTGTGTATTTGCTTTTTCAATAACCATTCGAAGGTCATGCAGTAAAGATTAGTAAATTGGGTATAGGTAGTAGATACTAGATAATATAGGTACTAGGTAGTAGGCAGTAGGCACCTATTTAAAACGTATACATTTCAAATCGTAATGGCACAAACTTTGATATAATATTATAACAATTATTGAAATAGTGTTAATAAAAAGTAAATCCATAAATCCGGATAATCCGGTTAATTCAGCAAATCCGGATAAGAATTCGATTCAAATCCGGATTTGTATATCCGGATATTCGGATAATTCAGATATTCGGATTTCATGCCCATCTCTTGGATTCCAACCCCATCTGAGTGTCATACTTGTATTTAATTTATTTATTGCCTGTAGTAATGTAATTCATATTATTATTTTTTAACTTTTGTTCCCACACTGATATTCGTGATTTTGTAGAAGGTCTTAAATAAATTTCATTACATTTTCTTTGGTACTGCAAGACTCATGTTATAACATTATAATAAGGAAGACTTTATGCATATTTCAATGTAATAATATCAATTGCATGCTCATTGAAGTACTGACAACATTTTAGCTGTAGCGGTTTTGGCATTACATTTTTGAGGAGGCAACAACTTAGAATCGAACAAATTCTTGACATATAGGTATAATTTACCTTCACCTATATAATACTTCTTCATATTGTTTAAGACCCACTTTTTTCTTTTTTAAAATCAAAAGCAATAAAGGACTTTTTTACTATTTCTCATAGTTTATGTTTTTTCTCACCACTTTAACAGTAACTAGCAAGGATTTTGCCTTACTATTATATAATTAAATTTATAGAGAATTGAAATACGTAAACTTTTAAAGAATATTTATAGCTTCTAGCAACAAACATAAAATACTTTCAAATTTACATGATGTAAAAATTATAATCATAACAATTAATTAAAATTTCAAATAAATAAATAAATTAATAATAAAGAACAATAAGTACTAGGTTTGTGCACTTACTATTGTATTTCTAGTTATAATCATACACAGATGGAATAAATTAAAATAAAAGTACTTGCATTCATAAAATCAAATTTAAATAAATAAATTTATAAGCAATTAAAAAATAAGTAATAACAAATAACGATTTTTTTGTTTTTGGACAGACTAGAGTCAACTAAATAAAGATTCATCTAGGACTATCCTAGATTCTAGGTCTAGTAATGAAAAAAAGTAAATACATAATAAAAAAAATAATAATAAAAGGTTTTCAGAAAATATATTTACCAGTATATTTCTAGTAACAAATTTTAGTAGTTAGGATAAAATTAAACTTACACAAATTAATTATGAGGTAAAAAATATTATGTCTTATTTATTAATTCAATAGTTCTTTCTTTTTTAGTTGCATATATATTAATGATGTCTTCATAAAATGGTTCATTTTCTTTGAGCTGTTGGATTAATAATTTTTCTATTGATATGGTAGACAGAGAACTTAATCGTTGTTGAGAAGTACTGTTTCTTAAATAAGTTTTTATTCGCTTTAGGCATGAAAAACTTCTTTCTACAGAAACACTAGTAGATGGAATAGTTAAAATAAGAGAAAATAGCTTATATACTTCAGGCATAACTTCCTTTAAACCATCATTTTCAAAAATATTAATCATATCATAAATGTGCGATAGGTTATGATATTTGACATCATAATACAATACTTCTAATTCTACTTTTAATTTGTTCATATTAGGAAACATATTAAAATAAGTTTTTTTAATATTATCCAAAGCACATGTGGGAAATTTAGTATGATAATCTTTAAATTTTGAATCGTCAGCTAATTTTAAAAATATTAAGTTATCAGCATCATTAAATCTAACACTTAACTGCATTAAAATACTATCAATAATTTTATAAAACAAAATTCTGAAACTTGATTCATTATTAAGATTTTTTCTTGAAGCATTGGGTAATTTAGTTAAAATTACTGCATTATTATATATATTAAAAAACTCAGTTTGGTTCCTTTTGTTTTTTATAAGATCACATACAATATTTATTTTCCTTAAACAATATTCAATGTCAAATGATTTATTTTGCAAAACAAAACAAATGCGACATATTTTCATATTATTACATCCAAAAACCGATTTGTTCAGAATTGCAGATGTTATAGAACAATATGATAAATAATCAAATAATAGAATTGATATTTCTGTATCAAGAGTAACCATTTAATAATAGATAACATGCATCGAGAAACTATGGATTAGAAAAGTTGTTACTGAACGCGCTATACCTAAATTCTATTTATAAATGGATATAATTATTCAGCCGCCGGCGGAGGTTATAGTTTGGTGTTGCCTCCGCAGAGCACTGCGCATGCGCTAATCATATAATTTTATATATTTTATCATATATATTTTATATACGTATGTGTGTGTGCCGTTGTGTATACATCGACATATCGGAGACAGCGGCGGCGGCTTGACTCCGCAACGGCCGCCGAAATCGAATACCGATAAGCATGCGCCGTTATTATCGTTTTGCAAGGGAGTGGTTGTCACGGGCCACGGCTATAGATAAATATTTATAATTTTTATTATATATATCATTATTATATATATTTATATGTCTATTTTTAATTTAAAAATCCCCATGAGGTATGTGCAGACTGCAGAGGCTATAAATCGTTTTTAAAATTTATTTATTTTACTTTCACAATTTCAATCTGAAATTATTTAAAAATTGAAATTATAAAACCAATAATAATGACTATGATTTTAACCACTACGGTCCCCTAATTTTCAAGGGAGGCGCCGCCTCCCTTGCCTCCCCGGGAAAACCGCCACTGCATTTTAGTCAGTAGCACTATATTGTAGATGAGCTTTGATACGTTTTAGTGCTTTTAAAATTATTAATTTAGCATTATTAAATCTTATTGCTTATCATCCCCCCCCCTCATATTTTATGTAAATAATTAAAGAAATCTGTTACATTTGCTTAGTTTAAAAATGTATTTTTGTAGTACAACTGAATTTTTGAGTAAATTGATTGTAATCAATTGCACAAAGACTAGTGAATCAGTGTAATGTATGTTTGAGTTACAGTTTCTTTACTTGGGAATGACAATTTTTCTCCAATGTTTGTATCCTTAATGTTTTTATTATTGAAAACTGAGTATAATGTGTTAGCTTGCATTCCCTTCGACTAAAAAACTAGTATAATAAATGTATAAGACATTTATGGTACCTATAAAAAAGGATTATAAGTATTTTTTTCATGAAAATATTGCCAAGCAGTACAAAAAAACAGTCCAAGTTCATTAAACAATCGATGGACAAAAACCATTCACCACAGTGGCATGTCTTACGACATAGACATGGAATTTGAATATGTTGATGTGCGTGTACTGAAGGGAAGACTCACGGTTGTCATTCGGAGAGCTATTCTATTTCAAAATAAAGTAATTTGCATTGAGTTAAATTGTATAGTTTAACTTAGTTTTCTTTTTCTGTTATTATTTTGACAACAAAAAAATGATGTCTCATTTACAACTTTAAGGGGTTTGGTGTAGGCAATTTAACAAGAACTAATGAAAGTAGTGTAACTACTACCTAAAATGGTAACTAAAAATCAAAAAAGTTATTTTACATTCAATATTGTACCTAATATTTTAAATATAATCACTAATGACTATAATTATTTGTTTAACACGACTTAATGAAAGGAGGGGGGAGGGTAAACCCTCTTGATCATCACTGTCTATATGTAGTCAATATAGTTAATATAGAACTTCACCTGTGTATTTATTACATTTTTAATAAAACAAATGGATCCATAATCATCAATAATCAATAGAGGTATACTTAATTAGTATTATTTCGTTTGATATGATTTATAAATGCGCATTACAAATATATGATTACACTATGCAAAGAACCATAATTAGACTAAATGAAATTGCAGCAATTTGTATTATTTCCAGTATATTTTGATTTAATGAATTTGATAAAATTAAAAAAAAAAAGTAGACATAAATAAATGTTGTACTTACTAAAATATGTATGAAAATCAGATTTAACTTAACTGAATACATTTCAATATTTCAAGTGTTTTTAATTTGTATCATAATATCATATTCATAACCAATTATTGTAAAATTATAATTACCAGCTCGTTGCATAATTATTTTTTGCTAAACATTGTAGTGATATGATATTAGTTATTACTAGAGCAAGGACTTTTATGCACTAAAAAAATCATCAAATATGCAGTTAAATATTCTCCGAAAAATAATTTCATTAATTTCGTCTATAATGTAGTTTACAATGTATTAACATCGACCGAGTCGACTAGTATTGATCCACATTTTTCATGTCCGGTAATCAATTTCCAAAGTCTGATTTTACAAACCAAATTTGCGTCTGATTGTTGGTCGGCCAAAATATTTTTTTCCTTTAACATTGTAGCTGAATCGTCAATCAACTAAATAAAAATGTTTCAAGTGTCTTGTAATTTCCAAGTTGGTGTTTAAAACAAATTGTTGGTTTACCTTATTTTATTTTCTTCTCGTGTAACTGCTCCATTATGCATGTCAGTCTTTATGGGGTGGTTAACATCGTTTGTCACTTTCAAATTTTATTTCACATAATTTACAAAATAAAACACTATCGTAAGACAAAAATATATCTTTAAATTCTGATGTATGACTTTGTAATCAGCTACTTATTGAGTTTTGTACTTTCAGCATTTCAACAAATATTTTAGCGTTTTTTAATTTTTTAATGTCTAATAATTTCGATTATGAACTAATTACGACACGCGACACGCTCGTTCATCGAACTCAACAGGTCCAATACTGAATGTCTGAATAATATTTAGTAAAGATTATTAATTTATATTTATTTTATTTTTTAAAAATGTAATGTTTACTACATGCTTTAATTTTGAGAAGGCTCGTTCACAAGCTACTTGCGTGTTGGATAAAGTTAATAATATTTTATAAAAAATATTTGAAATTTCCTATATAAACTTTAAAGTTTTTCTCTTTTTAATACTGAAGAACCTCAATATATAATATAACTCAATAGTAATTTATCATGTAAATAAAATTATAATTTATATTCTAGTTATAATTAATATATATATATAAATTATAATTGAATAACATAAATAACAAAAGGTAGATTTAAATTATTAATAATCTAAAAATGTTACGTTCGGATGCAAAGCCTTGGTTTTTATCAGAATTTTTATTCTAATACTACAGAAAAATATAAAATATATGGTCTTACAGAAACGTAACAATATGAATTAAGAAGAATTAAATTTAAAAACGACAAAACATTATTCAGGAAATTAGGAAAATGTATTTGTGGATGCAACACACGGTGATATTCAAAATTCAAATAGCTAATAGGGAATAGGCCTCTAAACCTAATAATTATATTATATTTTAAACCATTTAATCAATTTTTAATAATAATTGTATACAGATTTTTAATTTATGGGACTTATAACAATAACTTAACTATAAATATAATATAATATTATCTAAAAATTGATTTGACTTACCTTTAAAAATCTGAGGTTATGATCGTAAACATTGCTTCGAAAGTCATCTTTCCACTTGACAATACAAAATAAAAATGAACTAATATTTTATATAATATCAAAGACGACAGACAGTCGTGGACGATAGCAGTTTATTTTTAAATAATATAACATTAATAATACATCGAATTATATCGTATATTATAAACAACACACCTAACCTAACCTACTGTTTCTTAGAACAGCAAAATATGATTTTAGGTACAATTATTATCGAATTGACGTATTTTTTATGTTATATTCTATGGATTTTAAGTATAATAAAAACTGAAAAACTATCATTATAATCTAAAAATCGTAATAAGTTACTTGTACAACCAAATTGTCCGGCCTCATAATTCGATTATTCGACCGACCCATCGGGAAATTTCCCGATCTCCCGATCTACCAGTCCGCCCCTGTCTACTTTTTACAGTATTATGGAAAAATATGCATTTTCTAAAAGTCCCCAAGTCTAGACTTATTAGTTATTATAATTTGATTACTTACTTATCAGTTGTCACTACAATACTCTTAAAATACGAATTTCAACGAACATTTACTGTAAGTTACATAAAACTCGTTTGAAATATTTATTAATTTGGCATGGTATAATTTACCACGGTTTCTGTGCTATCTAATAACTTAAAATATATAAGTTATAACAATCAACATTTGACTTTAATCAATAATGTTTTAAAATCATTGGACCATCTCAGACAATGTACAATTGATATAATTATTTATATCCATTTTGATATGCCGTGGTTGAAGTTTATTGCATGGTACATTAGGAATATTCTTATGATCAGAGAAAAAATCATAATTTGAAAGCGTGTAGCAAATGTATATAGGTACCCCACTGGCAAAACAACAAAAGAGAAAATGACGATGAAACAATAAAGCATTTTTATAAATAAAATTCATTTTTTAAACATGTAAGGACTATATGTGCAACTAGGAATTTGAACAAAATTAAATGCTACATTCAATTTAATCTGAAACATATTTCCAAAAGTTTTAAATATTGATAATTTACAAAAACTGAGTGGTTCAACCAATGACAATGAAATCCACAAGTGTTTAATACGGATAATGCAGTCGAATAAAAGAGTTTGAAAAACTTAGTAAATAAAATAAGACTCGAAACTCATTTTAGTACAACATGTAGTTTACAATATTGTTACATTTTAACGCGAAAGTTGGAGATTTTCATAGTGTGTGGTTTAGAGAGTGAAATATTAGAGTATAATCAGCGTGCGACATAATCAGTGGCGTGGTTAGTCGGTAGTCCTTATCGTTGAAGACAAGGAGAGGTAAGTACCCATTATCCTTACGCATTAAATATAGTGTCATCAAAACACACACAATCGTTCGAGCTCCAGTGAATAGTCAAATTTCTTTTGAACGTAATGCATAAAAGTAAATTTCGAGTCTCAAGTATTTCTTAGTTGGGTTTTATTATTATTAATTTCTGCACAGCAGAGGCGAATTTCGCTCTAAAACGCTGGGTGTGCTGTGCAGCATTAAAAACACTAAAAATCTCACAAACCTATAAAATACACCGACACACATATTATAATTTACCTTAAATCGTTTACGATGTTAGTTATTACAATAATTTACTACATTAATAACTTTCGTTCGAAAATAAACAAAAACTTTAAGCAAATATTTTTTACATCAATAACATAATTTTTAGTTGGAACTTTAAAACACAACAGATATTGAATTTTTATTTTAAATATCATTCAACCTAACCAAATCGAAACCGGTCGTGTTCTTATTATACTTATTATATCTCAATATACTCTCAATATTACTCAAAGCAACAATTTTTTTATTTTTTTATTTTTATTAATTTTATTAATTGTTATACTCGTATGTTTTATTGAAAATTTGATAAGTTATAATAAATTATTTATATATTCAATAATAATTTGTTATTATTTAAGAGTACTAACCAAAAATTGTATGTATAATTATATTTAAGATTACAAATTAGGTACCTTAAATATTAAAATAGTTGTTGCTTTATTAAAGTTTTCGAGAATCATAATGTGAGTAACACTATACTTCACGTATATTCAACTATGTTCAAAATATAAATCAAAATAATGTATAATCCACAAATATTGAAACTTAAACATTTCCCGAAATTTATTCTCATACAAAAATAATGATTGTGACATTTTTAAATAAAATTATATGGCTACATAATTTGGGGTGCTCATAATGAGCTTGGAAGTTGGAGGTGCAGAAGAAGCATCCCTAGCTCACCCACTAAATACTCGTACTTCAATGCTCTGTAGATAAAAATATTATATGTCTAACAGTGCTGATTAGTTTATTGAATATATAAAAATTTCATTCATTTGTTCAATGTACAGTTTCAAATTGTATACTTATACATTTACAGAAGAAAATACGTAGAACACGGGCAAATATAATATATAATATAGATACGCATACGGTCAAAGCCTGTTGGCTCTGGTCGACAGGGCCGTCCCTACAATTTGCGGGGCCCACAAAAATAATTTATGCATTCCACAGAAAGGCAATTATTACACTCCCGTGACCTCTCAAATTTCAATACCAAGCGCGCCACTGCGTTAGCAGGGGTTGCTGGAAGGGGGCATGGTCCCCTGCCTATTTTATTTAATAATAACTGTCATAATATAAGGTACATGTAAAAAAAAAAAATATTATGTGCTGTATTAGTGTATTACCAGACTTTTACATTTTTAAGTATTTTTACCTATTACAGTATTACCTTTATCAATACCTCACCTAACCATTTTGCACCAATTCATCATACACATGTATATATTATCTGTGATTAAATTAATGTATATTTTTATAATAGATTAATAAAATTATTTACTATAGGTAACGACAGAAATAACAATAATAATTAAAAATTAACTTTTCTTGATTTGAGATCAGCAAATGTGTCAATAACATCATCAAAGTCCAATCCGTCTACTATTTCATGTTCTATAAATATGATTGCTAAATTTGTAGTTTTCTCTTGACTTAATGTTTTCCTTAGGTAATTTTTTACCAACTTTAATTTAGAAAATGATCTTTCTGCTGTCGCTGTTGTAACTGGTAATGTGAGCATAATCCTTAATGCTATAGCAACATTAGGATAAACATCACCAACACTGTTGCAAAGGATTTTTGTAAAACTCTTAAAGGTGAGGTACCTTTATCAATTATCTCTGAAAGAAGGCAAAGTTCATCATACGATTCCGGTCCACTAACGTCCATGTTTTCCCCTATTTGTAACATCATCTGTAGATCATGGCAACTTTTTAACAATATATTTGAATCAACAGTCGATAGATTACCAATATCAAATAGAAATTCAAAATAATTGTTAAAATGCTCCAATTGGGTGAATCTTTGATTTATAGATACAATTCTTTGATCTAAAATTGGTAAAAAAAAATCCTTAACCAAACATTCTTCTTCATTTGTTGAACATAATATAGGAGAGCTTTCATAATGAAACATTCGTTTCTTTAAACTTTTTCTTTTAGATTTAAACTCTGGTGTTATATCGATTTGTTTGCAAATATGTATAGCTTCTTCTTTTGCTTCATTAAATCCATTTTCACGATACTCATTTAAAAACTGTTTCAGGCCTTTCAAATTGTTTACAGCAAAATCAATTAAAATATTTTCATTTTGCAGAGTTTTGCTACACTATTGTACACTATAATAGCCGGCAGCCGCGCAAGATAACAAAACACGTATATTGTGTACAAATTCTAATTTTAGAAATAGGAAAAATATTCACCATTGTCCATTACCATTCTATGTAAACGGCTTGATAACAATAATATATAATTTATTTAGTTTACTAGAAAAAGACTATTCACTTTTACTATGGTATACCTATTAGTGTATATTCTGTTTTCTGTACAAGTATTTCGTTCTTGATTTCATTGAATTAATAATATATTATTAATAAAATATCAAATTATATAATAATTAATATAATATGTAAATCTTTGTACTTAAAGAAAACCTTGGATTTTTCGTGTGCGTGAGCGCGGGGCCCGAACGAGAAATCCAAGCCGTGGGCCCCGCTCGCCCCGGCCTAGGGACGGCCCTGCTGGTCGATCATAAGTTTTAACGATTAATAATCTAGAAATTATAATAATAATACTTCAGTTTTTTCGAAATCCATAATGTATTATATTATTTTAATACTAGCTGTATTTTTTGTCGTTCTTGGGTTTAGGTGTAAAAGTGCCTTCACTGGAAGGTATCTTTAATCCGTCATTCACGCCATAGCTATCTATTTCATCAATTTCACTTATTGTTCAAACTATGTAACAGATTGTGGAAATATAAATAAAGTAATAAAAAAAAAAGGTGTAAAGAATGTTTATGTACATCATATTACATATAATATTGTTGGTGTTTTGTAGAAAAGACGTAATTCGCAATTTCTGCATTGTTCAGGAGAAGAAAAACTGTATGTAAAAGAATATTGCTTGAATAAAATTATGGATCTTTCTCTTATATAGGTACCTTCTGGCTTCGTGAATCGACATTTCAAGACTGCCCAATTTTTGGCATAGTTGAATTCTATATTTATCTTTTTTATTTATTTCTAAGATTGCCTTTTTACAAAAATTCATTGCAGCTTAATTAAATTATTTCATCTCACTTTGAAAACAATTAATAGGATAAGACGCTACATCAGCGGAACTGCAGCAAATCGATTAGACAAAACCACACGAATCATTTATTTGACACGTTTATGACGTTTTCACGTTCTCTTGCCATATTTATAGCACTATTTTACATAATTCTACGTTTAATGTGATTAATACCATTACAACCACGACAATATAATATGCGCGATAGAGTCCATATAAGTACGTACTATATTTTATTCCGTGCAATAAAGTTATTATGTATTATAAAACTAAAAAATTACATATATTATTAACTAGTGACCAGGTATTTGTTCCTCAAAATAAAAGTATGGTATTTTCATTAACTAAATCCATTACTACTCAACCAAACTTTAGCTAAAAAATTTACTAAATATTAATCATTTTAACATCACAACGTATATGCCGCTCCTATACAATGCGATGAAGGTTGTTAACAGGTTGACCGCCATGAGACTCTTTTTGGGGTCTCACTAGTTTACTCCCTAACGCCATGGTATTTTTAATGTGATAACTCAAATTTGATTTGAAAAAAAAAATGATTGGATTTTGCTGAAAATTTAAATATGGGTTCAGTATCACTTATATGACTGATTTACAATAATTTTGGACAAATTCTAGTTGAGACCCTTAATAGAGTCTCGTGGCGGTGGTGAGTAACATGTAAAGAAATTGATGATTGTTCCTAACAAACTGAGATACCAAATGGAATCTCAAAATAAAAATATTGTCATTCCATTAAATTTAGGATATTTGATTATAGAATAAAATTTTTTAGGAACTTGAGGTTACAGGTTTACATAAAACATAATAAAAAATTTAAAAAGAAACATTTTTCTTGTTAAACATATATTTAATATGCAATTAATAAATTTCATTTTTTTAGGTGAACAACCTTATAAGAATAATAAGTAATATTTTAACAAAAAGATAAAAATAATTTTAAAAAGTAACATTTTCTTAAAATTTTTCATATCACAATACACAATTTAGAGTTATTATAACATTTTCATTTTATAAAAAAAAAATTTAAGAATTAACATTTTCTTTAAGTGAACAACCTTATAGTAATAATAAATAATTATAACAACCACATAAAAAAAATTAATAAATTTCATTTTTCTTAGGTGAACTACCTTATAAGAATAATAAGTAATATTTTAACAAAAAGATAAAAATAATTTTAAAAAGTAACATTTTCATTTCATAAAAAAAAAATTTAAGAATTAACATTTTCCTTAGGTGAACAACCTTATAGTAATAATTAATAATTATAACAATAACATAAAACAAATTTTAATAAATAACTTTTTCTTATTTTAAGAGTAGATCTGTAAAAACTTTTGTCATCTCTTTGGTGGATCATGGAACTATTTTTTATAACAAACAAAAATAAACAAATAAATTATATTGGTACAACTTTGTGATCTTCAAAAAAACAGTCTACACAATAGTATTTGTCACAACCCTCGCATTTTGTACTAGTTTTTTTGGAATACTTCTGTGAATGTTGTCTACCTTTTTCTTTTACCATTATGCTATAGCATTTATGGCACCTACTTTTTGAGGCTTTTATTAGCTTATGTTTAATTGTAGTTATTTGGCTATAGGATATAGGTTCTGGTTCAATATTTTGAGTGATAAGACTTTCTACTAACGTTGTACGAAAATCAGTTATTGATATCTTATTATTAGTTACTTGAGTAAATAAAACATGAGCATTGACGACCGCAATATTCAAAAGTGTATCTAATACTACTTTTTTGTACCATTTTACAGTACGACGCAATGGATTTGAATAGGAACTCATTTGATCTGCTAAATCTATTGGAGATTTACCTTCATTATAGTCTAACACAACTCTTGGTTTTAGTGTGGTTTTACCTCGAACACACACCTCCACCATTTCACTATCATGTTCAGAAGAGATCATACACAATTCTCGTTTATCGCGCCATTTTAAGACTAAAATATTTGATGAACTCCTCAAAGATACAATTTCATTTTTTTTTAATTTTTTTTTTGTCACTTCTTTAGGATTAGATTTCCTGTTGGTTCTTAAAGTGCCAACTAAATGTGTTTGCTGCCTGTTTAAAAGTTCAGCAAGTTCAACACTAGTGTACCAGTTGTCCACTACAAGTGTTCGACCAAAATTTAAAAAAGGCTCTGACAATTCTTGGACAATTTTGGAACCAACATTAAAATCAGGAGCCGCTTCTTTTCCACAATACACCTTCACAGCTAGTGTATAGCAGGGATGAATACATAATTTAAAAAGCTTAATTCCGAATTTATTCCTTTTATTTTTTATGTATTGCTTAAATGATAATCGTCCCATAAACTTTATTAGAGATTCATCAATACAAAAAGATTTACCCGGTTTCATGCACATATTTGAATTTAACATTACATCATCTATTAAAGTTCCCAGTTTAAATAAGCGATTATTTTTATCAATTTGTGAGTTGTCAGCAAAATGAATCATCTGTAGCAAAATTTCGAAACGATTTCTACTAATGATAGTTCCAAATTTAGTTTTAAAAATTTCTGAACTGCTCCAATATAGTTCATATGATGGCAATTGAACTAAACCTGTCCAAATTAGGGTTCCCAAAAATTGTTTCATTTCAATAATATTTGTATCTCTCCATTTAGTAAGACGGGAATGAGGTGATATATGTTTACTACTAATTTGCTGGACTGCATATTTATTAGTTTCTATAACTATTTTCTCTATCATTTCATCATTAACTAAAAGCTTATAAAAATCAAGTGGGGACCCATCAATCATGCAATCAAATAAATCTGGATTTATACCTGTTAATTCATTTTCAGGATTGAATATAAATGCATTGGTAACTTTGTCATCGACTCTCCACTGACGATCTGGTTCAGATTCTGGGTTTGTATGTTTCTTTTGGCGTACAGGCGGGTTGTGTATGTCAGTAATTTCATCTTCAGAGTCACTAATGTGAGATATCTCTATATATAAAATGTACAATAATTATAAAACAGTATAAGTTATGTATAGAATTAGTTTTTATTTACCAGAGTCATAAGCATCAACATCCATAGCCCGAGGCTCAGCTAAATAATGAAATAATAATAAATAATTAAGCTCAACTGTTGTACAATTCAAGTAATATAATTACCATTAAGATGAGTAGTTTTTGGAAACAAACAACGATTTATTTTAATTTCTTCAGACTCTGAATCACTTTCATCTACATAATGTAAAATAATATTAAAATATGGATACTAAAAACAAAAAATTTGGGTTATGATGTATAATAATGTACAGGCACTTACTAGATAAATTAACATCGTGGGGTGATTTCCAAGTGGGATCGTCGTCCGAGTCATCAAGATAATCCTCGAATTCGGAATCGATTAATTCATTTATTTCTTGTGCATTCATTTTTAAAGTAAACCAACAGACAACCACAACAGTAATGGTAAAATAAACCAGAATTTAAAAAAAAAAATCGTTATCGTTTCATTAATTTTAAGTTTATCATATTATTATCAAGGTGAATATTATCAGTTGTAGTTATGATAATATACAAGTTGGAATAGTTAGATAATATCATAACATAAAACTAAAACCACGAACATGGTTAAACCACCACACAAACATGACCAGAAAACTTCATTGGTATCATCATTGTTGTCAATAAATTTAATTTAAAAATTAACAAATAAAGATAAACGTTTGCTATAAACACCAAATTATGTTGGTCACACTGTAGAATCCGTTTCTGCAATAAAAACCGTGACAACTGAGATTCTATTCGGAGTATCAGCGTATAAACATGTGTAGTCATTGAGATTCCAAAAAGAGTCTCAATAACGGTTTTGAGTAACTTAGCCGAGACTCTAAATAGAGTCTCATGGCGGCTATGAGTAACCCGAAAGAAAACTCATGGCGGTCAACCTGTTAAAATAAAAAGTGACTACAATATTGGCGATAGATGACTTCCTTGAGGGACACCTGAAGAAGCCCAAAACAGATTAGATTTAATATCAAAAACTTTTACCCATTGGTATCTGTCACAAAGGAAAGATCTAAAATTCTAAACCAAGATAAAATTAGTTTTCCAATACCAGATTCTTGGAGAATATGTTTGAGTGCAGTGTCAAATTCCTATTGAAAGTCGATATAGTCTACATCTACTTGCGCCCGTCATTGGATAGAGTCGTAAACATAATTATTTGATTATAACAATAAATATAAAGTAGTTTTGGATAAAGTAAAGTATTCGAAAAAATATACAAATAATATTATGTTTAATTATAATAAAAATATTAATAAAAGAACATTTTTTTTTTTACAAAAATAGGTAATCAGAAGCTCACTCGAAATTATACCCAAAAACCAAAAACCAATTTAGGTCGTACTGCTTCATCCACTTATATTACGTAATATATACTTCGAATCTTTTCGGAATAGAGAACATAACATTCGTTCGACAGCTGTAGGTAAACCGCATAACAAAAATGATATTTTTCGTTTTAAATTTTTCATAATCACGACATATGGTCGAAAACATAGTTCATGATTCATGTGAAACACATATTACGACACCCACCGTAATCACGCCACACGGACAAAACGCGTATCGAGTTATTTTCATGTAATAAGTATTATTGTTTTAACCGTGCACTTACAGTATTGTTAACCTTATTGTATATACATGTATGTATGTGTTACAAAATTATATTTTAGGCAAATATGTACTTCGTACAACTTAAATTTATACAGTAAGATTATAATGTATGACTTAATATTAAAAGGTGTTTGTGTATTATACTAAAGAACTAAAACTAAGAACCAAAAAAAAACATTTTACTTAAAAAGACGACTGTACTGTTGTATAGGTTATCTAATCTTTTCTACACGCTCATTAGAAGGTATTTAATTAACAAACGAATATAACAATCGTGAAGCGATACTGTCAAACGATTTTTCAGGAAAACCTGTAATTTTTCTTTAAATATTATTTATTTTCCGTTTAACAGAGAGTATTTTTACTAATTTGATTACGAAAATTGTCCGTTTCAGTTTAGTTCCGTCTTAGAGAGGTCAATTTTATATATTATTTGCACTGGGACTATTGACATTTTCCGTTTACTAGAGGGTCCGTTATAGAGAGGTTCTATTGTATTTTTTTTACCATCCTAATCAAGCTTCGCCTTTGCTCCGAGGCTACTACCTCGCGTTCGGACCGTGACGTAAAACCCTTTTAAAAAGTCATTAATAATTCGTCGGTTGACCGTCACGTTTTGTGTCGTTTGAATGTTATAACCTGCGATTGTACTATTCGCGTTAAGAACCGTTAATTTAATTTCACCCGCAGCGTAGCTTTGTTGTTCACTGTGTCCTTTTCGAGGAAACCCGAAACGCGATTTCGGTTGCGTTGCTTATTGCACGACGAAAGATTACGCGGTAAAATATTATAATACGGTAGGAACTGCAGATCGATTTGATTCGAGCGAAGTGCATAATATTCATCACGAGGAAGTTATGATATTAAACGTGGACACTATTAAGACGGCGTGGACTCGGACTACAACTCTGTGACCAGCGTCAGTTCCACCGCCCGATTGTCCGATGCGATTTAACATTTGACGCCACTCGTTAGTCGTGGTTATGATACTCGGCGATTAGGCACCGTGCAAAACAATCGCGTTGAAATCCAGTGAAATGTGGATAGTGGCTGCTTCGGCGAGCAGTAATCATAGGAGACGAATGGGTCGGTCGACAATCCTTCGACGTTTCCTTTCCGCGGTCATGACGTCTGCACCACCAATTATCTTGTCACGCGAATATTGTTCATTTCATTTATTTGCGTATAATATGCTGCGCCTACCTACCGCACCGTGTTTTGTACGTGTCGATTACGCGGCACGGTGACGTTGTACACTGTAATATGCTACAATAACAAATCGTTACGTCACGCAATATCATAATAAATACAGGTGATCCGTATGTAATGATTATCTATCTACACGCTTCACTCCGCATCTCATCGCCGCCTAATGATGGAAATCAAACGGCCGGCTAATAATAATATTTGGGTTCGTTCAACATTCTAAAAAAAAAAAATGTGTGGAGGGGAGGGAGGATAGGTCAAATGTGAATGTACACTGCATGCATTCGTGTTTGAAATGATATTAAACTATTAGTAACAATTTTGACAGGTCATTGATGAGAACATTTTATAAATAGTCGTAATTAGCAACCGGTTGTTTTTGTAATCACCCGAACACTAGGCGTGTACCAATGTGTAATGCGTAAAATAAAAATATACCTAAGCCATCTTATTTCACGCATTTATAAATATGGCACTTTAATAATTTCTACAGTAATATTTTTTTCGTATGACGGGGCTCGAAGAAAACTTCGTTTCTGATCGTTTTATAAGTGGTATTTTTATACACTACGGGTTCGTGGTTGGAGGGTATGTATAACAAACATCGGTTATAATCAATATCTGGTTGACGGTCTTGTTACACGTCTTGTGGGAGGGGGTACATAGGATCCTACGTATGATTAGAGATTATTTGTTTAATAAGACATTTCTAGCCAAGTCGGCTATCTACATCTAAATAATATAGTATATAATATTTACATTTTTTTTTCTGGATTTTTGTAACGTGATGACAGTTAAAATGAATAATTAATAGTTATGAAAATATACATATATGATTCTAACCGGTTCACAATTATTTTGCTATTTGTATAATAGAAATATGTATTTTCTACAGGAATCTACACTTACAAAGTTTTGATAATATTTATTGTTATAACTTAATAATATAATGTGATATGCCACTACGTTATAGGTATGAGTGTGGCTTAAATGAGGAGCATAGGCGCAATTTCAATAAAAAAACTGAGGGTGCTTAAGCTCTGTATTTACTGGGTATATAATTTATATTAAAACTATAAGGATTTAATAGCTTTAATTAGTAAAAATTTGAATAAAAATGAATACAATAAGTATTAAAATATACAAGTACAAAAGTTCAAGTTTATATAAGATTTATTCGCCTATCTTTTTCTGCAAATAAATCTATAACTTTATTAACATTTATTAATTTCGTCAAATTTTTTTCTATATACAATATTGACAAATCTGTTAATCTGTCCTGCCCCATTGAAACTCTAAGCAGTCTAAGCCATGTCTTTATCTTACGTAAAGCAGAAAATGATCGTTCACATGTGGCAGAACTAATTGGTAGTGTAAGTGCCACCTGAAATTGATTTGGTCTTTATTACTATTTTATAATTAATATTAGAAATATCAAATAAGGTAGGTAGCAAAAATGGGTTAATAAATTACTTGTAACAGTTTGTATATATTTGGATATACATTTTTTTTCTATTATAGTTTTTAATTACATTAAATCAAAATCTTTGTTTATCTGTTTTAAACAATTTTTTGCTACCATCATTTCTGCCTTGAGTGATGCAACTTCAATATTAAATAAACCCTAAAATTGTATACTATGTAATGTAATGCTATAAACATACAATATTGTTAGGTAGAAAGTTATTAATTTACTTTAAAATGGTTAATAAACGGTTGACTTTCATCAAAGTCCATCAAGAAAAAGTTGTCAATAGCGGAAGCCAATAACAAACTTTCATCAGAAAAACGTCTTTTAGTTGATTATTACAGTATCAAGTATGACAAAATATACTTTATTTTATCGAGTCGGTGCTGAACGTGATAATTATATAACTGTCCGCGATGACCGGGTTTAGTAGAAAATATATATAAATTGGGAAATAATAATTAATAGTGTTTTATAAATATATTTGAATTCGACAAAATGTGAATTGTCGTCCGTCGAGTAACATTATTTTAATTTATATTTCATTACAGTTTTTTTACTCTGATAGTCAAATGTCTGATGACAAGAGATTTTTTTTTGTAAAACTAAGTTTTTGATACATAAATACGAACATTATTTGAGGGTGCTAATTGTAAAAGTGGGGGTGCTAATACCCCCAAAGCCACCCCCTATTTGCGCCTATGATGAGGAGGTCGTGAGGACGGCCCCTTTTTAATCGACGTTGTGGTGGGCGTACGTGTAGATTATATTGGAGTGAGCCTGTTGAGTTGAGTAGTGGAGCGAAGTTGAAAATCGGGAGGCTAAAGGTTTAACATGGTCTTGGATTTCTTGAATTTGCAAGTTTTTGTGTAGATTTGCGTTTCTTAAGAACCACAAAGCATTTGCTATTACTCTTAGCACATTATTCTGGAATATTTGTACCTTTTTCATGTGCGAGGATGTACATACTCCCCACACTGGGCAGGCATAAGTGAGTAATGGACTTAGGAATTTTTTTTTAAATTAAAAGGAACATTTTTTATTTACTGTAGATGTTTTGTTTAAAATAGGATAAAGCGTTGGTTCGCTAGTTGAAGTTTTTCCGATGTATGAGGCCGCCACGTGAGCCTTATATCCGATATTACGCCGAGGTATTTCATTAAAGGTTGCCAAGGTATATTTTCGTCATAACATTTTAAATTAATCGGTGTGCGGTCTTGACGTAGGCTAAATATAACTCTAACACTTTTAGAAGCATTGATTTGTATTTTCCATTTTTTGTACCAGTTCGATATATGTGACATATATTCAGCACGCCATTTTTAATCAAACGTATTTTATAAAAAAAATTGATCTCTTCATTAAAGATGTAATTACCCATAGTAATTCAATTTTAATTAGCTCATCACAGTATGATCTTTAATTCTAATTTTTAAATATTATTGGCGAGCAAAAGTTTTTCAAAAAAATATCTTAGCCGTTAACATTATTAAAATTATATTTTATTCTATTAAAATTGATCATAGTAGTTAAATAATAATTGTGATGTACAAATAATTCCCAATAATATCCATGAATTAAATAAATTAAGACATTGAACTATGTAAGGTTATAGCAAAACTGGTAATTCAATAAGTGTTTTTTAAATCTAAAATGCATTCAATAAACATCATGATAAATAGTAAAACCAAATCGTCGTAATTGATTAAATAACTATAACCATTAAAATAGATACAATAGTTCTTTCCCAGCAGACCAGATTCTACATTTCACTTAATGCCTTGTCAATAACTACTGAACAATTTCTCTAGCCGCGTTAAAAGTACTTGAAACCACTATCGTTAACCTAATCAATTTTGAAAAGCAAAATTCAAATAATATTAAAATAGTCAAGTAATAAATAAATAAAATTAATACAACAATTATGCTCATTATCTTTATTCTTCGCTCTCTACAACGAAATGTCCCGAAATTGCCTTGTTTTTTTTCTGTAGTCGATTGTTACACTTCAATAACTATCGTATTTAAATAACAAAATAGTGTGTTCAAAATTACTGAACAAAATCTGGTCGTCGTTTTTTTTTGCGGTTATAATTTTATCTGGAACCTCTTCACTTATTCATTATAGTTATTGAACTGCGAGCTGACTAGTGAAAACACAGATAATCTATTTAACTTCTTCTAAAAATAAACACAACCAATATAAACAGGCCGTTCTAAACATATGAAGAAAATATTTATAACTAAAAATTAAAATAGAACCGTGTAGAATGACGCAGATCAATTTTTTGCCTTGATTGATGACTAGACAATTTTTCAACAATGCTACCAAAGCGATTGATGTTGCTTACATGTATATTTTTGAAATAGCTTTGATAGTCATTGTAGGATATAGCGTTATTGCTAGTAATCAAAGTTCCGATTAAACGTTCAAGTTTTTGTCAGAACTCTTTTTTTAATCTCGAAATAAATATGGTTTTAGTGATATTGTCTAGATCAGTTATTCAAAATTAAATTCAAACACAGAATAAAGATAGGTATAAGTTTAAAACATCTACGAACATTGTTCAATGTTAAATACATTTTTGTTTAATCTCCGAAGTTAACAAATCCAATCAAGGTTTGTGGCAACAAAGTTGTGACACTAAATTGTTTCGATTTCATTGTTTTTATGATTTCGTTTACAATACATTGTTATAAAAGGCAAAAAAATTTTTGGTTTTGAGCTTGCTCAGATGATTTATTGTTGTAGCTCTGAAACTATTATAATAAAATACAAGAAAAAATACATGAGTTTCAATATCTTTAATTTAACGTAAAGCTCTCGCTCTTATTAAAATGCAATTATTATTTATTAATATTTGATCGAGGTTGATTTCCTAATCTAAATATATTATGGTTATTGTTGTAAGTTTTCGAATGAATTCGCTCTGTGAAATTGGTTAGTTAAAGTAGCACAAATTAATTAACTTCTTGTAGGTATTGTATTACATCGATGAAGCTTTTGATAATCTCTAATGAGTCATAGGTTTATTACAAAGACTGAACCAATAATAATAGCACGATATAATTGTTCAAACCCGTTAAAAATGGTACAGTTATACGTTTTAGTGTTTTCACATATTTTATTAGTTCTTCAAGATCTTTCGTTATATTAGAAAGTAGGTATGCTTTCGTTTGAATTTAACAACAAAGTCTCTCGTCTTCATGTTTTTCCAACAGTGCTGGTGATATATAATTTGTAGAAATATAGGTACTAGGCATTGAACACAAGTTATTGTAGAATAATATATCTAATTGACTTATGTATTTTCAAACTGCCAAGTCATAGTCGTTGCACAATCTTAAATATTGAATTTCATGTCTAAAAGATTTCAAATAATACGCTTTAAAACTGTTCCACCAGTATTTTGTCGGACACAAAAAGTAAAAAGAAAACAGTCTTGTGCGTGATGACCAACAATAAATACGTTAATACGTATGACTGAATATCTGCTACTTTTTCAGAGAGGACTGGAAAATATTTGGTTCCATTTATTTTGACAATAGCTTAATACTGAGCGAGTGATTCTTTGGAATTAAATAATCAATAATTGTATTTTTTATACTTATAAGTTACAATATTATAACAATTTTCGAGAACGTTCTTACTGAGCGGGCTGCAGCGTTAACATTATTGTGTTTATCGTTTAATTTTTGTTTTGAATGAAACTTAAGTTAAAATTAAATCAATAATCGCAAAACAAACAATTAACTATGAAAACAAATTACCATATAATATGTATTCAAATAATTATTCCTTATTTTATATAAAAAAAACTATACTATTATAATAGACCTATTAATTTTATCCGTGTTATTCATTTTTGTCGAGTTCAATACGACTGCAGGGATGTCATTTGCAGAGGAAGAAGAAAATGTACTCAGCAATAGAATAAGTTTTCTTCTAACGTATCAGATGGGAAACATTATGCGCTGCTTTGTCGTGAGTCCCATGACTTGTGCAATTATAGTAATTGGAATCTGCAGCAAACTGAAGAAGAACACAACTAGTAAGAATACAGTTAATTACAATATCGATTTAATTGGTAGATAATATGCTATTAACAGAAATGCCATGTCACTAACAGACAACAGTAGAACCACCAGGAATACACAACACGGAACTATTTTAATGAAAAAATAGTAGCGTCATGAATAGGAATTTCGGTTTCATGTTAATATGCTCTGCTTAGTTTTCACCTGGATGTTTTCGTATTTCGTGATAAAATTACAACAAGTGATGGGTAAGGCACACTCGACGAGAATGTCAATTTCCTGATTTCTATTCGTCTAAATTAATTGTAAACAATAATTGCCGTAACCGCTATTATGTTTCTCAGATGCCCAATAAAATGTGACGTGATCTTATTGATACTGCTTAAATGGTAAAGACAAACTACTTTTCTAAAAAAATTGTGATTATATAATTGCAAATATGAAATACTATCATTAGGTATGAGAAATAATCATAGTCGGTAGATTTAAATAACTTGGTCAATTTCATGAAATTATATAATAACAATGCATCGATCATTTTTGATGGAAAATAGTAAGGATAATCTCATAAAATGTTGTTGTATGCCGTATTGGGTTATGGTGGGTGTGGTTATGAATGTGGCGACGAACGGAGTGGACCAGAAACAACGGGCCCATCATAGGTATTATTTACAATTCATAATTATGGTTCACAAATTTATTGAACGATTACGTATTATAATTTAGTATTCTGTGCTGAAAATAAAGGTAATTTTCAAATAAAATGTGCGTACATGTACATTCATTAAAAATATTTCCTAACAACAATAAGTATAGGCACATTGTACATTTGTATTGAATTTAATCTTTTTGTTACCGAGAAAAAAATGTATAACAGTTTACGACGTTAGGTAACCGATTAGGTAGGAACCTACATAAAATTAATTACTAATATTTTATGCATTTATTCGTAGTAAAGTACTTATTCACAGTTCACTATTTTATTGGGTCATTTTGCTGGATTCGTCAATGACTGCGCAAAGTCAATTAAAACATAAATAATAGATGTTATTAAAATAGTTCAGAAAATACCAATGGCAATATAGAAACGCACTGGTGATTTTACGTTTTTATAATTAATAATATTAATATCCTCACGTTAATCGAGGTTAACAAAAAATTACCTACATTTAATCCGAAATGTATTCGTAGTACTTTCAATAACAACACATTAGAAATATCACCTGGCCACCTGGGTAAATTTTGCAACTCTATGAAAGAAAATTAATTTAATGTTCAACCTCAAATTTACATGATGTTCCATAACTTTAAATTCACCCATATTGAGCAATACCTTTACTTATTTTATTCATTCAAATTTACCCGTTCTTTTTATCAAAAATCTTTTTATTATTTAGAATTATAAGAGACCTTTTAAGAATTTTTTCTCAGTGTTTTCGTGTGTAACTTAAATGTTCTATTCAACGAGAGTATATTTTATTTTATATTATCTTAAAATAAATGAATGTACGAGTCTTTACTATTTACCATTACGACTGAGAGAATTGCAATGTAAAAATGTTTACCTATACCTACCAAAAATGCTCTACTTTAATAATTGTTAATTAAAAGTATGTTTGTGCTGCAATTTCATAACATGCATATTCTGTACATTACAGCCATAATACTGTACTTAATAATAGCTTATAATTTCTCATAATACTAATCACATTTTATCATTTTATACGTGTTGATATTTATTAACGAATTATAATTATGTTACGTACTATTTAGGTTTTATTCAAAACTAATTTTCGTAGCGCAATATTGTTATACAACCTAAATAGTAGCTGTAATCTGCGTTGACTGTCTCATATTTTAAGGTTTCTAACGATTATGGACATTACGATCATGCGGTAGATTTATTTTCTTATGATTATCGTGAGGATAAGGTAACGACTGTCTTATATTGTTTTGATTTTCATCTAATCCTCGGTAGACTGCAGGTAATAATCACACCATAGTTCGGTTATCTTAATGTCAAAACAGAATACACATCGTAACCTACACTATAGTTCAATGTACTATTTATGCGATGTCAATGTGTTCACTACATTCAGGTGCATTCTAAGGATTTTTTTATGAGTTGTATTAAAAAGTAATCCGTGTGGGACACTCCCTTTCTTATGTAATGTATACAACATGTATTCAATTACAACATACGAGGTCTGTTCAAAAAGTTCCCGAATTTTTAAATTTTTTATTTATGGTGCTTACTTACAAGCTATTGAGACTTATCGCCCTCGAAGTATTCTCTCTCTTGGTTTATACACTTTTGCCAACGACGTTTCCATTGTTGAAAGCAATCCTGGAAAGCAGTTTCTGGAATTGCTCGTAACTCCGTTAGCGAATTTTCTTTTATTTCGTCTATGGTAGAAAATCTTTGTCCTTTTAACGGATATTTTAATTTTGGAAATAAAAAAAAGTCTGCTGGTGCCAAGTCGGGAGAATATGGTGGATGAGGAATCACGGTCATGTGATTTTCACTCAAAAATCACGAATTAAGTGTGCGCCGGAACATTGTCGTGATGAAACCAAATTTTGCTGCAACGCGGTGCATTCCAAGTTTTTCGACCAGGATTTCATGACATGAACCAACCGATATGTTACAATCTTCCGCAATTTCTCGAACAGTTTATTACTCTATAAGACCGCACATTTGCATTGACTTTTGTCACATGAGCATCGTCTGTCGATGTCGACGGACGTCTTGAACGTGGGTCGTCATCAACTGATTCCCGATCGTCTTTAAAGCGTTTAAACCAGTCGTAACACTGAGTACGTCCTAAACACTGATCACCATAAGCATTTTGCATTATTTTGTGAGTCTCAGTAAAAGATTTACAAAGTTTAACCCAAAATTTAATATTTATACGTTGTTCGTGAAAATTACTCATCTTAAAAATCGCACAATACACACTACTTTGAACGCGCACAGTTAATGTATATATAGCAATAAACATTTGGAATTTAATTGAAAAGATAGCTGCATATCTCTATTTTATTTTGATCTAATAACATTTACAATAATGTAATTTTTCTATTTTTAAAAACGATAGTTCGGGAACTTTTTGAACAAACCTCGTATTACCTATATTATTTATTAAAATATTACATTTTAAATTGACGTTTAATGTTAAATTTTGAAGCCTAGGTACAAATATTTAACATTTTAAATAATTATTTTAAATTACTTTTACAACTTGAATAGTCATTGAAAATTCAAAGCCCATCGATTTCATCAATATATTTGTATCAGGCACAGAGTAAATTAAACTTGTCTAGTCATTAAACATGTTTGATATTTTTCTAATTCATAGACGAACAATGCTCGCTGTTGGTTATTGCTTCCAAAAGAACATTTTTTGTTTTGACTGATTGAAAAAGTTATGCATTTCTACCACTGTATACCCATACAGTAACATACTAACGGATTGAAGTTCACAAGAAGATGAAATTGCTAAACTTAACGAATGTGCTGTGCAATGATCAAACATGGCTCTTGGCTATAGATTTATTATCGCAGCTTGCACTCCTTTGAATAGTTAAAACCTAATGTATAATAATGATCGTAAAACATTTGCTTACCGGTTGTCAGTGTGTAAAATGATAACTACTAAAAAAAATATTTATTGATTATCAGTTGAAGACATGAACTAATAAAAAAAAAGACCATAGAGGGGGATCTAGCCCCCTTTAGTTCATGGTATACTATAGATGATTGTTAACCACTCTACCGGTCTAATGCATTTTTCATGTTTTCACCATTAGCTTTACATTTTTGATCATAAAGTGAATGTCATGAGATAATCTTCCAAGAATGCACGAAAAACCAGTGACTAAAAGGAGAAGAATTGTCTGATCTTACACTAGATACTACCGATACTACCTCTTGAACGGACGAGGCGCTTATCTGCAGTGTATCGTATTGCTTCATTATGTGCATCATTATAATACCGCGCAGTGCATCGTGCGGTACGCGTAGTATATATTCCGAGATCGATTTTGAACGATTGTTTAATTTTAATGCATGTTTTTACTCGTTTTTTTTTCCCCCAGCCATTTTCAAAAACGAATATCGCATACTTATACCTATTGTCTCCGCCCCCCATCCCTCCCCCGCCTTTAATCAATTGTTTTAAACAAACACGTGACGGCCCTGCCGAGGTCGCGAACCGCACGAGCGCGGGTTTTGTACGCGTCCGATGAACCGCAGCAGGTGTCGCGACCCGCGTGGTCAACCGACGACCGCAACCGCGTTTTCCCGTGCAGCAGCCGGGCCGTGTCGTTTCGTCGCGCGCGCGCGCGCGTTCGTTCGCACGCCGCGGTAATGAAGCCGCGACGGGAAAAACGGACGCGCGGAGGCCGATAATAATTATCATATTATGATCACGAGATCACTGTGCCGTTTTTGTTCTTTTCCCTATTATTTTCACGGTTGATCCAGATGATCGGATGACCTAAAGTCGGCCTGAAGTTCTGCACACAAACCTCGCGCCAATTATTCTGAGCGTTCGATTTTTTTACCAAAAAAAATGATCAACAACTCGATGGCTTGGATAGTTCACATAGTACTGCAGGTCTCTCGGGTAGCTTCGATTTGCAAGAGCTTGTAAAACTGCTGTGAGCAAAGGCGCCCGGAGAGGGGGGGGGCAAGACGGGGCGTTTGCCCCCCTAGCTTTTTTAAAATCAAACATACGACCTAATGGCAGTATGCAAATTAAACATAATAACTTATACATTTTGTTTAGATCATTATTTAATATTTCACGAACCGTGAAGAACAAAGAGCATGTTGTCTGCGGCAAAATCTGCAATTAATTTTAATTTTTAGTTTCCATTCTGCAATTCATAATTTTAATTTGATTTTAATACAACTTTATACTCAAATAAATCATCTGATAGTCTATTTGACTTGGGTAAATTTGTCATACTCGCAAAAGAGAATAGTCTCTCTACCGGAGCTGAAGATGCCACAGGAGTATTATATCGAAGAAAAATTTTTTTCACTATATGATATGAGTTTAGACATTCAAGGCGTTGACGTGGATCTTCAAAATACTTTAATACCTTGAACATACATTTAAAACCATAGTTAAATTAATTTTTCAATTAAAACATTTAATTTCTTATACATACTTCAATCTCAGCCGACGTGTACGAGTATCTGTTGTGCCATTTTGTATTGCTGGACCAAAGTCATAAAAATCAGAGTGATCTTCAATTTCAATATTTTCTTCAATAGTTGTTGTTATAGATTCAGCTGTTACTGCTTTTTTAAATATTGATAAAAGTTTATCACGAGTATATGATGTATTAATACAATTTAACCACTTATTTTTGAACTTGGGATGATAAAAAGCGGCAATAGCTGCATTATCAGCTTCAACCGTATTACAACTTAAAATTTTAGAAAACCTTTTTCCTATGCTATCTAGAAGACTTTTTCGAATTAATTTACAATACATCAATTGTTCACTGTTAATAACCATTAATTTTCGTTGCAAGCATAATAATGTGGGAAAAACCATACCGTAAAATACATTTTTATCTCCTTGTAATATGTCCAAAGCTTGTGATAAAGGCTTAACGCAAAATAAAAATTCCTCAATGTAATTATGGTCAGAAACAGTAAATTAACACTGCTTTAAATTAAGTGCTCTAGTAAGTTCACTAGATTTTGCTTTTATTTTTTGAATTTGAGTTCACGAGTCAAATAGTGAATTCCATCTCGTCTCACAGGGTCTTGATATGGTATGTCCTAAAACTGACTGAATTATCTCTGCTGATTTTGGTCGACTTGCCGCATTCCATAATATATTACACTTTTGCATGCCTTTAGTATGCATTTCATGGAGATGTGATGATGATTTGAGGGTTTTCATTATATCACTGGTAGCACAATTTATTTATTATTATAAGTTCCTCTATTATGCATTTATACCTACGATTTAGTTTTCAAGTGTATTGGTACACCCTACGTGTATACGCACAACATGTGTTTACGTGCCTATACAGCGTGTGAATATTGTAAGTTTGTTAATTAGTATCCGTTTTAATTGTTGATGGTCACGTTAGACATTCGTTGTATTCACACGCACGCTAAGACAAAAAATAATAAATAAATTAGTCAAAAAATGATTTAATTCAATGGAATATGAAAAAAATTATGATGGTTTTATTTGTTTGTACCTTGTGCCTAAAACCATAGACACCGGGACTCCTACATGAACATTTAACACGAGTCAATCAAGATTCACATGAGACATCAAGTTCGGTAAATTGACGATTCTCCCGACTGCTGAGAGCCGGCCTTTATTTCGTACCACTACATGTATCCATTCGGCGACACGGCTTATCAACATGTGGTGGCCATTTTCATAATCGACTCGTTCCGAATAGATCATAGAACGAGCACTAACCGAATAGATTTCGTGTACTATATAGGTCATTGGAGATTAAAATGTATGTAAATTCGGAAAAAAAAATGTAATCCAAATAATTAAGTATCATTAAAAACCGTTGGTCTATTTAGAGACAATTGACAGAGAATTAACCATTATCTATGTCTATAGGTTTGTGGGCACAACAAAAAACAAAAAGTAAAAACCGTGCGGAACACGACGCGTCTCTAATCCAATAATGCGATGATAGTGAAAAAACTGAAAGAAAACGATTTAGTGTTGTGCCTACTATAAAGTCTTAAAAGTATTTAAATATAAGCGACAAGCGTTTATAGCCACGTACGCGGGACACTTTGACTTCACAAGTACCTTGTACGCTTGTATAAAATATTCAAATTTAAATATGAATGATTTTCTTCAAACATTTCTATGTATCACAAGACTATACAATAATTTCGATTTTTTCTGCCATATTTTTTCGCTTTCAGTCATCTTCTCGGTATTGCGTCGGACTACCATAAAACAAAACCAACAACAGATTTCCAATAATTGTTATAAAAACAATAGGTGTATTACTTTTGCGAATAAAATCTAAAAGAATGTTCACCGTTTTTCGTACAGGTACTAGATGAAATAATATTTATGTTTTACCACGAACAACGATGAAATTGTAAACAACTTTAATCCAATAAAAGCAATTGGCGATCGTTCAATTATTTCAATCTGGTAATTCAATGAGACAATGTCTAAATCTCCGCGGTGTCTAGTTTAGAGAGTGAAACATTAACATAGTTAGCGCATGACCGCGACACCGTACTACGCAGCGGTCTACTATTTTTTTATAATAAATAATTGTTTTAATCGTATACCTACTCAATACTCATGTACCTGTGTCCTATTTAATTGGTCCCGTAAATTTACGTGTTTGTGCAGTACAATATAATCGTCGTGTGCTTTTAAATTTGTGTATTATTATTAATTGGTGCAACGTTTCGATGGATCCGATGGTTATTTTAGCCACGCGAAGTGAAAATTAAAATGTTTTCACTGTTGTCACTCATCAAAGTCAATCGCACCGAGTAGTGCGTGACACATTGGATAATCTTGAGAAGATATTTTTTCATTGTAACATTATAATTACACTAAAATAATGAAGTCTACCGAGACGCGTACTGCATGTAAGTACACAATTTCCAATTGCTTTTTTCAAGTTACAACTGTTGATCCTTTTTTCTGTTTACTGTTTTCATCCTTCCCGCGATCATCCCGTGATACACTGGTACCAATCCTTGCACTACTTTATAGAGAAATACCATTACTTTAAGCACCCCATTGGATTATTATCCATATCTTAGGTTAGATTTTTTATATTATCTAATTTATTTAATTTGGCTTGGCCCATTTAAAATTGAAATAAATACATGTGTCATCAATTAACGTTATCATGACACACCTCAGGCAAATTTTGATTTTTTTATTAATTTGATTTGATTTTTGAATTATTTTATTCCTACGTTTTAAAAATAAATACCTATTATAGGTACACTATATAGATTTGAAAAACGTTTTTAATTTTTGTAGATAATGCATGTATTCTTTCTGAGAATAAACAATTAATGGCATTTATCATAATTGTTTTATAGATCAACGGGTGAATGTAAGTTCCTACACGAGAGTAGCAGGTACAAAAAATATCATACGTTAGTTCCTACACGATAGAAAAAGGTACATATGTAAGTTCCTACACGGTAAAAAACAGGTACGTATGTTAATTCCTACACGGCGGAAAAAGGTACATATTATATATATATATATACTATATACCCAATTAAATATGTATATACAATTTTTCAAAAATAATATATGATAAAAAATATAATAAAAATTGCATATCAAATTTTCAAAAATAAATATAATACAATGATTAAAATATATAATAAAAATCGCATAATGTGACATTTTATATTTTATGAGGTTTATTTCTATAACTTAAAAATTTAACAAAATCGTATTGATTAATTTTGTTTGTTGTATAATCTGAAATTTTTTCATTTATAAAATCTTCTTTTTTGGCCTATTTTTTATTGATTTTTGGTTTTGTGTTACTAATTGCGGTTCTTATTTTAATATACGTATTTAATTGAAAAAGTTTGAGAATTTCAATAATTTTAAAAACATGTGGATGTTGGTGATAAAAATTTGAGTTAAAATCTGAATGAAAACTTTCACATGCGTTTGTCGTATAGACTCTATCAGAACATTGCCGCACCCACATTTTCGGAGGAAAGATTGATTCATTTGATATATAATTGTCTATCAAATAATCACATAATTCTGTTATAGCTGTATTTTCAGGTTTGTTTGCCATAAAATATTCTGTAAAACATTCTGCCACTTCCTCTGGATTGAGAAAAGGAAGTCCATGTACAAATTTTATTTTACATCATATGTTTTTATTTTTGAAAATTCGTATATACATAATATGTACCTTTTTCCGCCGTGTAGGAACTAACATACGTACCTGCTTTTTACCGTGTAGGAACTTACTATTCCCCAGATCAGTGGTGGGCAAACTTTTTTAATGGGGGGCCATAAAGTTTAAGAAATTCTAGAGGAGGGCCAGAAATTACAGAAAAAATGCATTTTGTGTTAAAGCTTTGAATCATAATATTATAAAAACATTAAAGCATTACACACAAATGTTACAAATTACCTTTTACCTTAAATAATAATTAATTTAAAAACTATTGTTAAACTTATACACATAAGCACGTCATACATATTATTATACGAAAACTACGATAAGTATGCAACAAACCGAGATCCGGGAAATATATTAATATGAACAAAAATATATGTTATATACCTATTAACATAGTATCTACTATCTACCTAAACCACGCTGTGAGGGTACGACCGCGCACAATCCCCGCCAATCCATTTATATATTTAAAACTATTTTCTTCGATCATTTTCAGAATATTACGGGAATTTTTTTATACTATACATACTATACAGGCCATATACTATCCATGTCAATGGACCCTCGGCGGGCCGGATTAAATACTTTCGCGGGCCGTACTTTGCCCATCACTGTCCCAGATCATCACACCCACCTGGTATACAATGCAAAAAGTTTTTTGCAATTTTTTCCTAATTTTCTCATATTTTTTTTCTCCTTCGTTCTTAAAATCGTACCTTTCGAAATGATCGTACTATTAAATGCTGAACGGGCAAACTTGACTGATCATTTCTATATCATACAAAACGACGTCAAATAATTGTTGTCGTCAATGTACAATGACTATGCGTTAGTCTCCGAAAATATGTAAATTGAAAAATTACGTTATATTCGCCTTTGTTTAACTGCGTTGGTGGTGTAATGGTCAGCATAGTTGCCTTCCAAGCAGTTGATCCGGGTTCGATTCCCGGCCATCGCATGTAATTTTTTGAAAATTTACAGTCTCGAAAACCAACTCTTACTCTTACAATATTTTGATAATAGATAATATATTGTAAAGAATTTACTTAAGAATTTTACTTTTGTTCCTATTAAGGTAACATTTTACTTTTAATATAGCGAACGTGATACAAGTATTCAATGAAAGTATTAAGTCTCCATACTACTATTATTTTTTGAGATGTGATTAAATAATAAAATCGATTTTGTTGAAACGGGTGTGGCATAAGTTACAGATTATTTTTGTTGAATTTTTGGTCTAATTTTATTAATTATTCGGAAAACTGTTGAGAAATTAAAAAAAATTATCGCTCAAAGTATCAACTAGACAATATTTCCTATCAGAAAAATCCTATAATTGTGACAATTGGAGCAATCCTTCTGGTCAAAACCGTGTACACAGACACAAAAAAAAACGCATAATGGTAAAACCAATCTTTTCCTTGTTTCACTCGGAATATTTATGGTACTGTTTAGTACCAGCCACAAATAATAACCTATATTTTCAAATAAAAATTTACTATTTTATCAAACAATATAATATAAATAAAATGTTTTTTTGTATTGTATTTATTGTAATTATAAATTATATTTATATACAAGGTCCCCCACTAGGATTTAATAAATGAGATATCTGCTATGTTGTTGAATTAAATTTATAATTCAGTTTTTTTAAAATAAATAAAAATGTAAAAATTAATTTTATTTTTCTTTTGTCCGTAAAAAATTTCAGACGTTATAAAATAAAACAAGACCAATGACATGAAAGTATATACTTAACACGGATATTTAATTACACATAACTTGAAAACGACAAAATGATAAATTATTTAAGTAAAAATTAAGATAAATATAGCTATATTATATTTCAATAAAAATAGAAAACCGCACTAATAGTACAATTTAATTAACAAGACCAACGTGGTAGCTAATAATGCTATACTATATACTTTTTTTTCAAATGTCTACGAAAACCTTTAATATTGTATAACATTAAATTTTACAATACTTTAATTCGGTATTTAAGTCTTATTGTTCGGTAAAATGTGTACCCACCACTAAAACTAAACAGTAACACACGGCATAATTGCGCGTGGACTAAACACTAAAATTTAATAAGATGGTACACATTACATGTGTTTTTATGTACGATGCGCATTACATTATGTGCCCACTTACAGTTTATAGTATTCGAAATGTTACACAGTTATCATACCTAATTATTTTTCGCGCGTCTAAATTAAAATTCATCTTGACCTACATTAGAAACAAGAAAGAAACGTTTGAATATTTTACACAAACTCAAGAGTATACACAACAATGGCGTTCTTCGACGGTACTTGTTGGAAATGTATAATATTATTATTATAATAAGTTCTCGTACAATACAATATAATGTGTGGGTAATAGACATATCACGCTTACGATAGCTTTATAGTGCTAACCATATATTATTATTATTCGCTGTACCCCGTGTACAAATCAAATACGGCTATCGATTATGATTTCGTATTCGTATTTGATTTTATTGGTGCCAAATATGGAACGACTGCTGCAGGACTGTACATAAATTGTTATTTGAAGAGTATTATTATAGGTCATTTGGTGTACCCGTTAATCGTTTGACATCATATGGCATTATTACGACTTGGCGCGCGGTGAACCTACTAAAACATTGGACCTATACGTGCATGCATGTGTGTGTCGGCTGAAAAGGTTGAAATGTTACGTACCAACGATTCGATCCATAAAGGGCCAGGTGACAAACTCTTCGCCGACGTTCGATTTGAAAAGCGAGATTGATAAAAAGAGATAAGGAAAAAAAATTGCAAACACCCTCTTCGACCTGCAATGAAATGTTAAATAATAATAATTTATTCTTGTCACGTCCGCTCTTCCATCGCGTTTACCGTTCGGGTCGCTAAATATTTACGTTCTCCTCCGTGAACACAATGTGAATAAGTGTATAAATGCTTCTGTAGTACGTACACCTGTTATACGTAGCTGTTATATGGAGTAGGTGCAGCAGTGCAGCATTACATTATAGTAATAAATAAATGATGGTTCATGATTCTTGTTTAGTATAATATACCATTATCATCATCGCGCGCCCAAGCAATTTTGGTCGATAGTATGATAAAAATATACGAATACTAATTATGGGCACAGTCAAAATGTAGGTACACGTAAATACGTAAACGATACGTACGACAGTCGACACTAATCTGAGTGATATTACGAAAATAAACAACACACTCTCATCCTCGAATCGGAACAATTCAACCTCAACGCATCGTTTGATAAGTACATGCTTTTATGAGTTTTAATGATGATGGCTAGGATACGCCCGTAAATTATATTACGTATTATACCTTTCTTATACCGGCACTGCCGACAGTAAATTCAACAATGAGAAACAAGTAACGAGATAATACGATTTTGATGCAGCGGCAACCCCTATTTTAAGAAATCCTGGCCGCCGCAGCGCTACTGTACAAAAATGTTGCGTCGGACGAAAAAAATCTCCTGCGGTCTTCGATTCAATATCACGTTTCGTCGGAAAAGAAACGATATTATCGGGTTCGTGTGCATTATACAAATACTTGCGGCTGCGGGTATGTATAGTTATTTTGTACGCACAAGCGCATAAATGTATATAATATGTGTGTGTGTGTGCGCGTGTATTTTATCGGGCTGAACTCGCGGGACAAAACCCAAAGTGCATTGACCACCACTGTGTGTGTGTGTGTGTGTGTGTGTGTGTGTACTCTGTACAACGTTCAGCGACTTCTTTCCACGGGGCATAGAGATACCTGTCTCCCCGCCAAGAACGAGAATAATACACAATGTAATAATACCAACAGAAGTAGCCGACAGTTGCCGCAGCACAGCAGGACGGCGTCAGTAACCGTCTTACCACCAGACCGGCGGCGTCGTCGTGTGTACACCTTCAACGCACCGCAACCGTCGCTGCGACTGTACACAGTATTTCCGTGTGGTTTTTTTTTTATTTTTTTCCCTACATTTTTTTCGTATTTATTTTCCCGTCGTCGTCCGTAATCCATTAACCAGTTTTAATTGCCGTCAAACGAAAACGCTCAATCGTAGGAGATCTGGAGGGAAACAAAGAAAAAAAAACGAATTGACACATCATTCGTGAAACCGAGAACGGGCTTTTTTTTTCGCAACCACCGCAGCAGACGTACAACATGCCGAGTAATAGCGGCTGAACTGTGATAAGATTTTTTTACCAATTTTTCACGAGAGAGCCAACAATATCTGCCGGCCCGTCGTGTACATCGCGCACCAACTTCTCGTACACATCGAAGCGGTGTGGCGTGGAGCGCCTGGATTTTGCTGCGGCACTCGCCTATGCGCTCAAAATGACCAAACCGTCGTCCACATATTATCGTTCGAACGTAAGTGTTTTTTTCCGCTGTAGAATGTTTTGAGCGCGGGCGTGCGGGGGTCGCGATAGGACGCGCGTTTTTCGTACGGCAGTTACATTTTAAACCAGGGGTCCTCACTAGGATTTCCGAGAGAGCCAAATAGTTCATATCAAATTTTCCTCAGGGCCGCATGTACAAATTGTACAGTTCAGTCAGGGCCTAAACGGTATAGGTTAATTACAAAATATATTTATCTTACTAAGTTAAATAACTTACAAACAATATGATTATAACATAAGTTTATTACATCAAAAAAATGAACTTTTTTGCATATGAAAAAGTAGGGAAATGTTTTTTACTTAATTTCATGAATAGGCCTACTTGAATTGATTAATTCGTTGAAGTTGAAGGGTGAAATCTTTCACAACTCTCTAATATGGCATCTATGTTAGCATTTTTTTTTCAAAAAAATATGTTTCAATAACACTAAAATCTATGTTTATCTATCCTTAACAATCAGTCTGAGAGCCGCAAAAAATCGTTCCGAGGGCCGCGTAGTGAGGATCGCTGGTTAAAACGATTGCTTCGATATTACTCTTTTACGAACACAGGCCGAGGTGGGTAACCTACAGGCTATTGATTCTTTGCCGATGTGCGCAACTAATCCGTTGATGTGTACGGATGACAAAACATTTTACGACACCGAGCGATCGTTTAATTAACTGACGGCGTCATGTATGTAGGTACAATAGTAATAATATTTTAATATTTTATGACCGCGGGGAATCCGGAGGGGCACCCTTTTGCCTCCACGAACGGACGTCCGAGACAAACAATCCATAGAATATCGAATGTATAACATTAGGTACACGACTATGGGTATGCATATTGTATTATTAGTACAATACGAGCGTGTACCATACACCTACGCAGACAATGCGCGCCGGGCAGCCGCAGAGTTTCATAATGGGTATAATATATGGTGTCAAAGTGTCAGTATATTACGTTTAATCTCACACACACGAACGATATGCCGAATATCTTAACGTTGTATAAACACATATACAGCTTCGACAATAATGGGCTCTTGCGAAACGTTTGTGTATTACTTAACGATTTTAATCGGTCTTGTTCGGATAAATACACAAACGCAATATGTAGACAGGTACTTAGTATACCTAGGTATTTGGTCCATTGTCACTCTTGTGCTGTTGCGCTTGTTATACAACTTAAACTCGGCACTTGGGATGACCGTGAAGATTTTTCGTTTATCGTGCAGGACTCGCGAGTGCATAATATTGTACAGCCCTATCGCGCGTTGTTATTTTCGAATGAACGAGTTGACAAAAACGTGCATTAAGCATTTACTGCTTATAGATTTACCATAAATAATAATTACACTCTTAGCATATACCTATTAAAGTAGGTAACCTAATTTTTTTTTTTTTGGTTTTCCGTTTTTTCTATTAATTTCTATTAAAAAAAAAACAACGCAGTGTAGAGATATTTTTCTCACATTATAATATCAACCTATTTTTTCTGTTTCCCAGATGACAAATCACTTTTATTCTTATGTACATATACACTTGTATATGTGTATGCATAGATGTGTATATTAGTATTATAAACCTGTGATTCGCACTAAGAATTATTTCCATTACACAATTAAACCGTACTGGTAACATGAATAATACTTAATTATTAAATTGATATAATTATCATCACTATTTATTTTTTTCGTGTACCTACAAATTTTCAATAGACGAAATTGAAATTATGAATTAAAATAATTATAATGTAGTGACAAAATACAAGGTTAAATATCTTAGGTTAAAATCCTTATACATAAAGGTCAACATGAATATAACTTATAACAATAATAATTAACCTATGCCAATAACTCCTGGGAAATAGCAGCTATGCGCTCATGGTTTCTCGAAAATTTACATTTATTCGGAAATATAATTAGATTTTAATATTTTTTTTTAAACACACTATTTATGTTAAACGGACATCGTTGTTGGTATACCAATCAAAAATTGTCAGTATCCATAATGACAATCCACTAATTTTTCAATTGAATCGAATGAGAAATAAATAATATTGTTTTTTAAATAAACATTGTGTAGCTACTTATGGATAGTTAATAATTTCTCTTAAGAATATAGAAATATTATAAATTACCGCGTATTAATATTGTGTAACTCTATTTTTATTACTTTATTTCGAAGAACCCTTCACGTTTGATTTGAAAAAAATATAAATTAAAGTAGAAGCTTGACTTTGGAGTTCACTATTGTAATCATTATAATGATAAAACCTAGTTTACAACGTAGTATGTATAAATGTTTTTCCTTGTTAGAAATTAGAGTATTTAAATGTTATTTCTATTGATTTGGGATGTTTATCGAACTCGTACGAATTTAGTATGCTCAAATAAAATAAATATGAGCGAAAACGTAGATGTGAAACGTGTTACGTGTTAATATATACAATGTAATAGGTATAATGGTATATACAATATAGCGTAGACGTCGTTACGCAGTTATTATTATTTATTAATTACACTCGATCTCAAATAAAGTAAATACATTTATAATAGGTAGGTATATTATCCTAGAAGCTGAACGGTGAACACCTTCCGACAGAAATGCGTTACGTATATTGTATGACAGTTACCAGCTACTGTTATTACGTAATACTATTCTGTCTCCAGGAACAGTGTTTGGATTAACTATTTTAGATACAGTTGTATATTATATAGGTATATATATACGTATATTTGTTAGCAATTTATTTGGTCTGCATATTTTCCATTGGAATACTTAAGAACTATTACTCAAGAGCAAGACACGTTTATATCTTGTATTTATTTGTAAAAGTTTGTTGGAGTGATTTAAATTATTGGACGTTATTAGAAACAATGCATAACAATGAGTTCTCTGTTGATCATATTTTGCTCTTGCTTAAATATAATTTGAACAAAGGCAAGTTTATATGCGTGTTATAAACTTATAAAATTAAAAAGAAACTATGTTAATAAAAAATACCCCGACGAGCTGTTTAAGTACTACTTATTTAAATATTATTTATATAAACGTACATAGAAAAAATACCACAGGCCAAACTAAGCACGTGCACCGGTATTTTTTATGTATTCGTTACTCTCATAAGGATTATCTAGATACGCAGTATTAAAAACAGGTCTTATTTTAAACCCGAGTTGAACTCATTTCACGTATATAGTTGAAAATCGTTTTTACGCAGTTCAAATCTGCGTAACGACACTGTGTCAAAACTCGCGGGCAATGCCATCACGCGGATTTTTGTCTAGTGTATAGCCGAATTTAAGTTTATCAATCAAATATTCTGTTGAACAAATCGGTAATTATACGTGTAAGCACGTAGACACGCGTCCCCTTAGTCAATAGCTATTGTGTTTTAGTAGTCACTTAAAAATTTGAAAATTATAAACGAAAACAAAAAAATCGTTTTCGTCGCTACGGTTTACCTGTGTTTTTCTGAACGTTTCGGCCGTCGAAAGAATTAAACGAGCCCCGAGAGTTCAAAGAACAACACGAGGCCCCAAAACGATGATGTATCGTCGTCCCATTGTTCAGGTCAGTGTACGTCGACGAGGAGTGTGTGATCACCTTGGGTGATACAACAAGCGGTGATTTTTCGTCTCAATTCCGCGCCGCCGAGTACCAAATTGGACGAAAACAATCGGATTAATTGTTTTTACCTGTGATCGTTCGTGGCTCGTCGGGAAGTAGGGCGTCGCGCTGTCTTTTAAGGTGTGTTCGTTTCGGCGCCGTTGGCAGTATATAATAATTGATACGGAGCACTGACCAAATCCTTTATACGCGTATATATACGAACACATATCGTACATTCGTGTACCTACGTGGCTTGGCAACAATACATACCTGGAATGGTGTACAAATGTCGCTGCGGATAATACAACGCGATTAGATATGTTGTACGTAAAAAAAAAAAATATATATACGTGTAATAAAGTAAACGAATACACCGTCAAAATTGTAATTTCTAAACGGCTGTAGTGTAGGTATGTGTACCTACTTTGTGTTTACTTTCTATAACCAAATTTATCGTAACAATAATCATGACGGTATCCATTATAGTGCGACGATTGTTATGTAGTGATTATCGGATTACAGTATACACCTATAACGATGCATTTTAATGGTTGTCAACATTCAACATTTCGCATGTGTAAACGTGTAGGCATTCAGTGATATGAACGTTGCGAAAATAAATAAATTGTCAGTTTTTAAGGGAAGCCTGGAAACGAAAAACGAGGAAAAGTAATAAAATACTAGAGACTCTTATAAATGGGAATAGTAATTAACAAAGCTAATGGACGACTGTTCAATCGTGTACATTTTAGATCAAACATCAAACTTCAGCCTTGCGCAAATATTTATTATGAGAGTTCACTAACAATTTAATAATATATTTTATTAATGTCTGTAATGCGTAAGTTAAACAATTGTTGCTTACCCTGAAAAGAATAGTAAAGAATTTACTCGTCTCAAGAGTTATATCACGAAATAAATTAAATTAAATGTTGCTCTACCAAAAAAAAAAAAGGAAATAACTTCATATTTTCTTTCTTTTCCATTTTATACTCCATGTTTGCGAATTTCGCGCAAAAAAATTATTACCAAGTTACCCATTACATTCGTGTTATATTTTTAATTTTTTTTTTTGTCAATGAACTCGTAACTATATTTTTTTATGATGTATTTACATAAAACAATTTATTTTTTAAAAAAAAAAAGGTTAAGTTTTTACAACACAAATGAAATAATACGTTAAACGTTTTTCTTTTAGACGAATACATGATGGTCGATTTTTAGGTATTTGTAATTACTATACTTGTGACGAAGGAAAATATTCTCCTTAGTATTGTTATAGTTTAGACAGTTCGATGATTAATTTTTTGTTTAGTCACGTAACACCATTGCATCAAAATCATAAACGAAAAAAAAAAATCATTCGTAGTGGTGCCTACGATGTTTCGTTAAAAAACGTAAAGTATTCATGGTTCCTTGTAATCGCATATTATAATGTATAAATGATAAATTCAATTTCACGATATCCACACTTATGAGATCGGTTACGGTTCTGCCGCGTGTACCTATTATACGTATTATGTAGTTAGCACGATAGCCGGCCAATTATTAATCATTTATAAACGTTTTCTTCAACGTGCTTGATTCGTATAATAACGTAAATAATAATGTATACTCTTCCGATCGAATGCGTAGAGGAACTGTAAAGGAAATTGTTGTTCGTTTCTTTTAAAACGTAATGTTTGTATACTCGAAGTTCAAGGTATTAATTTCGTGTTACAAAATCTGAATATATCCGTCGTTAATAACATAACGGTTTAAATTTAATATTACGTGCCCGGACTATACAGTGAAGGGCATTCAAGGTCGACGACTTTGTTCATTTAGGATAGCTTAACGTATAATATGTATGATACAGTGTACATGCTCGTATCGGAGTACATTTTTCACGAAGCATTGACGTGCGCATGCGTCTTCGTTCATTCACATTTCACATATTATTATACAAAATTACGTGCAGTGCGCCATTATTCGCATTATTATTTTGTTAAGAATTTTGACAAAGATTTACAATACATGTCATAACATTTTCTATTTGTATTTGAGATACATTTCTTGTGAAGTATCATGGTCGTGTCGACGAGTTTAACTTTTACGTTAAAAATATGTTTGAATTCAATAATTTCTGAAAACACCATATGGCAATAAGATTGTTTCTTGTACTGCATTATGGAATTCGTTAGTTGTACACGCAAGAATAATGTAATAATACTCAGGATCAGAAATAAATCTTCGTTACAATATTTTCAAAAGAAATGATATTTGTCGTATGAGCAAGACGTATTATAATTAAATCTATTTTTTCAATTATAACTATTTTATTCCCTTGTCTAGTCATAGTTGTTATTATGTACAAAAACGAACTGAAAAGACAAAATAATAACTTGCTCGTGAACTATTTAAATATTTTTACATAAAATAGTCAATAACAGTTGCTATCATGTTCTATTATCTTATGCAATCGGTTTATTGTACGAATATTTTCGACGTTGTGTCAATAGATATTACTATTTGGACTTCGAATGCGCAACACTCTTATAGGCATAATATGTATACATTAAAATTTATATTTATATGATGCCTATGCTTATGTTCTACCGAAAACTGAAAAAGCCACCAGAGAGGGGAATTTGTATTTCTAGGTATAAGTATCTAAGATATAATAAGATTTCTACTATCTTTCGATGGTTCTAAACGATCTAGATTCTAGACAGTAAGCATTACACAGCAGATTACTGAGACTCAAGTTTTGATAGACGGTTAAAAATGTTCTCAGCCTCTCAATTTTGTTTCATATTTTATACACATGTATTAAACCGTAAATGTTTACTTATCTTACAACTTTAATTATCTTATCAATAATATTAAAAATATACCCATCGTTACGTTATATCTGAAGCTTCGTAAGATTTTGTCTTCAGATTTAACGTGTTTAGAGAGTTTCGATTTACAAGCTGATGAGAAGTTATTACAAGTCATAAGTATGTAAGTAAAAAAAAATATTCTTATTTCTAAAAACAACTAAAATGTAAAAAGTTGATATAATTTGGACCTGTCGCCTTGATGTTTTAACGTTGTTGTTATACTATATAGTTATTTAATAAGATAGGAAATCTTAAATTAGGTTAGTCTCATTCCCTAGACGATCCGACTCTATTAACTTTTTACCATCGCAGTGGTTTCACAAGTCTTTGTATAACACCTTTTCAAAATCTTTCGTATTGTACGGATTGACACGGATAAAATCATTTTTGTGTCTAATGACAATTTAACTGGTCCGACTTGGTCAGCGAATACATTTATTCTAATCGCGTTTTCTCATAGTTATACATTTTACTTCTAAAAGTGTTTATTTTTGGATACGCCCAACTGTTATTTTGTTCTAACGCTATAAACAATAATTTTACACCCGTATAGTGTTATTTGATATTTTTTAAATTATATGCGTCCGTGTTAACACAAGTCGATCCTTAATTTATTTATCATTAGGTAACTGCATATATCACTACTTATTATATTATCGTCATAATTGTAGACAAATTGTGGTGCACACATTAAGTAGAACAAAATATATGTTATAACCATTACAACTAAGACACATGCGATGTATAAAATATAAAGTCTTAATGGCGTTGCTCGCTTATTGTATATTTTATAATACTATACCGCGTTCCCAAACACCGTAATCCATTATTTTAGAACGCTACATGTAAACGGAATCCTACTGCGTGTAACTGTTCATTTACACAACACGGGTGCAGTTAAACGATGTGGGTCGTTCGCCAGCACGATGATAATAATAATAATAATAATATGTATATCGCGGGGATCGACTCCAATTACGATTACTATTATAATAATAATTAGTCGTCAAGGTGTACTATCACATATTATGCGTATATTCGCCTATATAATATCGCTGAAGCTAAACGCGTAGTCCGAGCTATACCGTAAATAGTGTAGTTGAATATTGTACTGCAATATACGTGAATTGTTGCGGGTTGAGTCATTTTTTACCATTTTCTAGTGCGAGTATAATATAAATAAAGTGTACCAACTATATATTATCGTGCGAGTACGAGGAATAGGCATTATATAGTTTTATTCCCTCGATAACTATGCAGGCAGATATAACGCAATGAATACTCGTTGTTTACGTGAAAATGTTGATCCCGGTTTGAAAAAAAAAAATTACTTAATACTTATACAATACTAGTTGAATTACGCGGCTTCGCGCGAAAGTCGGGCCATGGTTTTTAAAGGATTACTACCTTGCATTATTTAAAGCCTATAGTAGCTTTATAAGAAGCATGTTTATTTATCCTTATTTTAAACTGTTTATAAAGATAAAGATGTGCAAATTTGCCGATTATTTAAAACATTTACAACTCGATTGTATGATCAACTTGTAGCATCGGAAACGCAGGCTAACGTCTTCTCCGCGTTATACTCTTATCATTTAAAAAAACCTCATGACGATCGGATGAGTGATTCTCGAGATCATTGGCATCAAAGATTCTCAGTATCACATTAATATCTATATACAGTCGAGTCGCGATAACTCGAAGTTAAAGGGGGATAAAAATACACTTCGAGGTATGTAATATTCGAGATACCTAACTCAAATTTATCAAAATTAAATCAAAACTTTGAGTTATGTATTGAAATATAATAAAATACGTATAAAAATTATAAAAATGTATGATACATATATGTACGAGTACATAAATGTTATACAAAAATTAAACTTGATACAATGGTATTATAAGTGTTTGTATATGTATTATTTATTAGATACAGTAGAAAAATAATTTGTTATTAATTTTTGGGTTTTCGGCTGTTTATTGACAAAATCTTCTAATTTTCCTATGGCTTCAAATATATCCACGACCATGACAGATTCAACAAATTGCCTAACAATTTTTAATGATGAATATTGCTTGGTTCGCCGTAATCATATCTAAAGTTCTTTCAGGCTCATAATTTTCATCATTTTCGGAATCACTATTTCATATATTGATATTCATGATTTCGTTATCAGTTAACAGTCCACTGACTTCAACATTATCATCGAGTGTAGCATACAAGCTGAATGTAGTCTACAAAAATAACCAGATATAACTGATATTATACTTCGACTAAGCTATTTATCACAGTTTTATATTCGTGTTATCGAGATTTACAATACATTGAGTGTTATGAGAATTTCTAGGGAATAAAAAAAAATTCGAGTTGTCAAGTTTTTCGAGTTACGAGGTTCGAGTAATCGCGACTCGGCTGTATATAGAATATCGATAATATATGCGCTTTGAAAAGCCAGTTTTTTTTTTTTTTTGTTTTTTATTTATATAATTTACAATCTGTTACAATATAGAACAATGAGTAAAAGTGATGAAAGGATAGTGGCTTGAGTGAAACACAGATTAAAGAGACCTTTTGGTAAAGGCACTTTGACAGTTACTTATGTACAAAAATATATGGGTTTACAAGTATTATATTACAATTTAAAGTTTTTTTTTTGTTGTTTTTATATTAGTAGGTCCCGACACCACCGCCTTTTCAGTCTTTTTCTGGGGTTACCAGGTATATTTGCTGACGCATGACCTTTGATTAAGAGATTGGTGTGGTTTTGAGCTTTTAAATTAAATCGCCTATAAAAAGTTTTAGCTACGTCAAGGACGGGTGGGATGGCGAGGTCATTGTGTAAGGATTGGTTAGATATGAAAAAAGGTGCTTTTATGATAGCACGAAGGGTTTTAGATTAGAAGCGCTGTATGCGGTTTATGTTAGATATTTTTGCGGAACCCCATAACTGTATTCCGTACGTCTACACAGGTTTGAGATAAAGTTTGTATATTAATAGCTTGGTTGGTAGACTCATATCGCTGGAAGTTAGAAGAGAGCGGAGGAGACGGTAGCGATTATTTAAGGATAGTAGTTTATCTCGGAGGTGAGGAGACCAGGTAAGACGTTGGTCAATAATAATGCCTAGATAGCGGGTGTTCACTGCGATTGGCAGAGTATGTTCGTTGAGGGTAATAGGTGGGCATTTTCCCTTTCTTAGGGTGAAGGTACAGTGTATCGATTTTGATTCATTTATTTTTACTCCCCACTCCTTATACCATTTTTCGAGGAGTGAGAGATGTTCTTGGATGAGTGCCGAAGCAACAGTAGGATCATGGCTGGTAGCTTTAGTACCTTGTAGCTTGGTAGCATAAGTGCTTTGTCGTCAGCAAAGTCAGCTATGAGATTCGTGGGTAGTGTGGGTTGAAAAGCCAAAGTTATGTACGAATAGTGGTCGGACGTGGCCCGAATCGACGCATATGCACTTCCCACCCCCGCGTTACGTATAACAAGCTCATTTGATTCCATGCGAAAACGTCTCGGGGGGGGCATGTATTGTATACCGCCATCGCACAACAATGCTCTATACTCGTATTATACATTATATACGATTACTAATATAAAATTCCGAAATAAGATTGAATGTATCGAACGAAATACGCGATCGTGATCGATGTATGTTATGACGTGTATAAGTATGTTTATATACGAGTTCAATACGCATACAATATGGAGTGATTCGGTGATTCTCTTATGGAAATAATACGATTTTTTCGCTTTCGCGCGCCTATTACGCCGGTGCATGATGTACGTCATGTTACGTGAAAATAATATATTAGGCACCTACCTGTTATACGCAGTATAAAACCGAAAAATAAATAAATCGTAATCAACCGACCGATTTTTTTCTGATTATTTCGTGCACGACCGATTTCAGTCAGATATTATTATCGAACAGTTTAGTAACGATGTATAGTATAGTATACATCATTATATTTACCTTTTATAACACGCGGAGTGCATTCGTAACATTTCGAATTCACGAAGAAAACATTTTTAATCTAAATACGTTGTTTTGCTGCCGGATGGTTTTTTTCCATTAGCGTCACGTGTCTAAAGTACAAAAACTAGTATTTAAAATAATTGGAGATTTCAGCTTTTTAAATTATCTAAATTATGTAATAAAAATCCGAGAAAAAACTCGGAAAAAACTCTTGGACAGTTATTATCGAGTAGCATCTAGTAAAGAAAAAAAATGTACAATAATAATCTAAATATTTAACCACAGTGTTTTAATTTCTTACTTTTTATAAAATGGAATCCAATTAATCGTGTTCCAACTGGAAACTCATGTATCTTGATAAATTATCATATAATATGAAGATAAGTTGGTGCTGGTAAGAATGTAAATTACTCGGGACTCGTGAGTTTGAAAGTAATACAGAATTTAAACGTGAAACATTTTTATTTTCAAACAATTCCTACTATTTTAATCGAGTCACGAGTAATTTTTTTTTTCAATCGGGTTTAATAATGATCTAAAAAAAAAAATAGAAAAATTAAAACTCTTTGTTAGATTTCAGATAAAACAATTACCCGTCTATTTTTATGCAGGATACTACTAATTAATTTTCAAAGTGGACGTGAAACAACTGGTGATCCGTATTAGATTAGTATTACATCACTGAAGTACATAGTCGTACGAGTACACATAAAATATATTTTTTGTTTACTATGTACAGCACTGTAAGTTATACAATGGTGAATTATAAATATTAGGCACAAATGCACAATAACATAATTTTACCTATGTAAATACACGTGAAGAAGATGATTTACAACCAAAAAATTTAAAATTTCTTACTATAAATGTAGTATTTTTTTGTTTCATAATAGTTCTAACTAGTTATCGATCAAAATTAATATTAAGTAAAATATTCTACACAAGCAATCATTATAACTTTTGGTGAGGTTACGTTGATTTTAGTCTAATAGGCACTCAAATACAGTATAAAAAACCAGCAGAGTGTAAGTTAAGTAGGTAATAAAGCATTATTTGTTGATGTAATTATTGCAGGGTGGTGTTGATGATTTGTGTTGAAGTCTTGATAGCTTTATAACTGCTTGTTGTACATTTTGTGTGTTGTTGTCTTACTAGTTTCATTTGGGAAGGCTTGTGGTCTTATCTGTGGAATGTCTACATGACTCTGGTTATTAACTGCAGTAGAAACATTATTTTTAAAATTACAATCCATATGATGGGACTCTGATTGAAATTGTGGCTCATATTCATATTGTGGTGCCGTGGTGGCTATTCCTGTCATTCATTATTTCTATTATCTTCGTACGATTCAGTATTATTATTTTGTTCTTGGTACATTTCCGGATAATATTCATGATTTGTAGATTTGTTTTGCCGTAGAGGCTGAGATTGTGGTTGTTGTTAATATGGATTTATTTGGCTACCATAACTAGGATTTTGTTCACCCAAGTTATAATAGTGTTTACTATGACTAGAACAATTGGGGCGACAACTTCCCCGAGTCCTTTGACTGTCATAATTGTTATGTTGCTCTTGTTGGTACACACTGCGTACATTTTTTTGATAATATTCTTGTGATAACATATAATTTGTATACTGTTGATGGTGTGGTTCACAGTAAGTGTCCGGTTGTAACTTGTAACATAAACGAAAAATCGGCGTTTAAGACCACGTCTACCACAAGACCTTTTATTGACAGACGCCAGTGAAGATGAAGATCAAACTTATAGTTACCACGAACAAATTTTTATTTATTATTTATTAATTAAATATTTACATAAACTTGTAATAGCATGTAATATGCTGAAACATTTTAAAATCGAATAATTGTTTTATGAGTTCTGTACTGAGGGGATAAATATACTTGGATAAATACTTATTTAAATTAATATAGTAGGCACGATTGAACAGAAAAACGTTTAAAAATAAAATCTTTAGCACACCCGTTAGTATTCTTCACTATATATTATCATTATTGTATACGTGAATCGTAAGAATTATTTTTATCGGCAGTAAATAAAGGTAGACGCAAGTTTTATTATTTTATGATAATTTTATACTGTATGCACTGCTATAATCAAGTAATTAAATTAATAACCATTATAATAAATTGTAGTTAAGTAGGTATGGGGCAAAACAAACATTATACTTTGGGGAAAATAATTTTTATTTTTGAATGAAATGTACTAGGTACATTACTGTTACATTATATAATTTAAAAATTATAATAGCTTTTTTTTCTTGTTTTTAGGTACTCATTCATTAATACAGAATTATCCATAAATCAAAATGCATAAGAAACATATCGAAAACCTGTAAGTATACCGTCACTATTTTAATCATTCGACGTAACAATAAATTTCAAATTAACTATCATGTAAAGCATTTAAATCCATGTGGAGAATAAAATACGTATCGACACTTGAATACAATAATTCAAACTCCAAGTTTACCAAAGCATATTACGAATAATAATATAATAGCATGTATGTAAGACAACAATTTGTTGTGTGACGACATATTCCAATGACTTGTGAAAATTCCCGTTGTCAAATGATGATCGTATAGTTGAAGTACATTTAAAAAAAAAAACTACTGTCATGTAAAACCGCTCATTATGATCAAACGTAGAGGTTCTTTATTGTTTGTATCAATGTGGTCTGTATCACCGAAGATCGTATCACACTACGCATTATAATATCGTACGTTAAACCGCAGTAAATCGTGTGCACCTGTTACCTGTGCCATACCGCGTGGTTTATAACCGCGATAAAACGATTTATAGTACCAGACGGGAAGTAAAGTACTAGATAAATACACGTGTATATTTGCTGGCCGTGCGAAATTCTCATAGAGTCGAATGCACCATGTGCGCGGTTTTCAATTAAATACAAATGCACTTTTTGGACGCGTTTGAGTGTTTGAAAAATTATTCAACAGTACCTACCTATTATTATTATTATTATTATTACTTTTTTTTATAATAATTTTTACCAGCAATGAACACGAATCGCATTAACTTCGTATGCGTACGGGTATATTATATTGTAAGAAACACGGAACATTCTAAAAATCTACATTTCCCAAAGTCTATACCGATTTGTTGTCAAATTATATATATTATACAAACACACGCGGTTTTTTTTTTCTCGTAAATTATACCACACATAATATTTCACATTAGCGCAGAGTTATTTCGTCTAACCGAACGCGTACAAATAACAATAATAAATAGTAATATCAACGCGTGTTTCGCACAACCGCGATTTTTCCCGTCCATGGCGCGGCATTGTTATGGTGATGTGTGTGCAGTACTCGTACGTCTTATTATGAATAAATACCCTATTATAATAATAACATGTAGGTAGGTAAAAGCATTCCTCTCGTTCGACGGCGACGACCGGTTGGACGTAAGTATACCTTGTCAACGAACGCTTTACCGGCTGATTGGCCCAGTGAAAACCGATAAATTGGCGGAACTCGATGTTGTATCGATTATGTGTCGCGTTTCATTTCCGTGTATTGTTCGGTGACAAATTGACGGCGGCGTGACGAAAACTCCGCGCGGGTGGTCCGCTGCACGTGTAGGCACATTCGCGTAGGAGGGTGTACCGTGCACATACCTGCGACACGTAGGTACGGTTGTACGACGTATTCACAGGGGTCCGCGGTCATCGCGGGGGAGAGGAATTCGACAGTCTGCCGAATCATAATGTTTTCCACCCGATGGGTACGGCTGTTGTGTAACGATTAGCGGCGCGGACGGATTTCATTTCGTCGTGGCCCCGTGATTAATATATCGTCATGGATCATCGTGAACAACAGCTATGTCATTACTAGGGCTCGGATTTTGTAGCAAATGCTTCTTTTGAGGGGAGTGTAATAGAAAGATAATTCTTATACCGGCTTTTTATTGCTTTTTCCTCTATGTGGTTATTTTTTCTTGATTTTTACATATTTTTCTTGAAAACTTAGCTTATTTCTATGTATGTTAGACGTCTTGGACTATATCAGGGGTCGGCAATAGGCGGCCCGCGGGCCAAGTCCGGCCCGTGGAGCGGAAATAACTGGACCGCCAAAAATATTTTTCAATTTTATCATTCTCCAAAATGACGTTTTTAAATATCGTTTAAGATTAACTGCTCTCCGCCTTGAAAACACTCAGTACATTAGTTCTTCACCAAGAGTAGCAAATTTAAAAAAACTGGCTCAAGACAAAAAATGTCATTTTTCTCATTAAACTTTTAACAATAAAATTGTGAAATTATTATTATTATATTAAATTTTTTATGGCCCCCGAACATTTTTTTTCAAATTATCTGGACCGCCATAGAAATTAATTGCCGACCCTTGGACTATATTATTATTACTAGAAATTATAAAACCAGTAATAAATATATGACTGATAAAATAACCGAAATATATTATCTATATCTGATGTATGAATGATTTAGTTTATATGAAATATGCACCGATTACATCGGTTGACGTGGAAAGGTCTTTTTCTATGTACAAAAATATATTAGCATGTGTATTTGAAATTTTTTAGAATTAAATTAAAAATGCTTTTTTAAGGATTTATTTTGCTACAAAATCCGAGTCCTACTCATTACAGATTCATCGCATTACAATATTGTGCCCGCCCCGGGACCGGAATCGATGCGTTTGCACGTCTAGCGGACACGAAATCGGCACATTACCATGTGTAACACACCGTGTGACGTACTCGTAGACGTGAATAATACGATCCTCCCTCTACGTATACCACGATGTTTTCGCGTCAGACCTACATTCGGGGCCGGTTCGTCGGACGCACATTTTTTATCGGCCGCGTGCCACCAGCCGTATCATAATATTACACCGGCAGCCGAACATTTTCGTTTTGCATTATTCATCGTGATTTGTCGACAAGTGCGCGAACACGACCGCGATGGCTGTCTTGTCGTAGACGGGTACCTAACGCGGTGCGTGTATAACGTGTAACACTATTATTATTATTATTATTACGCACTGTAGCGGTGTCGTGTCTACCGCGGAAGACACGCGGTAATTCGACGTGCAGTTTCCGCGGTGACCGAAACTGATACAATTCGTTTGCGCAAACAATCTCTGAAATCGGAAACAACTGTATACATATATATATATCCGTAGCCTTCCGTGCAACTTTCTTAGTTTTCACTCGTCCAGCACGCGCGTGTTACACATTATTCTCATCGTCTTTCGACCGAAATTCAATGCGGACGTGTAATCCGCAAACGCATGTGGTATACATGATCTATTCTTGATAGGTGCCCGTAGTCGTTATTATACACGTATTGTGTGCTCGACGTATATATCCTCGCCGCGGGATTGCACTGACCGCGGTGAAATTCGCTCACATCGTACGTACGCAACATCCGAGTGGTTCGTATTATTTGATTTGTACAAAACCGCACAGTTCTGCGAGCATTTCGAGCGCTGTAACGAGCGCACCACCTTCGGTTTCATTTTGTTTCTCCGCGCGTTTTCCAATGCGTTCCACATATAACGTACAATCGAATTGGGCACTGATCTTTCCGTGTGTGTGTGTGTGTGTGTGTGTGTTTATCAACAAAACTAATTTTGTTCGAATGGACCGAATTGATTTTACGATCGTGTTCGATTTTAAAATGAGCATTCCCGACAAAGCTTGTAATTAAAAGATGGAAATCGTCTAGAACTCCAGGGAATGAAACAAATACGAACTGTGTGCCAAAAAAATCGATGAAAATCGACTGAAAAACTTACTTCAGATAAAGTGTTTACGTACAATTAATATCAACGAAACGATTGGTTTATGTTTTCTCGGCAAGTTGGTTAAATCATTAAGTCATCGTATTTATAGAATGTCTTTATATTCATGATGACGATTTACGATGATTCGGTCAATATCTGTCATGACTCGTGAGTTTATGTAAAACGCAGACATTCTGTACTCGCCGGACAGAGTTTAGCAAACACCAATAAATGTCTTTGTTCGGTCTGGTGGAAAATGAACATTTTTTCGTACATGATGTATTTCAATAATATGTCTTTCTTCGCGATCGCGGATTCGTCATTCGATTATATTCAAATTTCTTTTGTTATTAAAGTGCGCATTCCGCATGAACAATGAAAGTTGACTTTGCATACACGCCGTGTGGTGCCTAGTAAGGCATAGTATCACGAACGCCGAGTTCGCGGGATTTCAATTATAATAATTGATATGCGAAAATCATTACCGCAATAAGTCACGCGTGAACCTAGTTAAAGTGTACACCTCGACACGTACCTGTATCGCGATTCTTCTGAAAGTCCCGCGACGAATAATTTATTAGATTATTGTTCATACTATAGTTTTGTACCTACTTGGGTGGAATATTTGTTTCATACCGGAGTTGGACCTGTATGACGTATAAGTATACACATAATATACTCGTTTTAATGGACACGTATAATAATAACACTGGTCTACAAAATTAAACTTTTTGTAATCATCAGGGTTGAATATACATTTTTCCAAACCAATTTTTTCGCACTGATTTCAAATCTGTAATTAGATTTTTTCTATCACCTTTATTTTTTTACTTATGGTTATTTCATTTTTTATATGTAAAGCATATATCTGAAATAAAATAACTAAATTAAATGTTTATTTTACTTGTTTTTTTCAATGATTGAAATTACATGAACATATTATGCTATAAATTAATTTAAAAAAATATTTATAATAAAATAATTAAATTAAAAAAGCAAATAGTTTGCATATTTAAATATTTAAAAATGTTGTGAAAATGATTTTCTATTATACTTTTTATTAGGTAGGTACGTCACGATATAGCATCAGTAGTCTGCTAACATACTTTCATTCCAAATCCCTGGTAACGAGTTTCCATTAACTGGATGTCCTGATGAAATCGTTCGCCTTGTTCATCACTTACCGCACCTAAGTTTTCCGGAAAAAAATCGAGGTGTGAATGTAAAAAATTAATTTTCAACGACATTCGACATCCAAGTTTATTATACGCATTTAATAGATTTTGAATTCCATCCTTATATGTAAGCGCTTTGTGATTCCTCAAAAAGTTTTCACATGTCCATATAAAAGCCTGCCATGCTTCTTGCTCAGCTGTATTAAGATGACGCATAAAATCATTGTCTTTAACAAGTTCTCTAATTTGAGGTCCAATGAATATACCTTCTTTCAATTTAGCTGCATTTATCTTAGGGAATTTTTCTTTAAGATACTGAAATCTTTCAGAATTTGTCTTACCCATGGCTTTCACAAAATTTTTTATTAAACCCAGTTTTTCTTTTGAGCTAAATAGTTTCTACTAAAGGCTTAATAAAAATAAAAATAAAAAAACCCAGTTTTATATGTAGTGAAGGTAAAAATATATCTTTTGGATCTACTAAAGGAATTGATCGAACACATTGATTGAAATTATAATTATAATATGCTTGGAAATTATTTACAGAAAAAATGAGTTTTATGATAATATCAAGTAAGTACAATAATTTAAATTAAGAACCTTTTTATAGTTAGATTTATGTTACATAATTTTTTCGTTGACTAATTACAGCGACAATGTATTATTAAATAACGTATTAAGTAAATAGTTTCACTTATACTATTCCTAATTTAATTTTAAATAGAAGATATTGAAATAAAACTGTTCGGTAGTATGTATACAATATTTAAATCATTTTAGCACTACCAACATGTATTCAAATGGAACGAGACTATTATTAAACATTACATTAATGATTATATTATATTATACATATTTAAACTCACTTAATAAAATATTGATTCAAAGTGATGTTGATAAACCGCTTATTAGGACTATTTTTTATAGACGAATTTAGATAATAATTACTAATTATTTAAATTATTTTGTACAAATAGTGGAATCAGTATGGAAATAAAACGGTTTTGATGCGGTATTTGATTATATTTTACAAGTAATGCCAATGTCTGTATAGTGACTTTGAGCGTGTTTGTACCTATTTATTAAATTTTTTAAATACTTAAGCCGATTATAACCGCGTAACTCGTACCTAATATTAAGTGCAAAATTAAATAGGATTTATAAAAGTCCTAATAAGTGTGCAACTTAAAAATAGTCACACACTATTTGCTCGTATGCACTTCAATAACTGCACATGAACGCCATACACTTTTGTTTGTTATTATAATAGTTGTAAAGAAAATCCGTACACATTTGTTATAGCGTCATAATAAATTGCATTCAAACATTATATGCGTGATCGTGTAAGTATGTACAAATTTTGAAATTAAAAATGGTATCTAGATACTTATTATTGAATTTATTTGTGATGTAAAATTTAAATGAATAATTTCTGTGGTCTAACTATGAGATGCCGAGAAATCGTAAATACGATTCGAAAAAACATGATGTATGCACCTTCCTGTATTATGTTTTCAATCGTATACTCATAATGCATTACTGCGACCTGTATATTTTGATCGTATTTATATTTTTTATTGAATACCTCAACTGTACATGGTAATAATAATAATATCAAGTATTCTTTCCTTATATTTATCGATTACGTTATACCGTACTGCGTTAATTTATTGAAATTATTTTAATACTATGATGTATTGGTCGTGACGGCTCAAACGCTGTTTTTTTTGAAAAAATAACCGTCGGTAGTGATTTTCGAAGATTTAAAATAACGTTTTACTTTAATCAAAACTTTCGCCACGCTCTAATCTTACAACGAGTTGATAAACGACAGAATCTATTCTTATTAGTCCTGCTCCTGGTATCATTTTCATGCCGAGATCATTGTCCGTTCGGTTCGGGGCTTTTAAAGAGCCGACAAAAGACTTTAATGTACTTAACGTATAAATAAATTAAACCAGCGTTCTACGAGTTGATAGTGGATCTATTGTCTGGAAAAGTAAAACGCAATCAATATATAGCTACATCTTCTATTGCAGCTCGTCATTAGCAATATTTCATTGAACCACTACATTTTTTCACGTCATCCTATGTATTGTACCTGTATGAAAACACCAAGTACAATACGATCAAGATATACTCATTTTTTTTTTATCAATCAGTTGTAAAATAACCAGTTGAATTGGTTTTAACACTCCGCATACATATAGACTTGTTCGCTTGTTTTTATTGCCTCAAAAAATATTCATTTTAGACAATTCGTGTAGGTAATCAAAAACAGTGGCACAGTTCTCATTTATAACTTTTACGAAAATTGTACTCGGTAATACATTCAAATCTACAATATCTTGACTATACTAGATTGCTCTCTTAAATTGATATTTTCAAGTGCCGAGTTATAGACGAAATTAATTTTTCTTCTAGTCCATTCACATAATATTATACGCTCACATAATATACGCATGTACATATAACCAATCAATTTTTTTCATTTATTACATCACGTCAAATAATTTCACTAAAATAATCATTCGAACAAGTTAACTTTTAAGACAAATCTAATCGACTTACTAGTCTATACGTTATTTGATATTGAATAACAATAATAATATTTTAATAACTCCTTATATTATTTTGATCATGCAAACCAAACAAATGTGGTTTAAATGTAATTAGTATTGATTTATTACAGGAATGTTATGCTTGGGTCACATATATTAATAAAAGATGCAATGAAATGCACGGATAAATCATTAGTATGAAAAATACAAACGGTAGGGTATTAGAATGTTTCATTGCTCGTGAGCACTAGGCAAGTAAGTACCGTTATAACTTCGTCATTCCTCGGAGTTTAGGTCAATGACTCGCCCAGCTATATGTCCATATCATAAGACATACACGGTACATTTTTATATTCACACATGTGTGTGCACGTTGTATTATCATTTCGATCTCGATTTAATTCGATTAATTTATGATCCCGGAGTGTTGAGATATTAACATTCTCAAAAAGTAATAATAATAAAATTATTCATTTAATTATTAATGACCGTGACCAGGGTTTTACTTCGGGAAACACGTATAACGTATCGTTTTATAACCATACATGATATATGCAGGTTCTAACGACCGTATATTTAAATTAGAGAGTATCAATTATAGTATATTTGTAAAGTAGATATTTTGATATTGGGGAGACACACACCTAAGTACCTTCTCCGGCTTAGTGTTTCACAACGGTTAAGTTAATCTCCAGGTGAGACTGCATACTGACGTTTCACTCGGGCTACGCTCTCTAGCCCCGGAACAATAATATAGTGACATTTTATGAAAAAATGGGTGTATCACATACTGTAAAACGTTTTTAATCGAAAACTAATATTTAACGAGTAAAATATTCATTTTGCGGTCTATTTTTTAATTCTTCTGACAGCTGTAGCCGAATCCTGGCATTATTTCGTGGCCCCTGAAATGTAGAACTATTTAAGACCCTGTGGCAATTTCGACAATTAAGAATGTAAAATTTAATATAATACGTTTCTGATGTTAAATAAAATATTATCATTTGCGAGAGTAAACCAAATCATTAAATCGGACCCGTGGTAATAGCTTACCATTAAATATCGATTTCGAAATCGACATATAGATTGACACCAGATTTGATAGCAACATTAAGACCATTATTGTCAATACAAATTAAGATCAATAATCCACTTATACAAAATTATAGCAGTCAAATAGTATACCTAATATTTTGTGTCAACTGATGATCCCAACGTTTTGTACTTATGTAGATACTTAAATATTTAAATCCAGTCCAAATACAATAAACGCCTGTGATCTAGTAATTGCAATCGTATAAAAAAAAATAATAGTTGTGTGAACAACTATACTTAAAATGATTGTTAAGGTTAACACTAGAAACTATTGTTATTACTAAAATATATATAAAAAACGCTTGACACATTTATTCTATTACGATAAACAACAATTTTGAATAATATCAAACATCCCAAATATATTAACGGCGTTTGACGTTTTTGACAACACTACATCTGGTGTCATAAGGACATTTTTTTTTAAGTAATAATTATAAAAATGACAGTTATTTTTGTGAAGAAAACTTTGATTTATATAACTTATTCAAATATCAAACATATTTTATTATGCCTACTTTAAAGCAAATTTTAAATACAATTGTCTTTTCCAATTTAAAATGTAATATTTTTTAACCAATTACTTAGTTTATACTTCAATTGCCTTTAAAGAAATCCGTCAATCGGTATATATTTCAATAACATATTTACATTATAACAGAATATAAAAAATAAATACATATACATAGTTTAAAGTGTTTAAAGTTGTTTTGACGTTGACGCGTTTGGTGACTCATTCGGTAGGTACAAGAAATATAGGAAATACAAGAAATATAATAGGATTATAATATTCAAATATGTAATCAACAATTTTTTCCTCGACACAATCGGTTACGAAATTTTTTTTTAAATATTTATGCTTGAACTCAAAAATACCTTTTGAAACAACAAATGTATTATTTGTACATGCGTATACAGTATACACATAATATGTGCATTTATCATTAGCTTTCATATATTATGTACATTGAACAAAGAGCATCTAAATATAGCATTATTATTACTTAGATTTGAACACGAATACATAAATACACGCGATGCAAATGACTCTGGTAAACTCGACGGGCAAAACCAGTTGGTCAGTCAGTTTGTATTTATATATATTGTATATTCAACGAATACACAATATGAATATAGTTATACGACGTTCGGCCCAATATAATGGTACCGAGGTGTGGGAGTCATTCTTATGGGTTGTCCTCGTTAACCGATTTAATTGTGTCTGCATTTATTATAACCGTATATTTTAACTTTTAATGTGTGATTCTCGCATTCTTGTCACAATTTACAAAAGTGTTTCCGTTTGGCACACATACCTCGGACACAACGTTTGTATATTTTGTATAAAATTTCTTTTTGAAATGAAATTATTCGCGTTTCTTATTATTGTTTCTTTTTTATCCTTGTTAGTAGCAATACGTATCAACGGGGTAAAAAAACAAAGAATAATTACAGATTTATACAACTTTATTTATCGATTCATCCTTTGTCAAAGGAAATGGTACATTTCAATGAAAACCAGCTTTGAATGTAATTCTGGCATACTCTGTGTCATTCGAAGTAGAAATATCATATTTTGGTACACCCTTTTACACTAGTTCTTGCAATAAATACTACTACTAGTGACCTATGTATTAGGAATTTGAATTATGTTTTCATACTTATTTCGAAAACTACAATAATTATCAATACAATATAGGTACATTTTCTTTAGTTTTTCAGTTATACTTTGTTCATTTACGGATTTAAAACTTTTTAAGGAAAAACAGTTACTAATAAGTATTAACTTATGATTATTGAAATATTGTTAAAAATAATAAGAATACAAGTAGGTAAATGATTTATGAGTATACAATTTAATTTATTTTGTAATAATCTTGAAAAGTTTTAAATTAAATCTTGTAACTTAAAATGCAATGATTTTGGACACTTGCATACGACTTGATTAATATTTACGTACAACATGGTGGGCTGCATAGTTTTACGATGTATACGAGGCTTCTTTTTGAATTACGAGAATTAAACCTACACAACTTAAGGTTACTGAAAATTATTTTCAAAATCGACCGATTTTACTTTTCCTCAATTTACTTAAATCGTTCAGAAAAATAGTGGTTTTACCCTATCTCAACGTGGCATCAATCATAGGTTTTGGAATCTTACTTCGAATTGTTGGACATGTTGGCTGTATTTTTACCCGGACGAGATTTTTGTTCACTGGTTCATTATTCAGAATATAATAGGTACAAAATGTCAGCACCGTTAACTGCTACGCATTAACCGCAGAGAGTAAGAGTTTATGGACTTGTCTTGAATTGTACTTTCTAGTATTTTGAGTTATCTTGAGTTTCATGTTTGACAACAATTTTTTGTCAAAAAATGTTTGTCCTAAATTTGTACCGAAGTAAAAAAAACAACCGACTGAACTCTGCCCTGTTACAAGATAAAAATATCACGCGCAACTAGTGATGGGTAAATACCTGATAAATAAATTTAGGGTAAATAACCAGGGTATTTACCCGGTATTTAAAATAAATACCCGGTATTTTGGGTATTTATTTTTATTGCGTTTTTCTATTTTATTTCAATGTTAAATAAATTGTAAAACCATTTACCAATATAATGTAACTAAAAAAATGTTACTTGCAATTTGTAATTAAATATTAAGATAAATCATGCTAAAAACTTATGTAGTGTTAAAGCTTTAATTATTTAAAATAAAATAAAAACAAATTATAATTTTTATAACATACATTATCATGGTATAAAAGAATAAAACATAACAAAATCAACAAAATTCCCTTAGTAAAAATAAAAAATGCAATCCTTTGATTAATATTAAAATAGATAGGTAAACCAACTTCAGCAATGTGACGGCCGCCGGTGCGATAAAAAAAAAAAAAAATACCAGATTTTGGAAAGGTATTTATGTCATGGGTATTTACCCAGGTATTTACTCGAAATACATTTCTTACCCATCGGGTATTTACCCAGTACCCATCACTACGCGCAACCATTCGACTGTATGTGAACGACTATTGCCCAAAACGTGTGCGACACTTGTACGAAAATTACACGTTGTCGCTGCGTGTGAGTGTACAAATCGAGTAGTATTATTTACTATTTCGTGTCGATACACGGTTCCGACTTGTGCCTGTGAGAAAAATAATCGACCCTAGTAATAAACCACCAACGACGTTCGTAGTGCAATGGGGGGGGGGAAAGAAAAAAAAAAAAAATGAAGAACAAAAAACCTCTCTTATGCCGTGTTTGCCTGTTCACTATTCTTATACACTATACTGTAATACTGTGCGCAGCTAACCACCGTTTTCGGGTCATCCGGTTTACTAGCTTTGGCGGCCGTAATCCATTAGACGGGTAATTAAAACGGTCGTAAAGTGTTTATGCCATGGGTGTGCTAGTGCTGAGTGTGTGCTGAGTGGTCACTCGCGGAATCCCATAACACCGTGTGCGCGGTAGGTCTTCACGTCGTTGCAGTCCATCTCTTGACCGGAACATCTTTTCTCCGTTACGATGTGTACACCTGTTGTAATGTATATGTATACGCTAATGGTTATTATACACAAACTGTACGGGTTCGTGCTAACTATAGCACAGCGGCCACCTAAATACACCTACTGTGGATACAATATAAATACACACGTACGATACGGTGGTATAATATGTATTATAATGGGTACCTGTATAACGTACGTATTTACGTTTAATTATACATTTTATGTAGGTGTACGTTTTTAATTAAAAAAAAAAATAATTTACAGTTCGTTGATCATTTTGAAATTGCGTTAGACATAGTGGAAAATATTGTTCCCTTATAACGTACAATTTCCTATGTATAATTTACGTTTCCTGTTGTACTTTAACAGTTATAAATTAGTGTTATGATATTATATTATGGTTGCTGCCATAATTGTGACGTCTGTTTGAATAATATTATTGTAAAATACAGCTACAGTTATGGCTTTCCAATTTTTCTATTTTTTTTTTGTCACGTTTATTATATTCATTTGTATAATAAGTTCTGTAACACTAATTTCATGAACCCAAAACTCGTCTCGATTACATAAAATACGTCTAAATTACATAGGTTCTTCGATGCGGAAATTGAAAATCGTGCGTTTTTTTTAATAACTTTATCAATCGCTTTAACCCTGAAACCTGATATCGGAGGTAATACTTAAACACCGCAAAGGCAGATGATCTGGCATATGACTTGCATGAAAATACAACATGTATAATATCATCAGTAGTCAATTTATCAATTTGTAATTTATAAAAAAAAATAAATATTAAATTGTTTGGTGGTCAATGCTCTTACAATAAAAATTATTAAATACTACAAATAATAAAATACAAGATGCAAAAATAAATGTTTTCGTCTGGAATGGTATTACGTGTAAATATTTACGAATTAGTAATATTTAATAATATTTAACACATTATTCGTACAATTGAAAATACTTTATCATTATTCCTTATTGTGTTAGTGCACATTGCACAACGGACATTTTAGGTATTTACATATATAACTGTATTTATGTGCTACGGAAAAAGTTGAGTTTATGTTACATTTTTGAAACCAATGTATTTCATGTGACGATGCATCGATGTGTATTCTCTTGGTAACCGATTACCTATACTTACCGATAGTTAACAAATACGTTTTACACAACGAGACAGAGACCTAACGGTCTTAATTATAAAAATCATCGTTTATCCACTTTATCGTAACTGTCCATAGCTTGTTGCAAACCCGTCCGCGAATGAGAATAATCTTACCTTTATTTCTCGTTTGTAGACAGACGTGTTCAACTGAAAAAAAACCACTAAAAACCACGTCTGTATAGAACAAAAATAATTATCAAGCAATTAATCTACTGTAGAATTTTTTTTTTTTTAAAAAAAAAACTCAAAATCTTATGTATGTTGGTGCTAGTTTTCTCTAACTTTTAGAAATGTTTGATCTTCTTTAATATCAAAAATAACATTTTATTCTAACCCAACTCTTTTTTATGTAATCTTTCCTTATTAGGAAATACAACACTACAATTTTTCATATAACAACGTCATCGCGGTATATTTGTATTTAAAGACTAAATTGTCTCTGATCCTGGGATGATCTAAAGTTGAACTTAAATCTATACAAGATCACAACTAATTTCACACATAATTTATATAATGTAAAGGATACATATAGTGTAAAATGCATCGCAAAGTGAGCAGTGCCTAGCGCAGTGGTCCCCAACCTTTTTTATTCTACCCACCCCTTGTAAATTTTCAAAAATCCCATGCCCCCCTTTAAATTAGAATTAAAAAGACCTTTATTTTGTTTTAATGATACGAAATAATTATTTTTTATTAACTAATGACATATATTTTTTCATCGTTCTAAAAATAAAATATAAATCAACTTAATCTTAATAATATTTTATTTTAATGATACGAAATAATTATTTTTTATTAAATAATGACATATATTTTTTCATCATTCTAAAAATAAAATATAAATCAACTTAATCTTAATGTCTTAATAATATTATTTTTAAATTTTTGATAACAATTTTGGAGAAAGCAAGAAAAAATTTAATGAGAAATTTGAGATTGTTTTTTCCTCACCAAGTCCATAATCCTTGGAGATATTTTTGACAACGCGCAACGCATATCATTTTCCACATCCAATCGATTTCTTTGTTTGCTTTTTATTTGCAAAAGTGTGGAGAAACCAGATTCACAAAGATACGTAGATACAAATGGGATTAATGCACGGAGAGCTTTTTCTGTCACTTTTGGATAAGAGTTGATCATTAATGGCCAAAATTCCATTAAAGATTTTTCATCAAATATGTCTTTTGCACTTGAATCCGTCTTAAGCTCCAAAAATGGATCCTGATATTCATCAGGAATTTTTTCAACTTGCAGTCTGAATGGATTTCTCACTAAGTCCAAATCATCTCCGTTGATTTCTGAAAAGTATCGTTCAAATTCGTCCTCTATGGCAGTTAAATGTTGAACAATTTCAGTCCTAATTGATTCAGGCAATGTTTCATCGTCATTATCGGTGGTAAAAAGTGAAGAAAGTTTCAATCTTTAATGGAATTTTGGCCATTAATGATCAACTCTTATCCAAAAGTGACAGAAAAAGCTCTCCGTGCATTAATCCCATTTGTAATGTTGTATATACCTTTTAATATTACATTACCTGCATAGGTCAATCATTATAAAATACTCGTAAAATTGTTATCAATAGGCTACCGTCCGAAAACTAATTTATTGTTTTCAATTTTATAAATAAAATATTTCTTGAAATATCATCACTAAATTCCCCCCAAGCAACACATACATTCCCCCCTAGGGGGGAATTCCCCCCCGGTTGGGAACCACTGGCCTAGCGTATACCCAACTGCATTGCTGATGCGATTTATACCCGTTTATTCTTTAAAAATTATTTTTAAAGGAGATAAATGTTAAACTTTTTTTTAAAAAACTAAGCACGCATCTTTAAACCCATCGCCATGGAAAACAATCTGTAGTAATAAGTTTGAAACTCAAAAAGTAGTTGAATGTGTAGACGATAAAATATATAAACGAATACCTATACCACCCAAATTGTCATAAGAAGCTCATTTTTTGTAATAATATATAAATAAGGTAACTAATGAAGTAGATTTATTCAAAACATCCATCACGTAATTATTAATCAAACCCATTTTATTAGTGAACCGTGAAAGTAAAATACCCAACGAATATAATAGTACTTCATTTTCACGAAATATAACTTCACATTTAATTTGTTTTCTTGGTAAAATTACATGCTGAAATAATTACATAATGAGCGGAATGATTAAATTGATTTCGGTCCTTTCTGAAAATGAATCTTCCCCCAATTTCGTTTAAAAGAATATGTTTTCCTTTTCACTGTACAAAAATTACAATGTTCATGGTATTTATGGTACAGTGTTCACTGTTCAGCTGTTCGTGTTGTGATCGTCTATTCACATAAAATGAAACTTATGGCCTTCTGCAGTCGCCCAACAATGGCACAATATTCATTTTAACCGGTTAAAATGAATCGTTTTCAATTGATATTTTAAAATTTTAACGTACGTAAAATTGCACATTAAATACTTCGTATGAACGTAAAGGTAAAATAATTGGTTTAGTAAAAGCTGTAACGATATGACAGACGAATGATTATTCTGTATAACCAAAGAAACTGACACAAACAGTGAAAACCAAGCATTACTATTTTATTTTGTTATGATTATCGATTATACTAGGTTGCGTGTATTTAAACTTGTTTTTTGGTATGGGTACTTTAATAAATTTTCATTAATATTATTTTTCGAATGAACATTTTCGTTTTGAATGCCAAAAGGAAAACGTAAGATGTCTGATGAATTCCGGACGTGCCTGTAACATTATGACTTCTTTATATCTGTTTATTACATTGAAATTCGCATAAATTTATGTACTCGTATTTACATTTATTTTATAAATAATAAGAGTATAATTAATAAAATAATTGTATTTAAAAGGAACATGAAGGGTCAAATATATACATAATAATGTCTAAATATATATTTTTAATAAGCTTATATTTTTACAAAAAACGCGTTCGTAAATAACTTGTCTGGCAGTGCAGATACTACAGTTATGTACTTAAAACCACTCAAGGTTAACTCAAGATAGCCAGATGAGTGCAGATTATGTGATTAAAGTAGTTGATTGTGCGTAGAAGGTAAACGTCATACAATCATGCACTTCTACCATCATATTTTCACATGCTTATCTAAAAATCAAAGTAAAAAGTAAAGATTGAAAAAGGTATTTCATAAGACTAATAATTTGTTTGAATACGGGTTTATCATGTGACCCAACACTACCATTTTTCTTCATATAATATTATACGAGCCACCAATTGTGAGTGCGATAGTAAATATACATTAATTGTACTTATGTATACTTTTAATTTCATTTTTCTTCGAGTTATCGGGGTAAAAATATCACTTTTCTGTTAAATATTCATTAGTATAAATATTAATCTTAAATGAAAAGATCTATAACTTTTGTCCGCTTTCTTCAATATAATTGTTTATGCAAACAGATATTATTTAATATAAGATCTTTGACGTTTATTGTGTACTGTATAAACTATTATGAATATTTTGGTTTGGAAAATATTATGAATGTTATTAATTAACATATGATTAAGTACACTAAATGCTAATATATCATCCTTTCACCTCTTTTAACGACTAAAAAGTAAAATATATATATTATGTACAACCTATAAAATAATTCATTAAGATGTACATCGTTAGTGAAATCTTTTCAGGATAATTTTCAGGACTGAATAATTTTGAATAAAAAATTAATTGTATAAGCATTGAGAAATATAAATATAATATAATGCCGAGGGTATTTAAAGTTTAACGACTAGTTTCGACCGTTGGTCATCATCAGGTTATAAAAGCACACTGGTCACTGATTAAGAAAAAATAATTGAAGATTACGTATAAAAAATAATAATGAACATCACATAGAGTAAATTATAACAGGAAATAAATAAATACACGATTATTAAGTAATATAGATTATAGATATATCTTAAATAGAAGTATATACTAATGTAAGATACTCTAATACAGAGTATAAATTATTTGTCGGTTATCAAATAAAAATTTGTAAATATAATTTTTTTTAAATCGGTTTGTATATTTAATATATTATTATAATTATTATGTTTGATTTTATTATAAATAAATAGTTCCTCTGATATATTGAGTATTACGTTTTATAGATAACACTTTGAGACCGATCCTCTAGTGGAATACTTGTTCAAATACATTTTATATATTATATTTAATAGTATCAACTGAATACATAATATAATTAATACATTTACTACATTTATATTATTATCTATGGACTGTTAATATGACACATATTCTAATGTTTTTTGTTTTGTTTTTTTTGTTACAGAGGTTATTTCAGGCTACTATGCCTTCTGGTATGTCTTTGCGTAAGCAAATCACAGGCTCAATGTCCGTGGCAAGCCGATCAATCAGCTACAGAACTGCAATCGTCTTGTATATGTTCTATAAACATGGCTCAAGAATTGTCAGTGCAGTGTGATCTTGTAAATTACGAAGTATTGTTGCAAACGCTCGACAAATATTCACAGGAAACTCTAGATTTACTGTACATAAATAATAGCTCAATAAAAACTATTAACGATTCTAATTTTGCCAATCTTAAAATACACAATTTGCAATTATCTGGATGTCAAATACAATCAATTTCACAGACAGCGTTCAAAGGACTAGAACCGTATTTAAGACATTTAAGTCTTCAAGACAATAAAATTGACGAAGTACCAATAAGTAGTTTAGAAGGACTGATCAACTTGACATTATTGGATCTTTCAAGAAATCGAATTTCTAGAGTTCCAGATGATGCATTTGCCTCCTTACAAAATTTACAAACTATTAAATTGGCGGATAATAATCTCACGTTATCTAAAAATGCATTTAGAGGTCTCGAAAATAGTCTGAAGAATTTAAATCTAAAAGCAACAAATCAGAAATCTTTGCCAGAATGCATACGAAGTTTAAAAAATTTAGCGTTTTTAGATTTGGCTCAAAATATTTTAAGCGAGTTACCGGGACAGGCTGGACATATATTCCAAGGACTAGGAGCGTTGACAGCTCTAAACTTGGAAAGAAACGTTATTCAGTCACTCGGAGAGTCTACATTTGATGGTGTCAAAAATACCCTCAGCTCACTTAGTCTGCTTAATAATTTACTCACCGATTATCCAACTACAGCCATTAGCAATTTACCAGAACTTAGAGTATTAGATCTTGGTTTTAACCTTATCACCGAAATACCTAATGACGCGTTCCTAGCAAATCCTTCGTTAACCTTATTAGCGTTAGATGGAAACCCTATAGAGACAATTCCTAAAAAGGCATTTTCACACCTCAACACTACGTTGCGCGGGCTTAGCTTAGGAGGGCGATACTTACAATGCGATTGTCGGATCCGATGGGTCATTGAATGGATAAAAAATGGAGACTTACAAGTAACCAGCAGGGAAAGAAATCCACAGTTTTGCGCTACTCCGGCGTATCTTAAGAATAAACATTTCTACAAAATTGATCCATCAGGTAAAATATTATATACGGTTTATCGTTTATACGTGTCTGTCATTGTTTTAATATATTTGTGTTGCAGAAATGGTGTGCGACAACGATCAAAGTCCATCTGATGCGTCGACAATATTAGAATCTACACTGGACGAAGATAACGTGGAACCCCAACGTCCACTCGGAACAGGCGTCGGATATGTCAGCCCGACGGTTATTTTACCTGAGATCCCGGTTTCGAAAAATAAGTTTAAGAAAAATCCTCCGATCTCAGAAGTTGAAGTGGTAAAATCTACGAATCCTTCCGAGTTGTTAGCAAGTATGGAAACTACTAGAGCAATCCCTTCGACTACCGAGAGCACAACAGCTGCGATCGACACGACCACAAAGTTTTCCGTACAAAGCTCTACGAACGTAAATAGTTTTTATTTTATTTTTTTATCAATCCGTAGCGTGTAAGGTTGAAGTGTTTATTAACTCACACGGCTGATTATGATTTCAGGCGAAACCGACGAATTCGAGTCGTAAAACGAATGTGGTGATAACGCGGCCGCAGGTGGCGCAGACGTCGCAGAAACCGCCGTTAATACTGGGCAGTTACCCGAAGAAACAAGCCCAAGAAGTCATCATCAGAAGCGTCCATCGGCAAGACAATTCCGTCATCATCCAATGGGATTCCGAGACGGCCAACATCCTCGGGTTCCGTGTCGTGTACCGGCTGTTTGGCGATCGCACGTTCAAGCAGGGCCCGCCGCTGGAGACCAGCGAACGGGAGTTTAAAATCAAAAATGTGCCGTACCAGGTGAGTGCTGCGAACGCACCCAGGGCGGATTCGAGTGGGGGAAATAGGGGCAGTTTCCATCAATCTTCTAATCAATTTTTGCATTAAAAATAAATAGTCGGTGCTCTCCCGAGACAATAAGACCCACCACCGCCACTCCCGCGGACGGTCGTCGCCTCATACCTCGGAGTAACCATAGGAAGACAACTAAACTTGAACCAACACATAACCAACATAACCCAAAAAGCTACTCGGACCCGTGGGCTGCTCTGCCCCATACTAAACAAAACAAGTCCCGTTCCCATAACAACTAAACTTACCATTCTCAAACTATACGTTTCCCCTATACTGACTTACGCGGGCCCCTCCTAGGGTCCGTTCATATCTCCCTCTCAATGGAACAAACTTCAATCTGTCCTAACCATTGGCATCCGTACTATAACGAGTATGCCCACCTACGTGAGGAACGTCGTCCTCCTGAAATCTGCAAATTATAACTCCATTCAAAACTCCGTTCGAGCACAATCCAAAGCCCTATTCTACAAGAACTCGTTCTCTAAATATGATCACATCCGACTCCTAGGCAAAACGTTTTCACCGCCTACAAACAAAAATCGCCATAAACCACTCCCCCTTCCCTGGGCGGAGCAAACCGACTGACCATACACTAACCTAACACATCCACCTCCCGAAAGACGCTTTCCTAACACTTTCCCAAATAGCAAAGGCGCAAGCATGGAATATTTTACTTAATCCTTTAGATAAAGCAAATAAAAGCCGCCGACGGTGGCTGTTCCCGCGGCTCTCGTGCTCCTGTACGGTTAATCTTGTCCATTCGTAAACGTTGCCCCCCCCCTACCACCCCGGCGCCGCTACGCCGCCGTTCAGGACCTCCGTGCGTCGGCCCAGAACTAATATCACGGTGACGTGCGCGTTTGTCCGCAGGAGTGCATCATAGTGTGCGTGATCTCGCTGGAGGAGATCAACATCACGCCGGACACGGTGCCGTACGGCCAGTGCCGCGAGATCCGGACCGCGGTCACGATGACCAGCAACATGGACCGGATAACGATCGCGGCCAGCGCGGCGATATGCGGCACGGTGCTGATCGCCGTGGTCGTGTTCATAGCGGCCAGCAAGCGGCGCGCGAAGAAGCTGCGCACGCTGCACGACTCGGTCGCGTCCACCGGCCACCCCGGCAAGACGGGCATCCCCGTCGGCGCGCTGCCGGTGAACTGCTACGCGGGGCCGAACGGCGCGCAGATGTCGTCGCTGGCAGCACTGAACGCGTTCAGCGGCCACAAGGACTGGGACCAGGGGTCGGTGTACAGCAACCGGAGCCTGAACCCGTCCCGGATGTACCGCGTGGCCGACACCAGACAAGGTGAGATCTCCAGCGCCCCTCGTCGTTAGCATTCGCGAAAACCAAATACGATTCGGGGGGGGGGGGGGAACGCGAACGTGCGACGCGCAAAACGTATACCCGCTACGGCAGTACCGAAGTTCCGTGACCTGCGAATGTTGTGCATAAGCATTGGATGTATAATGCACGTACTGTAATTGTGTATCATAAACCAAGCGTGGCAAAATAATCCAATCACTGCACTATTATAGTAGGTACACGCTGTGGAATTACGAAATATTGAAACAATTAACAGTTTAAACTATTAAAGCAACATTACAGCGTATTGCCGTGAAACATGCATAAATATTCTTGAAGAAAACCAAATAAATATTTGGTCGTGTTTATTGTTGGCCGTAAATTGATGTAATTCTTTTAAATTACAAAATTACAAAAATCGGAAAAAAATACCGAAATGAAATTGCTATTATAATAGATGAGAATTTTTATACGACTCTAAAACTTAAGGACATGACCTATATCAGCGCTGCGTTCAAATTATGATTTAAATACCCTTGGGAAAAGTACTGAGTGCACCACAAGTATTATATACATAAACTATGTTCAAAAAGTTAACAATTTCGAAGCATAAACAAAATGTTGTCCCGGCGGCTTCTAGCACTTCTATGTAAGAAAAAAATGTAAATGTTAAATTGTTATTAATCTCGGGTTTTCATGGCATGAAATGTATAACAGTAGAACAATACTTAGTTCAATTGATAAATGGAGATCAGTGACACGTGTTGAAATATGATATTCAAAGAAATTTGTTCGAGTCACACACATTGTTATATGTGGTAAATTCACAGTGGCAGTTCAAGTTACTTTATGACTATCAATACGTATTTAAATTGTATAGTTAAAAATTTCTAAAGACCAATAAAATCATTATAATACGTGTATAGTTGGAATAATTTTGGATCTTTATAAGTTTTAGTTTTGCCTCTAATCAAAAAATTTCGGCGCAACACTTGTGTTAGTTTTCATTATCAACAATATTCTATAGTTGATTTGTTTGATCCAAAATTATAATGGTGAAAAACAGTTTTCACTCGTACAAATACGTATTACAAAATAAGAAGGTTTAGATTGTACATTCGTAGAATAAAATAAATAACTCGAAAACACCTATTTTGACTATCAAGTGATTAAAAATTAATTTAAAAGTTATGTTATCCATAACATAAGTGTTATAATTAAACACATATGGGTACTAAAACTTTGGTAACACGAAACACAGTTCTAACAGTTTTCTGAAACTCGACATTCGGAATCTTGTAATTTACGAGTTGCAACATGCGCCCAGTGCCCGAACTTGCCATGTCCATATATGATACAGCCGTATATAGGCACCTACTAGTTATGTAACTAAATGTAATACATTTTCAATTTAAATATGTCTACTTCGTAAACAAATTTATTGTACTATATAATTATTATGAGCTTGTAAATATGATATGCCTATTAAATATCGTTAGCTATTTCAAAACGTTATATAGTTACTATCGATCCATCGCTATTATGCTGTATCGCATAAATGGTTAGGCGGTGAGGTGTACTGGTGTAAAACCATGAGAATAATATGAGATCGACTTGACATGATATAGTGAAGCAAGAAATTAATTATTAACAAAATACAAACAAACGGTAGGAAGAGACTTGTAAATCGTAGGTGCCCATACAAATGTATGCGAAAATAATAATACCGCGGGTTACGTTTACTTACGACGTTATCTGGAAGTTTAGTCGTGTGACGGGTGTGTGATTGTGAGTTGTGAAAGAGACGTAACCATACATTACAAAGTTACGGTTAGGTTACTTTGGGGCATTGATCTGAAGTACTAAAAATGCATTAATTTTCAAATGGTGACGATTATTTATGTTGCTCAAGTTTTTGATTTGGTCACTTGTAGCCTGCACTGTACTATACTACTATATAAGCTAAAATTTCTCTTGATTTTACTGTAATTTGGTCGTTTTATTTCTGAGCTAACAAGATCCAATTGTGCGATAGTCAATTTTTTAATCGTTATATGCAATTGTGTGTAATATTGTCCGCTAATAATAATCAATTTACCATCAAAACATTTATCTTGATTGTATATAAATATATTATACATATATTCATATCGATTTGAATTCTTGAATAGATTTAAAAAATGTTTTACACGCCACCGGTGCACATTATTGTAACTCGTATTCAAATCCCTACTCAACATGTTTACTTATTTTTATATATATATTTTTAGGCTGCAACGAAGATTTACACTCGAACATTTCAAACTTTAGTGCAAAACCGCCGAAAATGCGGTCGGTCGCGGACGGTCAATCGCAGAACAGTTTTTCGAACAACTCGATGAGATATTTGGGCGGTAACAACGCGTACGCGTCGGATCTCGTGAACTCGAGACCTGGTTAGTATTATACTTCTATGGTTCGCGCACCGGTCGACGGTTAACGCGCGGCTGTCGATGCAAACGCAATATACACGGGGTGATTTTGTAGACGTGCCATTTGAAAAAAAAAAAAAACTTTCTATCGCCACAGGACGTGCTCTTAAGCCTCAAGGTGGCACGGAAAACGTTGTGGAAAACTTAGGTCATAGGGTAACTCGAGCGTTGAAAAAAAAAAAACTTGGAATCCAAATCATTTTTAAGGCGAAAAAAAAAGTCGTGGGCGACCACGTCTAAAACAATCACCCCGCGTTGTGTTTTCCGTGATACCCCCCGGTTAAATACTTATCGCGTTGTTGTGTCCTGCGCAGAACTGAGGCAATCGCGGCAGTCGCTGGCGGTGTCCGAGCGAATGTCGCACATCAGCTACCCGGGCAGCGCGCGCACGAACACGTCGCGGAACAAGCCCAGGCAACGGTCGAGGACCCGGGAGGGCACGCAGAACCGGCCGCCCAGCCGGTACAGCCACAGCGGGTCGCATCACAACCTCAACAACTACTGCGGCGACACGTCGGACAACTGGACCGATCACGACATGGACATATACATGACCAGGAACCCGACTGCCCGGAACGGTCTTGTGCCACTATGAGACGGGATGTTTCAGCGTAAGACTATAGTATACGATGGCGCACACGAACAAAACGCTTGGAGCTCAATTGAAGTTTATTTATTCATTTAACGTAGGTAATCGATAGTGAATTTGCTCGTGTACCTAATGATTACGGTCGTTACGATCGCGCTCTCATTTGACTAATTAGAAGTAAGAGCGAGACCGTCCATTACAATATAATTATTTACCATAGTTAACGTTTTGATCATCTGGAGTCCATATTTTTTACTTTTTTTTTTATATTACACGCCAGTGTTTGTTCCACAAATTTGATTTTTCATCACGCGTCGATTTAATTACTTTTAACTTTTAAGTACAAATATATTCTACATTTAATCTAATCGCTACATGGTATTATCATGTAGGTAATTCATATTCGCAACGTACAGCTTACATTTATTACACTTATAGTTATTATTTTTTGTACAGACTAGACAAACGTTGTTTCACTTATCAATTATAAAACCTATGTCTGATGATTTAGAGATATATGTATATGTTTTTGTAAAATATAAGTATATACGTTTTAAGAGATTTCAAGCAGAACGAATAATATTATTTTTATTAAAATGTAATGTAATAATATGACCGAGGTACTACTGCAATACTTGATTGTATCGAGTTATGTTATTCTACCTCACTCCATAGAACTCATATATTTCAATTCGTATACTCTAATATTATTAATCAAATTTATTGTTAAGTAACTGTTGTTCATATACTGATCATACAAATAATAGAAATTGACTATCAATTCATAATTATGTATAATATTATAGTTAATTAATAGTCAATTTCTATAGCATATAATATATTATGTAATTCAATAAAGAAATTTATGTATAATTTTTTGTAATTATTTTTAAAAAGTCGATGACTTGATTATTTAATTCCCAAACATCAACGTTATAACTAATAAAAAAAATATGTCAAGAACTTAAGATAACATAATATATTTACATAAATGGTAGTGATAATACCAGTCAACAACATTACTACATTATAACATTTTTCGCTGAAAATATATACACAATTTTCAGTCCTTCAATATATTGAGACATCACTTTTGATAAATGTATAAACATACAAAATAAAAATACTCTATGGCAAATCATAAATGGTTCTTAAAAACCATGGACTTAATGGGTACACCGTGACTGAGCTTAAACCACAAATTATATGGTGTACCTACCTATTTAGATTTCCTGGTGTCCAAGTCAGATTGTTTCATACTAATAAGCAACTTTATTTTTTTCTTATATAACTAAAAATTATATAATACCAACCTACTTATCTAAGAACATTTAAATAGAGCTAAAACAACTACAACTTAGTGTAATGAAAGTTTTATTTAATACATTTTAAAAAAGTAATCACACTAAGTAGGAAATTGTTATCAGATGTTCATACTGAAACAACTGACTTTTAAAGGATTCTACTTAGAACATTTTAATAATTGCAATCAAAAATATTGAAATGATAATACTAATTCTGAAGTAAGTAATATTTACAAACAACTTATCCTAGCATTCATTAAGTATTTACAATACCATATATATATATATATATGTTAAGATATCAATTAATTACATTCAAATAAAAGTGTTATAATAGTAATTAACATTTTAATCAAATGTGCTTACGGTATAATAGTGAACACATTTTTGTTTTTTTTTGTATTATTTTATAAAACACCATTAGAAAGACCATGATAAAGGCTGAATTTAGACTTTTGGGAGCCCGAGCAAACAATATTTAAAAGCCCACACTTTATTATGTAATCAATAGGGTACATTATGTTCAATACGCCTTAAAGTATGTGTGCAAAATAAATTTCATTCAGATTTCTCAATGTTGTCCATTTGAAATAAAAAAAAAAAAAAAACAGTAAATTACTATTTTTACCTTTTGCTTTTTTCTTTTTGTCAAAACCATTTAAAATAAAGTAAAGTTAGTTATTATTATATTATATTAGAACATTAGGTAATTAAAAATATTGTATGAATTTTAACTTTTTATAAATTCATCGAAAATGTATTGAGAATATATTATTATTAATAACTAATAAGATGGCAATAACGATATTAAAAGTAAAAAACTACATTACAATTAAATTATTAGTTAATTTTTTTTTCTGTATTTTTTCATAGAAAAATCAATTAAAATATTTTCAAATAATATGTCATCTAAAACATCCCATTCAATGATTAAAAGTGACAAGATTTTCATTCATTTTAGTCCTCAATTTATTTTTTGTAATTTTTAGTTGTGAAAGTTGTCGTTCACTAGTGCAGTTCATTACCATAATGAATAAATACATTCGTAACGCAACTTGAACAATTGGAAAACTGCAAAGCCATCTTTTTCAACCAATGTTTTACACATAAAGCGCTCAACAGTCATTTCTTCTGGTTTATAAAAACGTTTCATTCATTCAGCAAAATGAATTATTTCTGCGCTATAAATTTCTTTTAAATCGTCTATGTGTACGATCACAAGTTTTGTTATCTGTGCTTTGTATTTCTTCGTTGCTCAGAATAATTAAATAATTATTAGACGACTGAAAAAAACAAAACGCTTATATACTACTTCGTATGCTGCAAATATCTGAATATTTGAACTCAACAAATGATCTATAATAAGTATAAAGTTTTCTATTTTGTACATTTCTGAAGAATTATTTTTTATTTTATTTATGTTATTATTGTTATATATATATATATATATATATATATACCTAATACCTATATAAATAACTCATTTAATAAATAATTTATGTATTCAATAGTAATATGTTATTATTTAAAAGTAATCATCATTAAACCAATTATTTTTTAATTTAATTTTGTTTTTAATTAATCTTAGTATCAGAGACTTCCGTAATCTAAAGGAATTAATCAAATATTACGTTTACAAATTTGTTTAACTTCATATTTCACCGAACTCAATATTTTTTTACCTTTTCCTTTTTTTTTTAAAAAAAAATATTAAAAACGCGTCTTGTTAGGCTTCGATATATTTTAATGATTTAACAGCTGCCACAAACAGCATTATTGAGATTTAGTTTGGTACAAGTACGACCATTTTATACTACATTGACTTTTATTATCTATGAAAATGCTATAATTATAATACCTGATAACACAATATTACAAACTAAATATTTTCGTATAATGATCATAAATTATCACGACACTTTTATTTTTAAAGTATTTATTATAATTTATTTTTATTTTTTAAGAATCAGTTACGTTTTAAAATTGTTAGGGGCCTAAACAATTTATGATCTTGGGGAAAGTGCTCTTAATGCCCTCCTCCCTTTTAATCCGGCCATGAGAAAGACAATGCTTTAGTCATATAAAGCATGATCATGGATAATTTAGATGGTAACGCCTTCATACAGTGTGTAAAATTGCAATTTATCTAATCATTACAATTGTAAATCAAAGTTTGTGGTAGGTAAATGTATTTTTTCATGAAAATAATTTTAATCATTTAAATATTCAAAGTATGATCCAGTAAATAAACACCGAATAACTATAAAATAAAAAATTTAAAAACCATATTTTGTTATTTACCTTTAAATATATTTTAGTGACAAACAAATCGTTAATTTATCTGTTGAACAAATGAATCGATGAATGGTATAGTTATTGGTCCCGTAATATTTTTCCGTATCCTTAATACAAGGACTAGCTCGATTTTTACATAAATTACTCCAACGGTTTATTGATGAAGTGATATCTAAAATATTAGTCATTAAACTTTAAACGACATTTGGAACTCATTTGTCCTTAGTTATATTTTCACGTCATTTTTTAAAAGAAAAAACAGTGACTTTAGAAAGATCAACTGCTTCTTTCAAGTCGAGATCAATTGTTTGTAATAGTGTACACAAAAGTAAACCATAAGACAACTTAAGAAACAGTAACAATTTTTATTTTAGTTGAAAACAAATTTATTAGGTATTTTTTACAAGTGTATGATAATAATTTATAATATTTACTTAAATAACTAAAAAAATTAATAATTTATAATAGTCAAAAGGGTGGAGGTTTATGGACCCTTAAACTCCCCCCCTTCCTTGAGCACGCCCCTGTTAATGTATAGTTATATATTGATTTTATACATTTCCTAGTTCCTACATGAGGTTTGGCATTCACAGAGTAATAAGAATATTATTGTTGCTCTGAAGTCGTTGTGTAAATTTTATACTTTTCCAGCCTTCATGTTTGGTATTCCATAAAACGCCCGATCCAACACTTTACCGTCGAACATTTCTTTATAAATAATTATATATACAGTGAAACCTCCCTTAACGGACACCTCTAAATAGCGGACACCTCCGAATAAGGGACGTTTTTTCGGGGACGGGGACATTTTCACTATTTATGTATGGGAAAACCTCTAAATACAGGACGTGTTGTCCGACGTTTTCTTTTCGCGGTAAACGCAAATATCAATTACTCGTTTCAGACCACGACGAGACGTGTTGACAATATCGTGTATTGTTCCGTTTCCCCCTGGATGCACGCACATGATGCAACGTAACGTGCACGATGTTTTTTTTTCCCCTTATCACAAGAGTACTTATATACGTATAATAAGTATCTTATCTACGACATATTATTATCATCGCGTATCGAGTGCTCACGGTATTGTTATTGCGCAATCTGTTGTGGAGTAAATAAATTGCGGTTCGGTCGTGATACATTTTTCAGCGCTTCTTGTCGTCGAACGGGCCGCGGTACGGCGCGATATCGTTTCGCGACGGTCGAGTTTATTGCAGCTGAGGCGTTGGTACACGATTCATTTCTCTTTCGCCGATGCCTAAACGCGCGACATTAATCCCGCCGTCGAGTATAGGTACGCGACTGAACGACCGATGCAGTACGCTAATGAACCAATAAGTGAAATGAAGAACGGCCAAGATGAGGAACTCAAGCTGAGCAAAACTCATTTCGATGCCATCAAACTGTTGGAAGGAGCGCTACAAAAAATGGACGGAATAATATCCCTAGGTATTTTCGACACAAACTTAACATCTGTTGATAAAACTTTACCTTACCATTGAAGCGAACCTTTATGTTATTGTTCGTCTTGAAGTTGAACTATTTTAGGCAAACATGAGAAATTTATTTTCTCGGTACAATATTAATACAATATAACGTCAACGTCTCTGTACTCGTAATTCATTTTATACACATTCACGGATTGGTACAAATGGATAGGTATCTATTATCTGTGACTAAAATTAAATAAAAACTCAGTCAAACGATTATTTAAAATATAATAAAAACAACTAGGTATATGTAAACAAATGTAATCGATCATAATGAGCTATTCACCATTTGCCAAGACATTGGTTAATAACATAATATGTCTATCAGTGTTATTTAATAAATTTATATAATTATAGATACATTTAATTTCTTGTGATATAACTATAAACTAATCAAATGTTCTTATAATGATTTGCTATATTTTGTTATGTTCTAAAATGTAAATTAAATAGCCTAAAAACTAAAAAAAAATTATTAAATTATAAACTTCTCAATTTTCTCATAATTGCTGACTATGGTGCTTTTATAAAAAATTTAAAAAAATTAATTGTGTTACATAATTATCATACATATTACATATGGATTTTAGGATTGTATTTTTAATTGTATTACATTTTTAAATAAATATATATAAAATTATATAATTATTATATATTTATATTAAAATGTACATTAGTTTACATATATTACATTTATTCATTTAGTTTAACATTAAATGGGAATTTACTATTTGTTTTTTACTTATTTTCAGTGCTTAAATTTTTTATACCAATATTAAAATGAACATTTATTAATGATTTTTTTAAATTTCATATTGTATTCAGATTACTATACAAACCAGGGGTGGCCAACCAGTGTGCCTTTTGTAGCACATTAGATGTTATTGAATGGCACAGGCACACTAGCATGAGATAAAATAAGATAAATTAATTTAACATGGAATACTCAATTTTTTAAATTATATTTTTCAATATTTCTAAATCATGTCATAAAAATTCTAAATATTATATTGTACAATAATTGTGTCAAACTAACATTAATAATGTTAATTGATACGTAATAAATTAGAACATATTAAATTTGTAAGATGTTGAGTAACATTTTCTTGAATGTTGCATGTATAAGTATACAACTATTAAAACTTGTGAACTTTATATGATTAACAGGCAAATTCAGTTTAATGAAGCCACTGGTGAGAGTTAATTAAAATATTTTATGTAGACAATTTTATTAGGTGAAAACATGATTCATTTGCTTGCCGTGTTTTGTTTTTTATTATTTTAAACTATTTATTTTATATAATAACTGTATGTTTGCATTTATTTAGGCAATTGTTTTTATAATTTAATTATTAAATCAAATATATTTATACAAGTGGGTAAAACAAGATATATTTACCTAGTTTTAAAATTGTATTTATCAAATATGATGGTTCTTATATTTGCATGAACACTTTAAATAGCTTGAATAGTATTATCACCAATTAAATATTAACTGGATATTAGATTCTGAACAATTATATTTATAAAAAAAATTTTATAATATAATATTATATATTTTATATATTTATATATTTTTTATATATTTTTTTTATAATATAAATATTTTATAATATAAAAAACGTTTTAATGATAAAAGAAACTCAATTTTATAATTTCTAAAAAATATTATGTATTTGGTGTTTTTTTTTTTGTTAGCACTGATTACATTTATAACTTATAAATATTTTTCTTAATACTTGGTTTAAATTATTTTTTTATAGAACCATCATCAAGTTCCAAGTATTCCAGCAATTCAAATGTTCAAACCGTATTAAACAATTTTATTCAACAAGTAAATATAAAAAAAATATATTTAATTAGTCAACAATTGAAAGTTTTGAATGACACATTGTTAATTTCTAGAAAAATGATGATGATCCTGCTTGCCATTTAGAGTCGTTTAAACTTCAAGTTTCTGTGTTAAATAATCAGGTTGATGTTCTTGTAAGAAAATTAAATTATCTTGAAAAGTATCTCTTACAACAAAGTGAGTTAAGACAAAAAGCTGAAAATAAACTTCAAGAGGTAAATATTTATATTTTAAAAAATATTTATATAGACTTTTATTTGATAATGTTATTTTGTAGGAACTGATCTTAAAATCAAAACTAGAGACGGAAAAACTGGAAATAATAGCAATTTTAACAAATTTAAAATTAGTTAATGTGAGATTAACTAAGGAAAACATAGAACTTAAAGAATTGCTCATTAAGAATAACTGTACACAAGATCAACAGAATACACCATGTTCTCCGCATATGATAGTATGTAAAACAGTTTGATAATATATATTATGTTAGCTTAACCATTAGTTATGTTACATTGGGTATTTTATTACAAATTGTATCTTACTATTCATGATCTTAGTATGCATTTCTAATATTTAAGTTAATTTTACTAATTGATATTGTAGTCCAATGTCTGTACTCTGTGTCATATACTACACAGAAAGTTATAGTGTTTTATGGCTCAATTTTTAATGAAAAAAAAAATATAATAAACCAATACAATATTTACTTTGCTCTAAATCTGAAATGGTCACTAGTTATTTTATTATCAAAGTTTCTTTTTCTTATGAATATTTTCCATCATAGCAATACATATATTGTTTATAATATATACTATGTATTTATGTTTTGGCTGAAAATATCATTATTATCTATTTAAGGATTCGCAATTTCATCGTACGAAAAATCATGGATCACGCTTCTATTGCAGCTTACCTCGACATGTTATTAAAAAGAAAAATGAAACTGTAAGCCTTAATACTGGCGCATTGAATGATATTTCTGAATCATGTTCAAATTTAATCAACAGAAGATCACAGTTTGACAAATGTTCTTCAGCTCCAAATTTAGGTAAATATAAGTATTTAATATGTATATAGTCTTATTATATAATATATAATATAAAAGCTTATAAATTATTTTATTTTTCATCTAAAAATAATCTAATTGTCATAGTATAGAAGTATTGTTTTTATTAGTTGCAAAGTTAAAATTGTTTAAAATAATCGAAACTTTTATTCATCAAAATTATTTGTTATTTAGTTGATTCAAAAATTGATTATCCAAGTGGACAAATTTTAGAAAATAATTCAAGTATTTTTTCAAGCACTAAAATTTATTCATTTCAAATGTAAGAGTTATAATGTTAATAATATTCAAATTAAACTAAAATAAATATTCTTATTCATTTTAAATGTTTTAGTTCACATTTACCAATAAGTGAGCGCAATCGTCAGCAATTATATGATTGGTTTTCTGAACAAGGCATTGATTATATTTTACAAGAATCAAAATTGTGGCCTAATACTGGAAATGAACTGATTTCTTCTTCTATCAGCGAAATTGACGAAAAATTAAAATTTAAAGTAAGTGGATAATAAATGTGAATAAACATTTAAATGATGATTTACTAAAAAAAAGTTTTGATGCCAGCTGTATTATAACTATTAACTATATTATAACTTGACTAAAATATTATATTGGTAACAAATTATTTATAATGAATATTTTTATTAGTATTTAATTTTGATATGAAAATAAACATTATATTATAAAATTACATTTATGGTATTGAGTTATGAACAAAATAATTATTGACTCAGAAGTGTATAAAAAAAATGTATATTAGTTCTAAATATATTTTCAAATAAAAAAATGGTTTGAATTGCAAAAATCCTCAGATTAAATGTAACATACAATTTAAGATAATATTTATAATGTTCATACGGAATTATTTTTTGTTTAGTCAAGATCTTTTAAATTAAGAATTAAAAATATTATAAGCTATAATAGGAGAATGTTTAATATGTTTTAGAAATTTGTCTCGTATTAAAGAGAATAAAACTGACATTCATATTGCTGTTTTTAAATTATTGAATACAAATCATAATACTTATAAGTTACAAAAGTGATGCTATATTAACTACAAATAAAACAAAATTAATTAATTTAAAAATTATCTTGAAACATAAAATCTGTAATAATTTGATTTTATGTTAAAACTAAAATAGTTTTGAATTTGTACTTAATTTTGGTGTATATAATCATTTAAAAAGTGTGTATGTTTTATTTTTTTGAAATTAAATATGTTTTAGCATTGGTTACATAGGAAAAAATTAATTTTGGCCATTCATTGTGAAAGAGATCAAAATAAATTCTATGATGAAGATAAATATTTATCAAAAGCAAGATATTTAAATACATCTTGGGTATTACAATGGTTGGATGATATTGGACTCCCACAGTATAAGGATCCATTTTCACAGGCAGCAATTAATGGTATTATTTTACACAGACTAACCAAAGACGATTTCCTTATGTTGCAAAATGGTAACTCAGACTTACATTTTTCTAGTCTTCGATATGGTATTAAAGTAAGTTTGAAAAATAGATTACACCATATAATATATTATTATACATGTTAATTATGTCTTGACATAATCGAATATATTTTTTTCTATAGGTTTTACGGAATAATAATTTTGATCCTGAATGTTTAATCCGTCGTTCAAATATTTGTAAAAATGATGATGATTGCAGTTTATCATTGTGGACTACTCATAGGGTTATGGAATGGCTTTGCAGTGTTAACTTGGCAGAATATGCTTCTAATTTGAGAGGCTCTGGTAAATATTTAATACTTGTTTTAAGAATATAAAATAAAATAAATAATAAATGTGCATTTTTCTATTACAAATAAATTTAAGACTGATTTATTATACTGTTTTCTTGCATTTAGGTGTTCATGGTGGGTTAATTGTGTATGATGACCGATTTACTTCTGATCTTCTCGCTGATATTTTATTCATTCAACAAAGCAAAACTTTATTGAGGCGTCATTTGAGTATACAATTCAACCAATTGATAGGAACAGATTTGAATAAAAAAAAAAGGGATGCTCAGTGTAAATCTAAGTACAGACCTTTGACAATATCATCCAAAGTCAAAGTGAGTACTTATTGATAGTCGAATAGTTTATCTTAATTTCAAAATAAGTACCATTTAATTTACATTTTGGAATTTAATATATCCAAAATATGGTTGTTCTTTCTAATTAATATAAGAATTGTCCTACATCATAATGAAATAATCCATGTACCTTTTTTAAAGTAATTTAAAACAATCTGATGGATCTAATTGTAACGATTCTAACTAAAAACTAATTTTTAATCCAAAGTAATGAGAAATTAAATGTTAACAAAGTATTATAAACTGTTATATACATTTATATAACAGTTTATATTATATAAATTATTAACTATAGTTATTTATTATGTTTTAGATACAGAAAAAGTCACAATTTTCATTGAAGCGGAAAAAAAATCATGGTGAACTGGCTATTGGTGATTTAATTTGTCCTTTTGATGATTAAGACTATAATTTTTTTTTTTTTTTTACATAGTTAAACCAAAGTTAAATGCTTTTAGTACATGACAAAAAAGACTTATTGCCTATTATTTATTATTAAACTAATCATAATGTGTTCGTTATAACTCAAGTTATTTTATAGTTAACTAACTAAAGATTGATGATTTTATCTATAAGTTTAACATTTTTTACCTAAAGGTAATTATTTTATATTTTTATTATAAAAGTATTATTAAATAATGTATTGTTTAGAAAGCAAAATAAAAAAAATTAGCACGGAAATAGAGTTTTTATATTATAAAATAATTTATTATTATACTAATTAGTATGTAATAAGAATATTAAATATTATTAAATATTAATATTATTATTAAATAATGTATTGTTTAGAAAGCAAAATAAAAAAAATTAGCACGGAAATAGAGTTTTTATATTATAAAATAATTTATTATTATACTAATTAGTATGTAATAAGAATATTAAATATTATTAAATATTAATATTATTATTAAATAATGTATTGTTTAGAAAGCAAAATAAAAAAAATTAGCACGGAAATAGAGTTTTTATATTATAAAATAATTTATTATTATAATAATTAGTATGTAGTAAGAATATATTACTAATTATCAGTGTTGGGTAAATTACTTTTAAAAAGTAATGGAATTACGTTACTCATTACTTCACATATTTTTATTTAAATAACATTTGCGTTACCTAAAATTATTTTTATCACGTTACGTTACTTTTTCATAAATAAAGTAGTGCGTGGTAGTGCGTTACAAATAATGTTACTTTTTTTTATCTCTGATAACAGTTATCATTTTTTTAGAATCATATTCAATTCATAATATGATATATTTTACAATATATTTTAGACCTACTACTTAGTGATACCATTGATTATAAATACTAGTATTTATAATCAATGGTGATACCTATAGTGTACAACATTTAAAATAATATGTAAATGTATAATCATCATTCATCTCACCTATTAATTATTATTTATTATATGGCTATAGTAAAGTAGGTACCTAGTTAAAACTTAAATTTAATTGTATACATTTAAACTCAAACTACACATGTCTCTAATACTAAATACAACAATAAGGCAAGTTATTTTCTAATAAACAAGTGAAACTAAATGATACAATGTAATAATGTTATAAATCATAATACCCAATTTTATTAATACAACAATACAATTTAATTTATTTTTAATTTTAAAATTAATTTTGACCAACAAACAATTTTCGAAGTTTTGGTCACTTATTTTACCACGTTTTTTTGTACATATATCACCAGCAATACTAAATAGGCGCTCTACCGAAGCACTTAATGGCAATGCGGTATTATATTTTAAGAATATATTTTTTATGATTGGCATGGTATTTAAAATTAGCAAGTCTCCAGTGAATGGTGTTGTCAAATATCGATCAATTTCTGTGTTGGGCTGTTCTACTTCTGCATCATCACCATCGAAAAGAAAATCTTCAGTTGCAGGTTGCACAATGTCATTGGCAATACCTGTTATTAAAGTTAATAGTTTATTTACATTTATCTTAAATATCAAATTTTAATTAATCACCTGTAATTGACTGTAGCTGCTCTACTTCAGCCTTAAAGAATTCCATACCTTCATCTCTTTCAAAAGGTGACGTACCTTTAAGTTTAAATTTTGGATGGGAGACCGATGATAGTATAATTGGTATTTCTTTAGTCATACTTGTGAATCGTAAATTGATACCGTCTAGACAAGCTTTTGCATTTACCTGCCAATGATAATTCTGTAAGTTTCCTTTTCAGCCATCTGATAGTTGGTATTAGATAGCCCATAGGATTAGATAGCCATATTTATCTCCTTGGAGAATATCCAATGCCCTCGATAAAGGCTCCATAATCTAAATATAAAAAATAAATAATAATTAATATAAAATGTTAAAAAACAATTATTGTTATTTAATACTTCAATATTTACTTTGCAATAATCGATCATGAAAGCTAGATCATTTTTATCAAATCTTGGTATACCAGATTCATCACGTACACGTTGAACCTTAGCTTCAGATTTTTGTAACTGATCACTCAAACATTTGACGGCATTGTATGTTGAATTCCATCGAGTTGTATTTGGTACATTTATATACACATTTAATGCGTCATGAATAGTATCTGCAACTACAGATGTCCTGCTTTGCTTGTTCCACAAGCCTTGCATTTTTGCAAACGTTGATCTCATTTGCTTTTTATAAATGACATCAGATAATGCTTTTTCACTGTCTCTTGTTGCAACTAAGTTCAAAGTGTGACTTGCACAGCGATGATGAGGTGGAAGTGAATATTCGGGATTTTGTTCAAGACCATTAGCTAATATGTCGTCTATTTCATCGTCAATATCATCTTCATCATCGTCAGAGTTTTCAACTCTTGATCCAGTATTTCTTGTTTCTGCAGATGTCTGTGTATGAACACTTATTTATAAAAAAAAATTAGAATTAATACAAGGTAAACATAGATTTTTATATACATTATTTAAATAAAAAAAAATTTGATAGAAGTTAATTAAGTTGATATTATAATTATTATTTTTAATTTTGTTATAGCATTTTCAATTTCTATATATATTATTATATTAAATTTACAAATCCCTTACCTAAAAGCTTTTATAAAATTGGAACCATTATCAGTGACAACTCTAGATATTTTATTAATTATTCCATATTCGCAAAATATAGAATGTAATACTATTGCCAAAACATCAAAAGTATGTCGACCCTTTAGCCTCCGACTAGCAAGTGCTGCAGACTTTTGTTCAATAGTTATTGGGTCAAACCAATGAACTGTGACTCTTATGTAGCTCCTAATAAAAAAGACTGTGAGTTAGCAATTATAAGCAAACCATTTCAAAAAAATTACTATATATTTGTACATTCAATATTCAAATTTAATATATTTTATATTATTATTATTATTTAATATTTTGTACCAGCCATAAGAGTACTGACCCTGTATGTGAGCATAATTCATATTAATAAGTGTTTAGTAAGTATAATAGTATAAATAAATAATAATTGACATTTTATCTCAAAAATAAAATCTTACTTTTTGTAGACAGACCAACAATCAGCAGTGGCACAAACATATTTAAGTTCAGTAAACATCAGTTGCTCTTTAAGTTCTATTTTTAACTCCCGTGAAATATTATATATTCTACACATCAATGTTTTTCTTGTTAGACATTTCCTTTTAGGAAAACCCATATTCATTAAATATTTAAATTTTTCTTCTTCGACAATCGAAAATGTTTGATTACCCAGGACTGCAAACTCAGTGATCATAGAATCTAACTTTTCTGAAAAATAAAATAAACTATAAATGTACATTTTTTTCTACATATTATATAATATATTAATAATTTATTTCTCATACAAAATTAGCCATCTATTTTGAAAATAGTAACTAGGTACTATCAAATTATGTAAGTTATATAATTTGATAGTAGTTTAATATAATATAATATGTACATTTTTTATTTAATTTAATGCCTTTTGGTAAATATGAATACTTACAATAGTGGATTATAAAACTTTAACAATAAGTATAATATAAATTCAAATTCAAAAAAATAAATACATTTATACAGCTAATATGCCGTTTTACCTACCTATAAAATAAAAAAAAATTCAGTTTGAGATTTTAATTTACCTTGACTAACATATTGTGGTCGAGAAAATGATTCAGATAATGTTAGTTGCTTTTTAGTTTTACAATTGTCATCAGTCTCATCTTGTTTGCGCTTGAACTCTTCAAGTTCTTTAAGTTTTGAATCATGCTTTAACTATATAATTTCTCTCATGCTATATCAAAATAAGTAGGTAGGTACTAGCCACTAGGTAGTACTTAGATAAAACAAAATTCAGTATTTTACGACCCCTTTATTCTTTAATAATTATGAATTCTACTTACTGTTATGTGTTTTTTTAAATTTGAACTACTTCTTAGGGCAGTAGAATATGTTTTTGATTTGATACATAATTTGCATTTCACGAAAAAGTTTTTTCTATCCGTAGATGTACATGTAACTTCAAAATATTTATTATACGCTGGCCATGGTAGTTCAGTGATATTTGCTACACTTGCTGATACTTCAGTCTCAATCATTTCACTCATTGTTTTAATTTAGAGTTAATATAATTATTAAACTCAAACTAATATTTTATTTGACTGTTCACTAGACACTAGAATATTATTTTATAAACGATGTTGTAAGTAATAAGGTTAGTAGTCAGTAGTCAACTGTTGAACTGTTACTATTATCTATTAACTAGAACTTTTGGGTCGTGCGAGGTCCGACGACAATAATTCGGCGTACCTATACTTGGGAGATGCAGGTAGTTAATGTTAAATTACAAAATCAGTCCTTAACGACTATAGAACTAATGAGTCATGCCGTAATGGTAAATGGTAATACACTAATACCTATGGTATTCGTAAATCGTATTAATATAATATAATATGTAATATTTATACTATATAATGTCTATTTAGTAAATAGTATTAATTGGAAATGGTGACTGCAGTCTGATATTAACATCGAGGTAGCCGGTGCCCGGTAGGTAGATATATCAGTTTTAAATTCGTACCAATAGCCATATAGTCATAATATACTCATATAGGTTGATAGCCGATAGGTGGTTTACTCATAAGTCGTAAATCATAATTCGTTTTAATTAAATTTTATTTTAAAGCCGAACTCTATTCTTTCTGATAATGAAAGTAATAACTAGGGCCCGGATTTCAATGCAAAATGCATCTTTTTTTGGTTAATCTTAGACAATGCTTTCCAAGTTTATAATTTGATTCATGTAACAGAGGCTTCAAAGGTGAAATTTTTATTTTGCTTTTTTTTGCATATTTCAATATTTTTTCATTTTTAGAACATATTTTAGCATTATTGGATCATTTTGTTGGTTTTTAATGCATATTTGTTCAATGTAGATATAAAACTTGGACTATTCAAAAAATTATCTTAAGATAAATTATTTTCTTGATATTTAAGAAGGTTTATCGAGTTTTTCCATACACATTGTCAATTTTTTTTTCGATTTAGTTTTTATCTCATCTTAATTTATTATTGACTGTAGAATGTAGATCATCACGCGTATTCGGTCAAATAACAAATAATCAGTCAGTTCGTGTTATATCGCAGTCGTTGCTCGTATTACGTGTGTTTGTGATTTTAATGTGTTAAATAGTGTGTTCAATAATGCCCAAAATAAAATCATCTACTTCTTCTCGCTTGCGTGACTACGTAAACGAATTCGGAAGAGACGTCTTTACAACCAATGGGACTATTTTACTTTGTAAAATTTGCAGTATTAAAGTCGCGGCTGAAAAAAAATTTTCAATTCAGCAACATTCTGTCTCATTTATAAATTAAAATTTGTATAAAAAAAAATTTATGGCATTTTTAAGGTCATTTTGGTGGTAAATTGTATTTTTAAGGGCATTTCTAAGGTCATTTTTGTGGTAAAATGCATTTTTTAAAGGCATTTTTGGCTATTTTTTAGAGCATATCTGTATAGTTTTAAGTGCATTTAAATCCGGGCCCTAGTAATAACATTAATTCCTGGAATGTTTAATAATATTGTTAACTATTATCAGAATCAAAAGTAAATAAAATTGATTTTTAATTTTTCTGGAATATCTTATTAGCTTATTTTTGTACTACATTCAAAACTATTAATTTAATAAGTAACGTGGAAAATAACGCATTAGTGCGTTACTTCATAGAAATTACTTTTAAAAAGTAATCGCGTTACAGTAATTTGTAATTTGCGTTACGTTACTACCCAACACTGCTAATTATATTTTAACCAATAAGCAGTTGTATTTATGATAATATTATTACATTGATTATAGTCACCAAGGCCGTAACTGGAAATTAATTTCGGGGGGGGGGGTTAGCCAAAAAGTTGTTGTAAGCCAAAAATGTGTGTTCAAATTGTATTATAATATTGTGTAGGTAATTAAATATGGTTTAAAATTCATAATACTGCAGAACGATAAATAGTATTTATTAATGAAATTTACATTTAAACATTTTTAGACTTAATATTAATTAGATTATTAAACTTAATTTTATACATTTAGTTTGAAAAATGGTTTATATTTTATATGACAAACTCTATATTTCTTTGTTTTTCATTTGAAAAACGATTGATTACTTCTTCTGGATCTACAACAATATTCCTATGTACACTGAGTAATGCTAGGCCAGTCAATCAGTCTTCTCCAGTTGCATTTCTTAGGTAATTTTTGATTCTTTTCAGCGTCGAAAAAGTTCTTTTCGGTGTCGCCGTAGTTACTGGTAAAGTTGCTAAAACTTTTAATAAAAATGAAATATTTGGGTAAAAATTTTGGTTACAATTTGAATATGCTTCAAGTATTTTAGGAGATCGTTCTAATATTGGTTTATCACACCATTTTCTTTTCCAAAGTTTTAACTCCTTTGAAAGTGCATCCAAATCTAAAAATTCAGAGTATAATTCGAAATCACTTGCTTCTAATTCAGAATTAGTACATTTATTGGGAAGTAAAAAGTATAGCGAAGTTATTATTTTTTTATGGTTAGAGAAGCGTTCTTTTAACTGTCTTATAAAATCATAAAAAAATGGTATTGCAATAGCTATACGAAAATATATTTTCGGACAATTAGTAACAATATTCACACGATTTTGTTGACGAGCTACTATTATGGGAATTTTAATATTTTCTTCTTCGTCAATAGATTTTAAAAGAAGTTCAGATTTTTCAAAAATGTCATTAAATGTATGATCAATATTTTCACGTAAATGAATTAATTCGTTTAGTATTGTTTCGATATGTTGTACAGCTTCTACTAAGTCACAACTAACTGATTGTAAACTTTTACACAGTGGAAGTGTCATTGAAAACAGAGTATTTGATGTAACCATACTGTCCATACTTAATATAAATTCACTATTAACTATTGCTCGATAAAATTGAATTGCTTTTGATGACGTATTGATGTCTTGAACTAATTGTAATTCTTCTAAAGTTTCAACAATGGGTTGGAAAATTTCAACAAATCTTTGAATTGCGTTGTGGTTTTCAACCCAACGAGTGTCACACATTGATGTCAGTTTAGTCCACTTGGTATTAGGTAAAATGTTTTTTATTTTAGTTTTTAATATATTTGTCCGCATAGCCGAACTTTTAATGAAATTTCCAATAGATTTTATTGTACCAATACAATTTCTGACGTATTGAACATTGCATGAATGAGCCAAAAAAAAAAAAAATGCACGTAAAGTGCTGCTGGATGATTTTCCCTTATAACCGTTTGGACGCCTTTAAAATTTCCACTCATGGACGCAGCGCCATCATAACCCTGCCCGACCATATATTTATCGTTAAATCCAAGTGCTTGTAATGAATTTATTATTACAGAGGCTAGGTTTTGACTAGTTGTACTGTAAACCGGTACAAATTGTAAAAAGTCTTCACGTAAAACATAATTAATAGTATCAGTTGTCTCTACTGAATCTACAGGGTGGGGCTGTGGGTTCTGACGAATTTTAATTGTAGTTTATTAATCAAGTATTAAAAACAAAGTAATGAAACAAATTGTATTTTATTCAACATAAAGATTATTTTTATTTGTTATTAACAAAAATCTTAAGTTTTGAAAATTACATTATTTAAGTGGCTGCCTTCATTTTGTATACAGTCGGTTATCCGTTTTTTCATACTGTCCATAACTCTCTGTAGGACATGCACATCGATGGCCGTAATTTCCCGTCTTATGTTTTCTTTTAACTCTAGTCGTGTATGTGGCTTATTAGTGAATACTTTAGATTTCAAATAACCCCACAAAAAGAAATCCGGTGGAGTCAAATCAGGAGAACGTAGTGGCCAGGCAATATCACCATTCCGCGAAATCACACGATTCGGAAACATTTGTCTAAGAACAGCCATTGAAATACGCGCTGTATGGCTGGTAGCACCATCTTGTTGGTACCATAGACCCTTATCATGTTTTCCTAATCGCTGTAATTCAATTGGCAAGAAGTTGTTCAACATTTCCACATAACGTTCAGATGTTACGGTTACAGTCACATTGTTTTCCTCAAAAAAGTACGGACCCAAAATGCCAAACGATGCAACGCCACACCATACAGTTACTTTTGCAGAATGCAAAGGAGTTTTATGTAACAAACTAGGTTATTCCGAAGCCCAAAAACGATAATTTTGCTTGTTTACCACACCACATAAATGAAAATGTGCTTCATCTGACATTATCAAATTAGACATAAATTCATTATTTTCGCGTAACAATTGCTGAAACCTGTTACAAAATTCAATTCTCGTACCAAAATCATTCGGAAGGAGTCGTTGCACTATCTGTACTTTATATGGAAAAAGTTGTAAGTCATTATGTAAAATTCTTCGAATAGTTCTGGTGGATAAGTTCAACGACTGAGAATGACGCCTTGTCGACCGTTGTGGACTTTGATCAATTGCTTCACGTACTCGTTCAATGTTTTCTGGTATTCTTACACTTTTCTGACTGCCTTTGTAAGTTGTTAAAACAGAACCAGTATTTTGAAATTTATGATACCAGTCTAAGATTGAATTCCGTGAAGGAATATTACCTCCAACAGGAATATTGAATCGTCGTCGAAAATTTCGTTTTACAGTTGTAATAGATTTACACTCGATAAACGTCGTAACCGCAAAAACGCGCCGATTTACAGGCCACGTGTCCATGATTACTGTTGGAGTAAAACTAAACATCATGAACTTTAATCTGGCGACAAACTAATTTATCTTATCTACTTTAGTACCTAACCGCAGTACTCTATAAATCATCAGAACCCACTGCCCCACCCTGTATATATCTAATACAAAGAGTCAATTGCTCTATGCGTGATATGTCGGTAGTTTCGTCAACGAGAACCGAAAACGACTTGGCTGCATTAATTTTACAAACTAAATTATCTTGAATTATTTTCCCACAAATCTTAATAAAATTATTTTGTATTCTAGGACTAATGTACATAGCGTTTAAAGACTGATTTTCAATATGATTAATTAAATGTTTGTCTCCGCATGAAATTCGCATACGCAATAGTGCTCTAAAATTACCATCATTATGATCAGGTTCAACAATATTTAAATCAAGAGGACCCGAATCATTTCGCCCTCGAAGTGCTAACTCTTGTCGGCCACATAAAATAATTGTTTTTATAATTGGAACGAGTTTTTTTCTATTTTCAGAAATTTGTAGAGCTCTTGCGGAATCGAGTTGTTGTCGAATATCTGGTTGAAGTTTGGTGTACGTGTTAATAAAATTTTCGCCAAATATTACACTATTTTTATGAAATTGTGTAGTGCTATGATGGGATAAAGTTTCTATTGCTTTTTTCCAATTATTAAATGGCTTATTAACTAAGATTCCCAATTGTTGATGATTTCCTCCGAAATCCCTGGCAAATAAAACACAAAACGTGCACATTGCTCCTTGTTGTGTAAGCAAGCCAAGAAAATCGTTTAAACCAATTAAACTGGAATTTTAAATTTCTTTTACCAACTATGGGAACTATAGGTTTCATCGGGTGTCCATTTATTTACTAATAATTTATACTTCAATTCGTTACTTACAGTTTGGTTCAAATATTTCCCAATATCATAAATATTTACGTTTGAGGTAGATGTTTCACTGTTCAACTCTGAACATGAACTCGATGTATGTGGTGTGTCTTCGACTTCATTTTCCAATAAATTTAATTTAGGCTTTTTTATAAAGAAATTATTCATCATAGTGTATTGTCCTTTTGCCATTTCAAACAAATTAATTAAACAGTAAACACTTCGTAGCACATTAGAACGTCAGAACGTAGACCAAAATAATGTCAACTAAAATAGTAAATATTGGAAATGAATATTGCCCATGAAAAAGTTTTAACTATTATTATAGACTATTAAGATAAGATTACTAAAATACTAAGAATTAGTTTTGTCAATTACACATTATGGTGGTAATGTATTATACATATTATATACCAATGTAGTATGCACCTGTAATATTATCAAGAAATCCGTCTGATACACCTGAAAGCCGAAGCGTATTTATCTGGTACAAATTGTTATTTTTAAGTTTATAACGTAGACTGTCATTTATAGCTGTCATTCGTATATGCACGTATATAATATATCAATGGTTTATCGATTATTCTAGACTGAAATAGTTATTTTACTACGACATAAAATAACGCAAAAAATTTCGGGGGGGGGTTGAACCCCCCCCCCCTCCCCAGGTACGACAGTGATAGTCACCATCAAAAAACATTATCAAATTAAAAAAAACCTACCCATAACGGCACCTTAGGTTACTTGACAATACAACAATCAATTATTTATTTGGTTCTTTTCTTCTGTACGTGATTTATTGACAATATTTACATGCGTATATTTTACACAAATCACCCCAGAGAAATTTTATTGTAAATACATAAATTTTCACAAGTAATTTCAGTTTTAATGATAATTAAAGGTCAAAATAATAAGAAGGGAACTGAATCGTGTGCTGTAGGTGGATAATAAATTCTAGACAACAAAAATATGATGGTTTTTAGTGATGAACAGAGTGAATGAGAAGGGCCAAATTAAATAGGAATGTGTGACAGGCATATTTATGGTGTATAATATATTCGTGGAATTGAAAATAGTGGTGATTCAAAATATTTACAATTAATGTGGTCTAGAGCCGGACATGTAAATAAATAAACAAATAATAAACAATTAATGTACGGGATGTTGAAAAAAGACAAATGCTAATGTTAAGTACAGTGAAACCTGTATATAGCGGACAGTCACTGGACCAAAATAATTGTCCGTTATAGACAGGTGTCCGTTGTAGACAGGTTTCAATGTTTTAAAAATAAAATTAATCTTCAAACATGTTCTATACAATTTTTACGTACATTTGTATTGTTTTATATTTTATAATATGTATTAGGTATAATCTTTATTAATACTATATATTATATATACACATTACACATACATTATAAATTTAATTTTAATTATTATTTTTATATTACATACAACAATGGCACATTATAAATGTATTATACATTTTTAAAACTTCGGCTACTTGCGTTTTACCGATGCCAAATTAGTCGGCAAGTTTACGAATAGACCAACCTCCGCTAGTCTTTAAAACGAATAATGTCCACCTTTTGTTTTAAATTTAAAGCTTTACGCGACACGGGAGGTGTCATTGCTAAGAAAAAAATGCACTTAAAACAGTTTACACTTACAAGAGTTGTATGAACATATGTTTCATAGTATGTATTTTTGTCCGTTATGAAATTGTCGGGTTAAATATTATTGTCCGTGTCCGTAATAGAAGGAGTCCGTTATAGACAGGTCGAAATACATTGGAATGCCTATCTTTTTGCCAGGACCGGGTCATTTTGTCCGTTAAGAGAGGTGTCCGTTATATACAGGTGTCCGTTAAGTCAGGTTTCACTGTAATTGGTTTAAAATTCCAAACATAAATTGCAGTTATTTCCAACAAGAGAGGACAATGATGAACAATGTTGTTGATCATACATCGAGTATAACAATGCCTATGTCAAAGTATAATATTTACTATTCACTAAATGATAAAAATGTATTTTGTGGCCAAACCATGGAAATTATAGATGTAATTTGTAACTATTGTAATGCTCTAGCAGGAACACAATTACATTTGCTAACATTTCAAAAGATTACCATAACTTCTATGAAACGTTACCTGAACACTCAGAAGATTGAAATAATACTAAATGGTTTTTATAATTTCCATGATCATTTAAATGATTGAGCGGCATGGTTTTTAATTTGTTTGCTACATTCAGATTCGATATAACAATAAGTATCCAACGTAATAAATACTGTTCGCATAGCTGACGGCAAAATGTTCGCGTATTAGCATTGATTATAGAACCATATTAATATTTATTCGACAATCAACAGTAAATTAGCTCACGGTTTTCGCCAGTAACAACGTAGACACATAAACGTCAACCGTCCAGCTGCAGCGCACTTCAAGTGTTTTCGATTATCCAGACAAATACTCGCTACTACTAGTAGGTATTTATATATAATTGTTAGGTATAAAAAATATTTAAAATAATCAATTAAATAAGCTTTCTTTATTTTTTTAACACTTAAAATTCACATTAACATAAATTAACAATTTCCAGCCGTTTTTTTTTTAGCATATGGCTCTGGCAAGCACAAAATAATAAATAGGTAAAATATATAAATTTCAAAAATATAAACTAGAATAATAGTCATAGAACAAATTAAGAGACTCAGTACTAATTAAATTATATAGTTATAAAATAGTCAAAAGATAGCAGTTAAAATTAAGAATTAAGTTTGGTAATAGTAATTTGGTAACTCATAGTTTCATTGTTTTAATTGATATTTCCTTGGTCACAGTCGCACGCCCAGTTTTTTCATCCATTCGATACCCTCCTCGCTGGCTGTGTGGATTTCCTCTATACCTCCTGAAAAATTCATTAACGGGCATTCTTCGACTATATGTTTAATGGTTTGCTTTTAAAGGCCTGATGCACACGTGCGGTTCCGCTGCGTCAGTGCGTCACCGCGGCCATATATGCACACGTGAGCGTTTTTTGCACTAGAAATCGCTCTCCAGTATTTCGTCATCACTCGTCAGTACCGCATTCGCGTAGTAAAAATGGAAGTATACAGGAAAAAAAAATTATTTTCGCGTACCTTGTGTATAAAAAGTATATCTTAAAAAAAAAGACGATATTGGGTACACCCGTTCACTGAAAGTCGACTCACGTGCGGGATATTTTATACATCTTTCAATAATCTTCGAGAAAATGATGTAAAATTCTTTAATTATTTTCGAATGAGCGTGAAATCGTTTGACGAGTTAGTTGTAATCATTTCAACAAAAATTATGTCTCAAGATATATGCATGAGATTGTCCATACCGCCACTCGAAATGAACCTTTTCGGTCATATTTTGACTATATTTTGCGGCAAAATGACGCTCGTGTGCACTGTACAATACGAAAAAACGTTATGACGCTCCGCTAATGCGTGTGCGGTACCGCGGCGGTGCCTCGTGGAGCTGCGGGACACGATCGCCCGCAAGTTGACGCGCGGCGCTGCAGCGTCACCGCGCATTCGTGTGCATTTCGTGAGTAACTTAAAACGCAAACGCGGTACCGCAGCGGCACCGCGCGTTTAAAAACTGCACGTGTGCATCAGGCCTAAGCCCTAAGCTATACAGACGGGACAATTACTGCGAATTGGAGTGTTAAAATTAATGAATAATGACGTTTCTGTTATATTTTGTTATCGACATTTTCGTTCATGTTTTTGTTTTGTATCCGAAACGAGGCACGAAAAGTGACAATATTATACTGTTTTATTTCTTAACTTCAAGTTGGTGTATAATATTATACTAATATAAACTATGGAATCGTAAAAAAAAGAAACACTCTACTTTAGGGTTGCCAGATTATTATTACTGAAAACCGGGACATATTTTTAAAAATATTAGTATCAAATTCCTTAATCTAGAAATTAATTATATCTCTTTAATTTCCCTGTCCTAAATTTAGTTTGTAATAGGATTCTATCATTCTATCATTGAATATGTTTTCTATTTAAATATTTTGAAAGAAAAATACTGAAAAATGTGTATTAATTTATTTATTATTATAATCAAATTTATTTGTAAATATTTTTTTTGTTAAAAAAAAAAATTAGTTATTCAGATAAAGTCAAACTGTCTTCGGCTTGTTTAGTTGAATATTTGGACGAGTTGTGGACTTTTTTCAACAAATCTTTGTTCTCCAAAACATCTTTATAAAACTGTTCACAAGATTTATTTTCAAAGCTTGTTTTAATAAGAAGTGAAGCTTCAACCGTTTTTACGTCTAACTTGTTTCGCGATTTGGTCCACGTACTGTTCATAAGAGAAAATATACGTTCAACAGCTGCATTAGAACCCGGTAGAGTAAAACAAAACTCTATTACTTTGAATAAAAAAGAATATTCTTCTTTAGCTTCAGATATTTTTTTAAAAATAAACAACCATTTATTTTCTAAATCTTGTTCATGCCATTCGTCGTTTTGTTGAGTATATATTTTTTCAAATAATTTAAATTGTTCGAAATACGCTTCTTCGTCTATTGTTATATTTGATGTTGAAGAAATTATTGTAATTGAATTTTTAGCATTTTCCCACGTAACTAAAGATTTTGAAGTCAATGTTACCCATGCCATGGATTTTAAATCTAAATTATGAGTATTTGATCCAGTCCAATTTTTTAAATAACTATGACAAAGCTCATAAAATTTGTTACATTTGTCATCAAACATTTTTTTTTTATGAGACCATCATGTTCAAGTTGCTTTAACAAATTTAAGATTTCTGTGGTTAGAAAGTTTTCTTCTTTTTTATTTTGAATTTTTATCATAAGATTTTCCATAATATACATTAGTTCAATTGCCGATAAATTTTGACTTTCCACTTTTTTTATATAATTATTAAAAGTTTTTAATTGGCTGTGCACAAATTTAAACCATAAAAGTGAACATTCATCTTCAAAAAATTTTTTAAGAATACAAGGGCAATTTGATTGAGATAGAAAATATGATTTTAATCCATCAAATATTGATATTATTCGTTCAATGGCTGGAAATAGAGAGAGCCATCTTGTTTTAGAATGGGAAAGTAGATCTTTATACTGAACGTCAACATCATCACAAAATTCTTTTAAATTTTCGACACGGACAGTATATATGTGAAAAAAACCAAAAATTTTACACAAGATACTATCAACATCAACAGGTAAGCAATCAGATGCATATTGAACACTATTGTGTATTATGTGTGCACAACAGCCCATTCCTAAAATATTTCTATTTAATGTTTGCTTTAATTTTAGAAGTACGTTGTTTTTACCTTTTCTCAACATGCCACCAAAATTAGTGTTGGTGTTATCTGCGGAGAAACTAATTATTTTATCACTTAAAGCATTTTCATTTAAAACTTTGACGATATGAGCGTGAATGATTTCTGCGGTCTCTCCGGGTAGATTTGAAAACTCTAAAATCCGGTTTTGAACTCCCAATGTAGACGAAAAATAACGAACAATAACAGGGACAAGTTTCATATATTTATGGTTTAATGCATCGACAAGAATAGACACAAAATTAGCTTTTTCTAAGTCTATTTTAGTAATTTTAACAACAAAAGGAGCGAGCACGTTTACAGCTATGTCTCTAGATTTTGTACGAGCAGCTGAAAATTGTTTTTCATTAAATAGTTTACGAATTAAACTTGACGTGCAATTCATAGAATTAAAACTTTGATTGTGAGAAATTGTATGATAAACGAACGTTAATTCTTTCGCTGCAAGTTTTAGTGAAGTATCGTCAGCTTTTAAATTGTTAAAAAATGTACGTACCGAACTAAATGAAGCAGCATTTTTGGCCGTTTTATGCTTTTTTGTATTTAAGTGGTCCGTAATATCGGATCGTCCACCATGACTTACTGAAAACGGACTAGAGCAAATTGTACAAAACACGTCATAGTCATTATCACTGCGCACTTTTTTTAAAAATGTAAACTCATCTTTTAGTTTTTCTGTAAAACGGCTTAAACGTTTTGGTGGCATGATAAAAAAGTACTTAAAATAAAAATAAATAGTTATAACAAAATATCACAAATGCAAATAAAGAAATACATGTAATTAATTAATCAAAATTAATTAATTAATAATCATAAGACAAATAGTCGATACGAACAAGTAACAACGAACTAAATTTGTTCTTTTCTATGTGCATGCTACCACGCCACTAGATTAGATTAGATAATAATATTAACAATAATAAATTCATGATATTAGTTATTCTTATAACGCAACAGTGGAAATTAAAAATAGATCAAAATTAACGTTCGACGAATAATATAACTAAGCGGTGTATAAATTATATCCGGTATTCCATTCAATATACGTAATAAAAATAAATTGTTATTTTCTCAACTATAAATAATAATCCGGGACATTTTCGTGTCCCGAGGCCTTTCTTCGGGACACCGGGACAAAAGTCACAAAACCGGTAGTGTCCCGGCAAATCCGGGACATATGGCAACCCTACAGTCTACTTTCTTATTTCTGAACAAATAAAAAATCTCGAACTGAGAATAATGAGGTGCGTATTAGGTTTTATTTTTTTGTTTATTAATATTTTAACTTGTTTTCTAATGTTGATTGTTGCGCTATTTAGGCACCAGCAGAAATAGAAATTGAATGTTTAACACTGTTAAATGTACATAGAGACATAGAAGTTAATTGTGAAGATATTCTTAACATAATGGCTAAAACTTCACGAAAATTAGATTTAGTATTGTAATTTTTTTGTTTATATTATAAAAAAGTATTGTACGTACTAAGTAAAGAAAATTTTCTTAAAAACATTTCGTATGTTTATTAAAAAAAAAGTTCTACTTTTCAGCAACTGATTTTCAAAAACACCCCCCGAAACTTTTTTCTGCGTACGTCCCTGCCGGGTCCACACCAAACGCGCAACGTTGCTGCAACATCTGAAACAGTCTCGCGAGCACAAGCGTCCAAACTGCGCGTAGAAATGTTTGTTGCAACACGATGTTTTCCAATGTTCGTGCTGTTCAAAAAGTACAGTTGTCCGCTTTTGTTTCGTATTCAATTTTTTTCATAATATACATCTCCTACTTGTATGTCTGATCGAATCACCAGTGCTGCGTTTATTGTTACACATAGCCTACTTAACAAAAAAAAAAAAAAATAGAAAGTAAAAACCGTAAACGACGCCGATCTTGGGCGACTCCTGTTTTACAAAGTCAAAAGATTTATAGTGGTACACAATTACTAGCTGATTTTACACTTCAGGACACGGGCCACTTTAAAAACTTTTGTCGTAGGTACGTCGTCTGAAGACTTTGAAGTACTAATTAATTTAATTGGTCACAAAATGTTTAAAAAAGATACCAATTATAGAAGTTCTGTTCCAGTGAAAGAGCGATTATCAGCAACAGCTCATTATTATTGTAAGCATTATTTTATTTTATTCTATTTAATTATATAAAAATATAAAAGAATAAACAATCGCGTGTGGACTGTTGCAGCAACAATACGAGACGCTGACAATCTCTCGTCCAAACCAGATGAGCAAAACGCGCCGAACACCGCGCATTTCCCATAATTCTCGAACAAACTTGCGTGTACGTTGCAAAACGTTTTGCGCGTCTGGTGCGGGGACCCGGCTTTTGAGAATACGACCGTGAAGTGAACAACGGTTTGCTACTATCATCATGACGGTGGTGATAACTGATAACGGTTTGATCACGGGCGAAGTCTCTTATCGTTGTCAGATGAGCCCGCACCGTCGAGATAGATACGCGTTGTTGTTATCCATCTCGACACATTTTATCAATGAATTAAAAATTGCAGTCAATGGTGGATTTGCTCTCGTTTCAAAAATCGCGTGCACGCCGCCCACGTTAGTGAGCTGTAGGTGTTTACCCGCCATTCGGTTCCGAAGCGAAATATTATTTATTGTCCGCCATCAGCTCCCGCACTAGGTAAGTTTACGTGTTGTTATCATTTCATTTCTTCACCTTTTGTGTTTGACAACTTCGAGTTGGTTTTCTTTCGGAGTGTAAACGAGTTTTGCCCATTTCACGTTCCGTATTCGTAAATATTTTACTGTTACACTCGATGTACGCTCGTAGGCGACAACTGCCTGCAATTCTCTAAATCAATTAATGCCTTCCTTTATCATTTGTCTCTTTTTTTTTCAATGGCTCATACATTAATTGTCCCTTATTTATTTATTCGTCTGGCTCTGGACCACATTAATCGTAAATATTTTGAACCGCCACTATTTTCCATTCAACGATCATATTATATACCGTAAATGTGCCAGTCACAGAATTTCTATTTGATTTGGCCCTTCTTATTCACTCCGTTCACCATTGAAACCAATCATATTTTGTTGACTTGGGTTTATTATCTGCCCATAGCACACGTTTCAGTTCCCCACTTCACATCATTTTACCATTAAAATATAGTCGAAACTGAAAACACTCGACATGTACTAAATGTATGTGGTTACAATTTCATTTATCTGGAATAATTTTTCATATAGGCAATAGAGAGCCATAGTTGAGTGCTGTCGAGTAATTCTAGGTACTTATACGAGCAGATTTTTTTGAGTTAGATAAAGTTTCTTGATTACAACAATAAACTGATGTTATAATTTATATAATCGTCTACAACTTATTATTATAAATACTGAACTCATTGCTCACTAGTAACTAAAATCGAACAAACTACAAAACTCCAAAAACTAATTATTATTTGCGTAATTTTAACGATCTATTAATACAGTTAAGTTGTGTCCAACAATTATATACTTACAATTTTTTTATTCAATTATAACATAATTATTATTATTACGTACATATTTATAATATACATTCTTAATTACTGTGTACAATGCTACGCAATTTATAGTCTAGTTTCTTTAATGCAGCTGTATTTATTTTTCAGATTTTAAAAGTGAACAAACTATTTGAATTAACGGGCATTAAATTATGGCTTGTAATAATCATTGTCTACAATTGAATGAAGATCCAATTCAATTTGATCCAGCGAGTGTCAGTAAAACAACAAATGTATTCTACGATGAGATAACTGAGCAGGTAAAGCAAATCTTGTTAAAATACTATAAATATCTTAAGTGAATAATTTAAATTAGTAATCAAAATATTTTGATAAACATTTACAAAATTTGACAGTAGTTATAAAACAATTCAAAAGTTTCATTATTTTAATTTTCAATTTAAAACAATATTTAGTAAACATGTTGACATTTTTGCGTAAAATATATTTAAAAATTAGCTAGGTTTGCATTTATTGTACGATATATATTATATAACCTTAGGGTTAACATAATTTGTCATACCTTAATTTACAAAAGCTTTTTTTATATTTTGTTTTTGAAAATGTTTTTGTATTATCTTATATTACACTATAATACTATATATTATTTCAGATAATTACTGTTCATTCTGGTGAGATGACTGAGATAATTGTTACATCCAGTACTCGATGTAGAGAAAATATTGTATTTAAAATAGAAGATCGAGGACCAGTGTCTTCCATAAAAATGTCTCTAGACTGCAATATTTTAACAATGATGAGAACAGCATTATCAGTTGTAAGTTTTAAATTTAAAATCGTTCTTGTCTAATACAAATATAAATTTACAATATTGCTGTTATGTTCTAAGAATCATATACATTTCAATTTATTTGATTCTACTAACATTAGAAAATCTGTTTGGCAGATTTTTTTCAAAACTATTTATAATATATGAATAGAATACATTTAAATGTATATTATCCAATTTGATTTTGTTTTTATACTATATTTTCTACTGTATTAGTATGCTTTTTAAAATGTAAAAACAAAATTATAAAAATACTGAAAGATTTTTAGTTTTTACATTGTATGTTAGTTTTAATAATATGCAATTATGACAACCTCCTTAATTATAATATTTAAAATGCTGACTAAACTACGCATAAATGTAAATACTATATGTATGCATTAAAATTTTAATTAAATTAACATATAATCATTATAATTTTGTTGTACCAAATTGTTTGCAATCATTTGTGGTTTTCATTGTGTATATGTATATAATTTGAATTCTTATTTTTAGGAATTAATGGATATTGTTGACAATTCTTTACAAAGTCCATATTTTTTGTATTGTAAATTCAAAGGTGCAAAATTATTGGGTTTTATTTGGACTAGTAACAGTGAAATATTACTTATTAGTGATAAAGGCGTGGAACTTTACCAGGTAAAATTAAACTCTAAAATGAAGTCATATAATTTTATTTTAATTTATATATTTATTTAGATCGAAGGCCGAAGACCTAGACAACGTATTATATTTTCAAAATCAGTGAGCTTACATGTAAACTGGTTTATTTATTCAAATCATTCAAAAGTTCTACTATTATCTACCAGTTCTTTTGGAGATTTTCAACCAATTCATATTACGGCAGGAAATATAAGCAAATTGGCAAAGTTAGAGGGTAATTATTTTATTTACTAACATATTACAATAAAATTTGTTAATTTTATTTTTATACAGTTGATTTAGATATTTCTCCTAATATACCGAATCAATCCATTAGTGAACGAAATGTTGTATTAACATTCGTGTACAATATACTCAGAATATTAGTTTTACCCACTAGTCAAAGTCGTAATGAAATAATGGTTTATTCATTGAACAAGTACAGTTTTTATATTTTATAAATGATTTACTATAAGTTAATATTTTTAAAATTAATTAAATATTTATGTTTGTTGCAGAATGATGGCTTTCAAAAAATCTCATATCCTTAGACTGACACACAATGGTAAATTGTTAATTAATGTCGTTGATAGTTTGATTGTTGTTCATTATCAGCATACCAAAGTATAATACTTATTATTCATTCTTATTTATTTACTTTAATTTTCTCTAATCTTATTTCAATTATTTTTAGTCTTCTTCGGTATTTGATATATACATGGAAGCAGCAAAAGAACATACAATACCACATTATTTACCTATTTTGGATGACCTATCAATTCAAAGAACTGTTCCTAGAGAAGGAGGATCACATTTGATTTCTGATTTATGTATCCTTTTAAAATTTTAAGTGAAGCATAGTGTTTTTTGTTAACCTTATTTAATCTATTGTTATATGTTTTCATTTAGACCAGAAGGTTATTTAAAAAGATTTTGTAGAATTAATCTAAAATAATTTTCTTAACAAGAATAAATTAAGAACTACCTGGATTCTTATTCCAGTATCTTATTGTAATACTAATTTTTTTACTATAAAACTTAAATATTTTTCTGTAACTTGAAATTAAATGAATATAAAATATTTTAAGCTTATTACAATTACATTTCACTTATTTATTTTATACTTTTTTTAGTATTCAGTTTTTAATAACAAATAATGAAAATCTTATTATTTTGAAATAACATTACATTTTATTACAACATTTTATTCTGTATAAATTTTCTAAATTATATTTTATTCTTAAAAAAAATATGGCATATACGTAAAAATAAATTAAAATATAATTTATTTACAATATGTTTTATAAAGTTTAAAATGTATGGTTGTACTATATTAAAATAATAATGATATTTCTTTAACTTTCATAATCATAGATTCACATATTTGTATTTCGTTTCAGCCCAATGTAATTATAGATGCTAAATTAGGTTTCTTATGGTTTGTACTTTTTACCATGACATTATATTTACTTGTATTTTTATAGTTTATAGAACATCATAGTAGTAATAAATTGAATTTTTTAAGTTTTAATTGTTATAGGCTATATGAGTACTTGCAACTATTGTATAATTTATCTGAAATATATAATGTATTCCAAATTATTCTGATGAATTACTAACATTAATTATAAGCTTATTCAATTAGGGCATGAAATCTGAATTGAAATATTTATAAATTCAATTATATTTTTTAGAAAAAAATTAACATTAAGTTAATTGTAATAATAATTATTTTAATTATAATTAGAGATGGATGATATCCATATCATTCCAGATAATAATGGAATTATTCCACACTACATTTTTTAACCAATAGATTCTTATATAAAATTATATTATTTATATATAGGTATTGTAGATATTCTATTTACTTTGACATATTATATTGAGTATAATTTAAGAGGAAACACCTACATATTTTAAATGGCATAATGTTTCATTTTAAGACTTACTTTTTTTTATCAAATATTTTAAAGTTACATTAAAACTTAATATTACATTTTGTATTTCTCTATTGCTCCTCAATTTGTTATAATTATTAGTTTGATTTGTCAGCATATAATAATTTAAATCTATTCTTAGATGTTTGATACAATTAATCAATATTATAAATAACAAATTATATTACTATGCACAATGCTATAATGTAGTTATTAACTTTTTCTAACTCCACATAGTACTTATGTTTCTACTAGTTTTTGATTCTTGCTCTTAAATTTCACATACAATTTTTCATAATTTTCATCATCACTTTTACATCAAATTATAAAAATAGTTTCCATTTTATAGTAATATTATTATTAATATAAGTTACACTGAATACTGTTTATATATTTTTAATTATTTTCTAGTTTAAAATACTTATCAAGCTGAAAAGTAGACATTAGATGATAAACAATTATTTATATTCATTTAGGGTCTAATAATTAGTAGTTGTCTTTATTTTGTGAAAATAATTAGTTAAATTATCTAATTTACAACTTATTTTGTGTAACGTAATTAACATCAATTAATTTACATCGTATTAATTTACATAATTTATCAAGTCCCTGTCATCTTATTAATGTATATCTATTACCTACTTAATTATTCTTATTATTGCTTAATATATTTTTGTTTGCAGGCATTTGAAACTAAATTTGGCAGTTGTATCTCAGATTATTACTGATAAGTGTTCACTTATTGATTTTCTTCTTTTACGTCCAAATTCAAAAGATACAACATTGCAGGTATCATTAATATTTACATAAAAATTTAGTTGTATTGTATATTTTGTATTATAGTCTATCAACTTAGTGTCATCAATATTTTAGTGAACTGAATATTTAGAGTTTAGAACTATATAGTTTATTCTGACAGTTGATAAATAATTAAGGTCATTTGAATAAATGTTATTCCTTTATTGTAATCTTGGATCAACTGATTATAATGAGTTAAATAACTCGATCCATATTATTAATAATAGAAAATGTTCAATACATGTTACATTTTTGATTAACTGGGCAGTTAAAAGATAAATCAACACTCAAAAAAGTATTATTATAGTTGCATTAGACCCAATAAATTTTTACTTACTTTAAAGTGTCTTGTGGGTTAAAAATATTTATTTATTTTAAGATTAAATAGTAGTCTGTAAGCAGCAGATAATTAGTAGCATTTGTAATGATAGCAATCTAATTGACATTATTTATAATTTTATTTGAAAATTCCTGACCAGTTATTATGTATGTATACATACATTTTATTTATACTTACACCTTAAATTATCCTGTGTATATAAACAATAAAAATATATTTAAATCATCATATTTTAACTATAAAAATACTGTAAATATGTATTTATTTTTTTATCTATAGTTAACAACAATTAAAAATGTGTGGATGTAATTGATTAATTTAAATTAATGTTGATATATGTATAATGTAATAATTATAATGATTGTATGTGTATGTTCATTTAGGTTTTGTATACAATGATTTTGCAAGAGAGAAGCAATTTAATTGAAATTGGAAATGTTTTTGATCATTTAAATATTGTTTACAAGAAACACCTAAATAAACACATAATGAACACTAATGCATTACCAATTGATTACATGATTTTTGCTGAATCTTTGCGGTGTAAAGTACTTATAGAACAGATAGATGTTTATAAGCATATATTTGTAAAATTGGTTGATCAATTAGAAAAAACTAAAGGTATATATTTAAACACTTATACATACTATTTTTATTTAAAACACTGAGCTAAAAATAAACAAATGTATTTTATAAACTAAGTACTAGAATTGGTGTTATCCATATGTTGATTCTTTGGAAGTTTTTTTTTTATTAATAGTTTTTAGATGTAATGTATTATTTGTTAGACATGTTTCTATGTGAATTTTGTATTACATTTATAGTAGGAACTAACCCTCATTATTATTTTTTTTTGCAGGTGGAGCAAGGGAGAATAAGTTTGCGGTTTCAATATTAGTTGAATATATACGATCGTTGACAGACAATAAAATATCCATTGAGCACTTTCTTTACGAATTACTCATAAATTGTTTAGTTATAAATAAAATGTATTATCAGCTTCATCAAATGATACAGTACCACATTTTAATTGATTCTAAACCATTGGTAATTTTCAATATAGTACTTTTTTGTATTATTATAAATTAAATTTATAAATCATGAATTCCTTATCCGCCATTAGACAATACGAGTATACTACAGTATTAATAGAAATTATGTTGGTTTGTCCATTTGTAACAAATTATTTGCTTTATAAATTGGTTTCTATTGTCATACATTTAATTTTTCATCAATTTAGTTATTACAGCATTGCACATATGTATGGCTTGTTTTAGAACTTAATGTATCAGTACATGGTATTATATTATATGCAATTATATATTAATAATGCATATGACAATAACTATATGATGATAAAATGATAACTCATAATTCTTTCGTCCTATAATATTTAAAATTCAAGTATCAATATTTTCTGTTTGATAAGTACTTGTCTTTTTCTGAACTTTGTTAAATATTATTTTATGCAATTTTTTATTTTTTGTTTAACAATAGAAACTATAAGTAAATAATAATATTATTTTAATTTTTTAATTGCATTGTATTAGTTTATACAATCTCAATATTATTTAAGAGGGTTTTTCATAAAGACTATTTTTTATTTTTTTTTGAAAGTAAACATCAAATTATTATATTTTCAGGCATGTTTACTATTATCACTGGAATCTGTATATCCACCTGCGCATCAACTAGCTCTGGATATGTTGCATAGATTGAATACAGCTCATGAAGAGATTACTGAAGTACTACTTTCCAAGGAACAAATTATTCCTGCTATGAGGCATGTTAAGAAGACATTATTATTTATACTTTTTGGGCCTAATATTTCTTAGGTGCTCATTAAATGCTTTCCATGATAACCATAGTAGTGCTCGAACTTTCTTACTAGTGTTTTCTTTTTTGGCCAAAATTCAGCCTCAATGCTCTGCTAGGTGAATCATTAAGCGAACCAGTGTTATCATCATATGGAACGTAGTGCCCCTGAAACGGGCTAGAGATATCTCTTAGGCACATCTATGCATTGTTTAGGAACTACCGTTATGATGCATATATTACTGTATTTTAATCTTAAATTAGTTGTCTCTTAAAAATGAATGACTAGCAGGTATTTCAGAGTCTAACAGTAAAACAGGCACACATTCGTTTGTATATGATATTAATTATTAATAAATGTGATTTTGTGTTAATTAGTTATTTTTTAATTTGCAGATACATGTCCAAACATAACATGTTAGACCATTCTACCTATAGAAAATTAACTGAATTAGCAATTTCTACTAATGATTCAAAAATTTTGCATTCCACAAGAGAAGAATTTGTTCAAAGAAAAGTAACTGCAAATAAATTTGATGCAAATACTAAAAGCTAGTTTTATGAAATTTAATCACATGTTGGTACTTGTTATAATTTGTTAAAATTGTTTTTTGAAAATATTTATATTATAGTTTTATATTATTTATGTATTCTTTAGATTATAATTTTGATGGAATTTTTTCTTTCATTTTTAGCATAGCAATATGTATCAATCTAAATGATTTTTTAACTCAAGACAATCATAATATTAGAATATTTATTCTTTTACAAAATATATTTTCATCAAATTAAATATTTAAAAATGTTTATTTTTTTACACAATTTCATAAACAAAATGTCATTATTGTAGTAACTCTGAAAATACCAAAGTGAAATGTAGTTAATAGGGATTTTAGGAAACTAAGTATTCAAAAATTAATTCCCAATACCCAAAACTGCACATTATATAAGGAGGTAACCAAACAATTAGCTTAAAATATAAATTAATTAGTTAATAAATTGTCATAAAAGGTTTTTTTACATGTTTAGTACGCCTAGTAAATACTTCTATGATAATCATGTATTATATTTTAACTTCCTAGTCATACTTACGATAGTCTATTGTAAAAGAATATTGACAATTTATAATTATTATATTGATATATTAAGTTAATATTTTAGGTATTGAAGTTCTATACAAATACATTTTTCTTGGAATATGAACTTTAAATTCTAATAAAAAGCGTAGTGGATTATTGATTTTTAATTTCTTTCCGAGCAAAAATGATTTTATAAATTAAATTAAACTAAACTAAACTAACTTCAAACTTATAATGGTCATTACTGTTAACAAAAACTGTAACTGAATTCCAAGTTTTAAATACAAATTAAAAAAAATGACGGAATACCTAATCTCTGGTTTTGAATTAAGTAAATTAAGTGTGAAATAACGTACGAATCAGTTGAATGTGCTTGAATCAAAAATTCTAGTACCATTCTTAAACTCCATTAATACAAATACAGATAATGCTATGTAACGCGACTGCGCACCGATTCCTTTTTTCCCCGAAAAACTTGCAGCACGATCGCGCACCAAATAGTACATGTATATGTAAGTACACCTACATGTTATTATTTATCCGTAACGTATCGTTTCTACTGTAAATCAAGACAGAAATATTAATTGATCGCAAACGGTACGAAAAAGGTGACGACCGTATAATACTGAACTTTATTAGTTTTATTTGTCCAATTCAAGATAAGTGTTATCTGAATACCGAATATTTTTTTAACTAGGACCTGTGCCTGAGAAAACTGATTCCCGTTGTCTGCCAATCTGTAGACACTGCAGTGGCGCCGAACTATAATTTTGTTAGTGTGGTAAACAAAAAAAAAATAGTACCTACCTACCCCTTTATTGACGTAACTAAAAGTATTAATTAAAAAGTAACTGTAGTAGTCTCAGTCCGTAGTACTGTGATCATAGAAAAGAGATTAGATTTTTATATATTTATATTTATATAATATATTAATATTTATATTTATATTTAGATATATTTATATCTAAATTTTTATTTAAATTTAGAGACTGTGATTGGTTAAGACTTTGGTATTCAAACAAAGAATTACACTTTTAGCTTTTGAGTTCTCACTTTCTCAGTCCACCCACCCCTATAGAGAGGTATGGCCGTATGAGTTCGGCGCCACTAGTAGACAGACTGTATAGGTACAATTTAATGCAAATGTATATTAATTGATGGATCAAGTTTATCCACTTGATACTATCGTTTATTGACATTTTCATTGTCCACATAAAAAATTTGTAAAAATCATTTTCAATCACGACCTAACCATTTATTTTTTGATTTTAGTATATGTTGAGCTAGTGACTAATTAGCTACAGATCGCAATGTTTGTGCTATGAACGCAATTGTATTGTAAATCTATAAAACTGTAAATATAAATTTCAAACAAGATTCAAGAGTCAATTTTAATTTTCAGTGAGATCATATGCAGTTTTTTTTATTTTTTATCACAAATTTACTATGAAGCAATGTAGGTAAGATCATCTCGAAAAAGTAAAGAATCAAAATATATGATATCAAGAGATGATTATTCAATGATTTATTTTTCTGAGTTGGTTAATGTAAAAATATTTAAACATATAAAAAACATATTATTGGACTATGTTTGACAACATAATTGCAGTTACCTTTTTGAACTGACTATACTTAATATTTAAAATTAAAAATAGAATTCAGTCATTGCATAAGGAAAATGGTGTAGTACCAGCCACCGTTATCTCTTTCTACTTAAGTACCATCCGTACATGATATACTCGTATCATGCATGTGTTGTAAAATGCATAATTTTTGGTTAAAAATAATTAATTAAAACACACGAATAGCAACTAATAATCAAACACATATGGGTTTTTTCACATCAGCAAAATATAATTAGGAAGTTAAAATTACATAATTTGAAAGTTACGGCGTAGCACAGTATCTATAGTTAAACATGTCGTTTTGATCTAGAGAAGTAATATGAATTAATTCAGAAAGAACGAGAATACGAGCAAATAAACTGAAATCATTTATCAAAATTAGAAATATCGGTGATTTCTCGAAGAACTTAAACAACATTTTAATTTATTGTCCATTTCATTAAGCACTATCCCCAGTTCTATACATGTATTTTGGGTGGAGATGTTGAAACCAAATATCTCTAATGCAGTCTGGTTTTTATCTAGTCGTTTAATTTCTACAAATTTTGTCACCGTTCCTTATCATCTTAATAACATATTTTTATTAGTATTCGTATTCATAAAATAATAATAATAACAAATATGTTAAAATTTATCACAATACATTAAACACAATAATGATAATGAACTGAAAAAAAAATTGTATTGACAGTTAAATTAAATTGTGTACCCTGATTATTAAGTTTCACTTAAATCACAATATAATATTTTTAAAGTTTCGACATTTTTAGTATTACATGAGGTCGATATTATCAGTCAATCTATAATATATATTTAATATTTATGCATATATATATATGTCGTAGCTAATTAGTAAAATGGACCATTTCATAAAATGTAATCAGATTTTTTACACTTTACGAAAATATGACACGGCCCCACATTGATGACGTGAGACCATGTCATAGGTGTGAACATTTTGGGTGAAAAAATACCCGACGGCACTGGTTCTGAAACCCGCAACTCTAAGCATCGAGAGTCGGAGCGTAATCAACCTTGTCTTATTTTTTTCACCCGCAATTTTACACCTATGTAGTGGATGTTTTATATCCGCTTTGTACGGCTGAGGAGAGATAACACCCCTCGTAAAATATTACATGAAACAGTTTTTTTAATTTGACATTGTATATTGTTTTTACAATGTGGTTGTTAACTTTGTGCACCAAATACATTTCACACTTATTATAGTTTTATAATTATTTTTGTTTATCATATTTTGTAACTATTTAAGCACAAAATGTCATCTACTACAAATTGTACAAAACAACAATATCTATAAAATACAATTACATGACCATCTGAAATGTATAGATTTATGTAGATTTTATATTAATTATAGTATTAATATTATATTTTAATTTAATGGATTTGATATGATTAATAAAAATTAGTTACAAAAATTACCCAATAGTTTTACATGTAATATAATTTATTATACAGCTAATTTTTTTTTTGAACAGTTCAATGAGTACTATACATTTCATTCAACATTTAGAACAAGCACTATGTATAGTTTGACATATTAATTATATCAAAACCAAAAAATTTAATTATAAAATGGTAAATTTTACTAAATGGCTACGACATAAGTATATAATTGAAATTATAATTATTTTCATAAAATTCCCTATTAGGTAATATTGATTATTATTTTATAAAAATATTTTTAAATGACATTATTATAATCATAAATTGTAATAAAATAAATTTTAATGTTTAGTCTAGGTGTATAGTGACATATTTAAGATTTTTTTAGGAATTTTTCAATGGGGGAGGGGGGCATATAAATATTAATACACATATATAATGTAAATCGCATTTACAGATAAATATTAAAAATTTTTTTTTTACAAAATTATAAGATCAAGTCTAATTTTCTCGATAACAAAAGTCATAACTAGGGAACGGATTTAAATGCTCTAAAAAACAAGAAAAATGCCTTAAAAAAATACGATTTAATGCCTTAAAAAAATGCTTTAACATCAAAAAATACACTAAAAAAATGCCCTAAAAAACTTTAAAAATGTTCATATTCAATAAAAACACAATTTTGAATTTAAAACTTATAAAAAAACACATAACTATGAAAAATCTGATAAAAAATATTTAAATACAATAAAACTTTAATAAATTAACTCTCAATTATCTTCTGTACAATTTAGATAAATAGCTTATCTTATCTTTACCTTAATGCGGGTCAACAATAATTTGGTAATTTCGTAAAACATATTTAGGCATTTTTATTTTTATAGTATGAATGTTGAAAAGATGTTGAAAAAATAACTTAAAAACCATAAAAATGCACTAAAAATGTCAAAAAATGCTCTAAAAATGTAATAAAGTCTTAAAAATGCAAAAAATGCAAAAAAAATGCAAAATAAAAGTTACATTTTTTAATTCCTTGATGTATGAAATGAACTTTTTGCTTGGAAACCAATGTTTTCGGGCATTCAGAAAAAAATGCAATTTGCATTCAAATCCGTTCCCTAGTCATAACATAAGCAAAAAACCACCAGCAACAGTGTGTAGTAAATTATTGTATGTAGCTTTGTTATATACTGTATATGTGTTGATGCAAACTATCAGAAACCAAAAGCCGAGAGACAAGAAATAATCAAACGGCAACAATCATTCAATATTATTATAAATAGGACTAGGATTTAAATGCTTTATAAGCCATCGAAAAGTGCTCTAATTTACTTTAATGTTATATTTAAAACCTCCCTGGTGGCATATGATCCCAATAAACCTACTCCCCCCTCCGTAAGGAAGTTAATTGGAGTATGAATATAAAAATAATAAGTTTTGAAAAATTAAGGGGTTGTTATAAAAAATACAATTACAATATTTCACATAAATTACATACATATACAATTAACTATCAGTCTTAAAAAAATAATGTAAAATTCATAATAATAATAAAAAAGACGATACAAAATTTACAATCATTAAATAATAATTTATATAATAACTTAATTATAACCATGGACGCCAAGTGGGGCTTTCATAGCATATGACATCTTTGAACATAGCTTTGCTTAAGAGACCGGGAATCTGAAAGTATAATTTATATTTTTCATGACTAAAAAATTCTGATATGTATTCTCAGACTTATATTAGTACCTGATTGTGTGTTGAAAAATGTTTGAAATCATTAAAGTGCTTCAATATATGATTCAAATTATACTCAACTGCATTTATAATTTTTTGGTTATCATCCATTAACTCCTGATTATTTTTCTAAGATTCATAAAAAATAAATATACAATTAATAATTTTGTTAGTTAGTATTATTATTTTAATGCATATAATTCACTGTTCCTAAAAATTATTAATTTATAACTATTATAAAGCAAATAGTATTTTAAAATTATACTCAACTGCATTTATAATTTTTTGGTTATCATCCATTAACTCCTGATTATTTTTCTAAGATTCATAAAAAATAAATATACAATTAATAATTTTGTTAGTTAGTATTACAGATTCACAATGGTATTATTATTTTAATGCATATAATTCACTGTTCCTAAAAATTATTAATTTATAACTATTATAAAGCAAATAGTATTTTAAAATATGTACAATATTTTGAATTCAGTTTTATGTGCTGATCAAAGTGTATAATTTAATATCAGATATACACTAGATGAAAATTTAAAATATCATATTATATAACTTAGATGGTTATAAGTATATATACTAATAACTGTTACAAGTATATAATAACATACAATTTAATTACAAAATTAAAAATATAATATATAGATTCTAAATAATAGAGGAAAATATTTTAAAATTTTTAGTGTGATAGAATGCATGAAAATAAAATGTATTTATCATAAGAAAATGTATTAAAAAGTTAAAAAGTTATTACTATTTTTTTTCATAATATGTTCATATTTTATAGTATTATTTAATTTTAATAATGGCTAAAAATAAATATTATGAATGCAGTAGAATTAATTATAATGAATCTCAAATGACCAAGAGCAAAATGTTTGTTATTATCAATAGTATAATATAACCATACTCATATCAACAAAAAAATTATAAGATCATAATTTAGTACTTAAATATAAATATGAATATATTTATTTTAGTATATTTATTTATTTAATATATATTATGAAAGTATTATAAATAAAAATATACTTTATTCAGTGTATAACAAAATCATTTTATTGAACTTAACAATAAAATAAAAATAATATGTATTTGTATGTAATTAACATAAAATATGCTAACAATTGGATGACATATTTTTTTACTAATAATTTTAAAATAGGTTTATAATATTTTTATTATATTATATTGTTTAGACTAAAATACATATAAATAAATGCAAATAAATTAACAAACATAAATATTAGTTTATCATTCAGAATATTGAACATAACTTTATACTTACAATATTGAAGCAAGCATTAAATTCATCTTTTAACAATAATTTGAGCTTAGCATTAATATCATCAACGTTGTGGTTTAAACATTGGCCAGTTGCAGTTAAGCAATTTATCATTTGATATTTTCGATAAGGGGTAATAAATGTTGACAAGTTTGGAGTCATACGAAAAGGTGTATTCCGATTTTGAGCTAATTTTCCTATGAATAGTATATTATCAGAACATCATATTATATAAGAGCCAACTTAACAAAGTCTTTTCAAACAAAAATACTAACCATCAACTTCATTAAAAAAAAATGTGTAATTTAAAACAGCAGCCACTCCACTATTTTCATCTATATACAGCATTTCAGGTTTCAATTTGATTAAGTTAAATGCGTACTCCAAGAAACAAAGTACTGAGTAATGTTCAATGAACTAAAACAATATAATATCTATTAATCAGTAATTCCATCATCATAATTACAATACTTAGATTCATAATATGTTAGTCTAATATGTGTTCTAATCTGCAGGTAACAAACTTATTTCAACAGATCAACAAATTATAAGTAAGAAATACCAATATCATAACTATTTAGAAATATTTCGAAAAACTATTGTCATTAAAAAAATAACAATGATAATTTAATGACATAATACCAAATAATAACCAATAAACGTAATATGTTTATTAGAAATTTTAAAAATTGTATAGTAACATTAAACCAATGTAATTTAAATATGTTAATAGTTAGGGGACGGATAAAATTATAATTATGAACTATAATTTAAAGTGGTTTTATTGTATGAAAGGTAATAATTAATAAGTTTAAACCTTTAGAAAAACTATTATGTTCTATACATTATTTAATTAATATGAGTACTTTGTATTGAATGAAAATTGTTATATTTTAATAGTTATAATTTTTTTGATAAGTAACAAAAAACTAAAAAGCAGACAAAGTTGGCAAATTGTAAATTGTAAGCACATTCATTACATACAGTTTTGCGAAACGTCCAAATATCTGATGGTGATGGGTATCTCATTAAAACCCAATTCTTCATCAATTCAACAGAGACCTTATATTTCTGTACCATATTAAATGATAACTGATTAGGTTGAGCCCTTCCCATCTAAAAAATACACACGGTAATATAACAAAATGCTTATTGTAAAACCATACAAAACATGTAAAATTGTATGTGTACATACAGTTAAACAACTAGCAAATGACGAAAACCAAAATTCAATATCCTCATCAATCCAAACAGTCTTAGTATATTCTTTATATACTTCAAGTAGAGAAACGATTGATTTATTAGTTTCAACCATACGTATTTGTGGTGATATTGTAAATGCTCTTGGAACTGAGATTTTCAAAAATCTTTTGGCTGTTTCCTAAAATAATGTTATATTTATAAGTATATAAGTTATATAATACACCTGATTATAATATATTATAAAAGTATATATTTTAAACATAGTTTTACTTTAAAACCAAGCAAATAATCATTCACTATATTAAATAATTGGTAAATTCTTTCTTCAGACTCAATACATTTGCCTCTTGAAATATTATAGGTGTATAACAGACCATCAGTTCCACGAATAGTTAACTGTTTGACTATAGAGCCACTTTCGTCTTTTAGATATACATGGCCACCAAAATTATGAATCTTTACTGCCTTAGAGAAATCCTAAAATATTTTTAATCAATCAAATGCATTACAACATAAGTACAAATTACAGGAAATAGACTTTTATTATAATTATGAACTCATTCATATAATATTACTTCAATATAATGGTCACACGGTATCCTTATCCCAGACCAGTCAAAATTGTGGATCGTACAACATCGGAGTTGATGAACAAATTTTGAAGGATAGATTAATTTATTTTCCAAATACATAATCCAATTCTTCAGCTGTCTTATAATACATATGATTGCAGGAAATGAGCTAAAGGTGAAATCCAATGGAAACTTTTGCTTTATATACTTGTAGTAAGGTGATAAATTGTTGGGGACCAAAAATGGTTTTTTCTTTTTAAATTTAACTGCAAATCAATATTATAATTATTGAAGCTAAATCATTATTTCTTAATAATTTTGTGATATAACATAAAATTACAGGGTTGATTTGTAAAATGTAGAGTAGTAACAAGAATATCATTAATTTATATTTTATATATAAATTGGTGACACATGGAAGAATTACTGTCATAACTTTTTCATTATTACATCTTAATATTGTAGATTCAAAATGTACTAAGTGTGTAATGTACAATTTGTTAGGACTATAACAGGAGTGTCAAAGGTATTTCAAGTAGACATTGGTATAGAGTAGAGTAATTTATATCATCAGCTCATTTACTAATAACTGGATACAATTGTGTTTACTATTTAAAAATTAAAACTATCATAGAAATAAAAGATACTTTTGGAGTGCTTTTACAATAACTAATAATCGCCATTATTATTTTTACTCAGTATAAACATAGATTAAGTATACATATTTAGTATATTTAATCTATAGTATAAATTATTATAACAAATATATGAACTTTTAGAATATATTCATATATTGGTTTTAGTATTATAGCAATATTATTTTAACAACATAGAAAACCATAAGACTAAAAATAAATTTCTGCAACAAATTACAGATTATAAACTAACATTACTAAAAATTTTAAAATAAATGTATATACCTTTGTTTGCATCTTTAGTAATAAGCCGTATTATTATTGTATCAATGAACTTTAAAATTTTACTTGGAACCTGGATATTTAAATTTTTATTTTCATGTGCATAATCATTACATTGACATAAACAATCATATAAATTTTGACGTAATTCTTCATCCCAACTTTCTCCCAAAACTATAATCTAAAAGTTATGAAAAAAAAATGTATATAATAATTTTTTTAAATAAATATAATTTAAACTTATAATAATAAATTGTTACAGAATCACATTTTAATGATTAATAAAGTTAACTATAGGAAGATCAAATGTATATCTTAGATTTCTAATATCACATAATACTTACAAAAACGCAACAACTTATACAAATAAAAAAAATAAAATTGTCAGAGGAAATATATTATATACATAATTAAACGTGAAACAGGTTTATAATGATAAGCCAACCAATTTGTATAACTTTTTGAAATCATATCTAGCAGTGAGTTTTATAAATAAGAATCCAAACACTAAATACCTCTTCTATTCCTAATGTATTTAATTTAATTTAAATTTTTATCTATGATTCCACTCTTGTTTTATTAATTTATAGAGTTAGACCCACATGGAATAATAATAAAAATCTAGTAAAAGTAGAACTGGAACTTATTATTAACCAATTCGCAAATGCTAGTTGGATATTTGAGCTAACCAAACACATTTATCACACAAACAATCTCAAACAGAGTCAGTTATGTACATCTATAAAATTACATGTGATATTGTATTCTTGTATTATTTTTGCTAAACATATTACAGTAGAAGCCGCTTATTAGAAACACAGATAATTGATACAATCACGTTATTGAAAAAAAATGTTCAGGGACGGACTGGCCGTATATTAGAACATTGAAAATTAATCGGATTATTGAAACATCACATTGGTTATTTGAAACAATTGGGCGAAAGTCAATTGACATATACACTGGTTATCCGTGCGATAACCTATGTAATTTAATGTTATCTTTGCTGTTGTTACATTTATATTTTGACTGTATGGTTGAAGTTACTTGATTATAGCTACTATTATGAAGTTACTTGACACAAAAAACAAATTTTGATCGATAAATATTTTCAATAATATAGTAAATATATACATTTGTACATAGTTTTTTTTTAAACTATACAATATACATACATAGTTAAATATACATATACATACATACATGAATTTTTCGCGTATTTTAATTTTTTTTTCATAGTACAAATCAAACCAATCGCTTATTAGAAACAATCGGTTAATTGACACATTTCACTTCGGTCCTAAAGTGTTTCTAATAAGCGGCTTCTACTGTATATAAATCTTATATCAATTTCCATAAAATTTAAAAATAGAATATTTTGGGTGAAATATTAAATCCATCTATTATATATATTGTACATTGGATATAAATTGTATATCAGATATAAGAATACATAGGTTTTTAAAATAAATAAAACACTTAATACTATTATTTAAGATTTAAATCTTTCTAGCTCCAATTGGTATCATGCCCCTGTTAAACTGCAAGACTTATGAGTAAAAATGATTTATGGAGGTGAGATGTCTATTTAACTATAAAGTATCATGGCTTAAAAAATATTTTAGACCACAAATGGAGTCATTTATGATAATAATTATTAATTTTAGGTAAATGTTAGATTTTACACTAACCTGATCTACAAAGAAGTTTAATTGAATAAATCCCAAATTTCTTTTTTTTAATATTGTCATAAATTGTTTGATTTTATTGATTTTCATGTTCACTTTTTCAATATCATCTATTTCATAAAAAATAAATAAATTCAAAACTAATTAATATAAATTCAATTATATGACATATGTGTTAAAATAATATTATACATACTTCTATTATCATTTACTGATACAGTGTCCTAAAAATAACAGTACAAATTTTAAGTTCTTTTAATCTATTTAATAAGTACAAATAATTAATTTTACCATTTTAATTGTTTTATTCAGTTTTTCAGTTAAATACATTCTATTTAATATCAAATACATTTGTTGAGGATACAAATTTCCTATCTAAAAATACATATTACATCAATATACAATTAAAGTAAATTAAATATGAAATTAAAAAAATTTTATTCAATATTCATTTTCTATTTCTACAACATTTCTAATAGAGCTAATTATGACAAATATACTATCAACTCTATATTGAAATATTCTTTATAAATATATACTATAATATAATTATACATATAACATATACTAGAGTATAATAATTTCACATTTTTTTATTGGAAAAATCAGTAAAATAAGCCATACAGACAATTTATTATTTTAAATGCATTTTTACACATTTAAAATTCACATAAGAGTTAAAAATTAGAAAATGTATCAAATATTTTTATTTTTGTTGTTGTTGGTAATCCCTAAATTAAATATTTATTATAATAGTCAAACAGTATTTAAACAAAATTGTTAAATATGATTTCAACCCTAAAATATAGATTAATAATAAAAATATTATATTTATTACCTCCGATACAATTCTTTTAATGGATGTTTTACTTTCAATACAAATATTAAGTACTTGAGGAAGCCATATTTCAGAAAACACAATATTGCATTTTTCAAGAGTAGATAATAATGTATTATTATGATTGTCATATACTAATAGCCATAAAATCTAAGAACAAACAATATATATTTATTAAAAAAATATTATTTTATATATTTTCAAATTATACGTACTCTAGCCACTACTGAGTCACATTTTTTTTTATTAATTAATTTAGATGCTATAATGTAACATTTCATAGCTAAAATTAAAGATAATATATCTATAGTTTTCATCTGGAAAACAAATGATTGAATCAATATTCCCCATTGAATCCAAGCATTTGCTAATATATCATTTCTATTTAAAATTGCAACATATTCATCTGATGGTGTTTTGTTAATTCCATTTTTTTCTTTAATAATTTCGAGTATTGAATTAAATTTTTTTTCAATGACGTCTGGCCAATCAAAATTATCTGATTCGTCATTGTTTTTGTCTATAAAAGCCCAAGCTAAATGCTTAAATGCATCTATTATATTACCGCAGTAGAAATAAAAACTACCTTCAATTGCTAATAACATAGGTTTCATATCTTCTGTAGTATAATTTATTAATGGAAACTTTGTTGTAACATCGAAATCCTAAAATATTTTAAAACATTTTTATTACAAAACTATGAAAATAATTTATGTTAATAATTGTTTTTACTTATAATGAAGGTACCTAATTAAAATGAGATATTCATTTAAATTCCTAGTTGTTTACTTTTATGTAGTTTTAATGTATCGACTACAAATTTCATTAAATTCTAAGGAAAATTGTAAAAAATCTTTAATATTTTACTATTAACCTGGGAATATTAACAAATGATAATATTTGTTTCTTTGAGATTTAGAGCATGTAATAAAAAACTAAATATATGTTTTTAATTTAATACTAACTTTGTTATATTTTTTCAATGTCTGCACATATTTTCCTTCCAAGTACTTTATATAAAGGAAATTAGACATACTAACATTATTATGATCTAATTTTTCTAGGGTTTTCATACATAAATCAGGCATATTCTGCTTTAATGCAACTTCTCCAAATATTAATTTTGACTGATCCTGTCAAATAATGTAATTATATTACATTATTATCAAATTAATATTATTTAACACAAACTTACGACCTAGGCATTAATATTAGTATAAATAATATATGGTAGAATAATTAACCTGAGCAGTTTCTATGTATTTATGCATTGAAGAATTAATATGACGTTGATATAAAAATGAATAAAAAGTTTGTCGCCATGAAATCAAATCATTCCACACACTTAAATTATCTCCAATCCATGGTTTTCTATTATTCCAAATACCAATAAGTAATTCAGTGCTATTATTATTTTGAGGCGAATTCAAAAAGCTTTTTTGGATATCATTTGCTTCTTGTATTTCAACCAGCTGTAAAAGTAATTAGCAATTAAAATAATTCTTACAATAAGACACAAATTTAACCAATCTTACCAATTGAGTTGCTTGAAGTAAAGGAGTATGAGCTTCACATAAATGTTTAGGTAATACTTTCCATTTATTAATGATGTCTTTAATACCAAGTTCAATATGTTCTTGAACAGTTGACATGACTTTCTGATCTAATTCATTTAAACCCAACATTCCCAAATAAGAATGATACTAAAATGACAAAATCAAAAATTTAATTCAGAAGCATTTCACCAATAGTTTTGACAAACAATTAATAACATTTTTTTTATTATATAATTCATACATTTTAATCTGAAAAAATAATGAAGAAGTTTAGATTTAAAAATTGAATAAATTGGAGCACAGAAAATACCAAAATTATGAATACCAAGTTATGAATAGATTAATTCATATTTATTTTGAAAAATAAATAAAAAATGATATACAGTAAAACATTACTAATATTGATATGGTTTAAACATAGTAAATAATCTTCCTGGGCAGCCTTTAGGTAATGCATGGTTGATATCATGATGTATATTAATACCGAAAAAATGATATTGATTTATATAATATCCAGTAATCATTAATATAAGAATTAATTAATAAACACCAAGTATACTATTTACTAAAACTGAGATATAAATTTAAAACATATAATTCACCATATAATTTACTTAATATTCTTATGAAAGTGTATAATATTTAAAATGAAAAAACTCAATTTCTTAAAAAGTTGTTGAAATAGCATGTATATCAAAATGATTAAAATCACCTTCCAAATTAATGAAGTTGGCCATCTATTGTGTTCCTCTTCCAATTTTTTTCTAAAATCACTAAAATCTAATTTTTCAATTGATCCTTTCCATGTATGTTCAATATCCAACATTACATTAGCCTTATGTAGTTCATTTTCAGTTAAAACATTCCAATTATTTAATTCTCTCAAACATCTACATAATGCAAAAAACAGTATATTATAAAATCATAACTAAAAATAAGTCATAACGTAATTATCATTACTTGGTAAGACGAATATTTATAAAATCACAATCTCTTTTAAAACACGCTTGGTTCATTTTATTAAATTTGTTTTCAGATATGAATAGTTTATAATACTTTTGTGAAGCTATCTCAATACATCCTTGTTGCTCAAGAGACAGTGCTTTTTTTATATCTTCACATGTAATAATTTCCTGGAAAAAACCCTCTAAAATATCTTCTTCTCGTAACAAAGAGTACATCTGAATAAGTCCTTCAACAGCTTCCTTAAAATTAATATGTACAATTTTCATAAGAATTTATAAAAGTTAAATTTTTTTAAACATCCATTTGTAAAACTAACATTCTTTTTACTGTGTTGATGATCTTCATATATATCTTCCATTTCGTTAATGACTAAATGCCATAAATTATAAGTTTTTCCTATATATACCATTTGGTACCTAAAATCAGAAAAATATAAAATGTAAAATTAATTTTATTATGATAAAATGCATTCACTAAGAAAAATAACATACGGTTCAAAAACAATTTTTGGTTCACAAAGAATTATTGCTTCATAAAATGCAGTCAAAAAACTATTTTTCAATTTGCTTGTTGCTAAAAATTGAACTGCCTTCGGAGATAATATTTTTCTTTGCTCATCATTAAACAAATTCCAAATACCAGGAAATACTGATAGCCACAAGTGTTTGGCTAAATTGAAATCAACAAAACTCAATTGTACCAAAGAGGAACACAAATCAAACATAAAAACACTTGGTACTGGAAAATATTCTAAAGACTCTTTTGAAATGGAAATCTAAAAAAAAATTTATATATAAAAATAAAAATACCAAAAAAAATATTACATCTATCTTACGGTTTCTTTGGAGTTACATAATTTCTTATCATTTAACAATCGAAAATTCCCTTGAAGATTGATATTTTTAGAAATCTTTACAAATAAAAGTTGAACATAAAATGCAAGTGAATATTCTAAATCAAAATTTAATTCTTCTGACATAATCGCATACAATCTCGTACATAATCCATCATCATTCCAAAAATTATCAAAAAGATCAAAAAAATTTTTTCTGATAGATGGAGATTTACAATTTAAGCCATACTCAATACATTCGTAGAAATTCCAATTCCTGAAAATTTTAAATTTATATTTTATCATAAGACATTAACTATAACACATATTTTAAATAAAATAATTTCAAAACAATTACTTGAAAATTTCCAAATTCAATTCATAACAAGTGTTAGTCAACTTTGGAAAACGATTGAGAATAGTTATGCATTTTAAAATTTTAAGTACTTGACAATTGAATAATACTGACTCATCTCTACAAATTTCAATCCATTTTCTTATCAACTGAAATATGAAATATATTATAAATATCAAATAAGATAAAATTATGATAGTCAAAGGTAAAGTATAATTAATATATTATATTACATTAATAATTGTCATCATTATTCGTTCATCTGTTGTGGTTTTAATGTATTCCAAAATCGTTAAATTTATTAATACTCCTTCAGTTGCTTCGGGTAAATCTTTTATATAAGTAACTACTAGTTCAAAGCATTTACTTTGTACTTCAAATGGTATATTGTATTCAACATCTCTTGCTCTATTCAAATACTCAATAACAATTCTTTCGATAAATATTTGCTTCCCAGGACGTTTTAATGTGTCAACATGAGTTTTAAGTATTTCCAAACATTTAACTTTTATTAAAGGATTTTTGTTATCTAAATAAAAGTATAATAAATAATAATTATTAAATGCCATTTAAATAAAACTAATTAACTTAACACAAATTGTATATTAATAAACATAGTTATTCAGTGTTTACTTACTTTCATTAAATTTAAACAATATATCTCCAATAGTATTAAGTAAATCTTTATTCATATAATTCGGAAAATTGATCAGTGAAACTTTTAGTAGTGATAAACTGACATCTATTTTTAGGGGACTATTACTACTTAAGCAATCAGAGATGATCTATAACAAATATTGTGCCTATAAATTACATCATAAATGCGAGTAAACAATTATATCATACCATTTTGATATGAGTGTGTAACTTTTCTAATCCATCATGTGTTGAGAAAGTTTTTAAAATGTCTGAAATAACTTTTATTGTTGCTTTATTATACTAAAAGTTAAAAATTAAAATATCAATTAAATTTATATGTTGTTATTTATATGTATTAAATCAATAACATAATATTTTCTAGAAATGTTATAAGTAAATTAATGTCAAAAATAATAATATACTATTATCAGTAGTTTGTCTTAAGCTAAATACTAGCTAATACAATATCAATTATAATAATTATACAACTAACTTGTTTTATTTGTGGTGCAGCGAGTCGATTTTGGCCAGAACTCTGATTAGGAAGAGGATAACTATGCTCCTAAAACAAGGACATATTTATTAGTACAAATGATACATTATTTTAGAATTATTAAATTACTTCAGTGAGTGATAATTGTAGAAATTGAATTAATAAATCTTGAAGAGGTGTAATAAATTCTAACATAAATTTAGGAGATAAAACACTTAACATAAATGAAATTAAGTCAAATGTTGCTACTACGTTCAATACACTTGCGTTTGTGTTACCAACTGCATTTGGGTTTTGCTTGACAAATGTTTCTTTTTTAACAAATGTATCTAGAAGTTTTTCTACCCATCCGAATTTTACTTTTACTTCCATAGTATCAATTGGTTCAGTGGACAATATAGTTTTAAATAATGCTGCACTGCGTGTAGCCAATTTACTAATCCTGCTCTCTGGTTTATCATCAAATGTCTAAATTTTAACAGATACGTATTATGTTAATACTTTAACTTGAATATGAATAAGTATTTCATTATTGTACCTGACATCCAACCATTGCCAAAAAGTTCAGGCAACTATCAATTGCTTCAGATGATTTTTTTTTTTGAGACACTGTTGATTGAACATCATCAGCTTTACGTTTAGATGGAAAATGTAATTTCTGTAAAATAATCATGGTAAATAAATGCACACACAATTTAAAACAAATATTTTAAAATTATAAACCATATTTCCATCGTTTTCTGTAAGTTCCCATTTAATTATCATACAAGATAAATCAGTTGCTATTTTTTTGTACTCAGGTACATTGTTATTCTTTGCAATAGGAAATAATGATCCTATAAGACTTCTCAACAAATATTGTTTACATGGGTAAAACAACTAAAATCATACAATATTAATAGAATAAGAATTTATATTACTTACTAACAAAATGTATTAAACTTACAGAATGATATTTCATTAGAAATGAACAAATATGGCTTAATATTGCGAAATTTTGATGATCAGACAACATAATTTTTTTCATACATACAGCAAATGTGTGTATGTCTGTAGAACTCTTATCATAGATAGCCGAAACTATCAAGTCCAATGAATAATTAATAACTGGTAGAGCTTCCACAAAACTAGCTTTTAAAAGTTCATAATATATACCTAAAATTATAACAGAAAAATAAGAGTAAAAATCTAAATGTCATATTTAGTTTTACTTATAATTTAACTATATTTTTATTTATTTTCTAACCATTGTTTAGTTTTTCTCTTTTTGCAGCATTGTTAGACAACATTATTAATGTTAAAATCAAATAGCAGTGAAATTTAACATTTAAGTCCATTGTACATCTAATCCATGTACACGATATTACAGAATTGTAAATTAAGTCACAAATATTTTCATTGAAATTTAGTAAATCGTCAATTAACAAACATATAAATTGGCACAGAAATACTTTAGTTCCATCATGGTCACATCCAGTTAATACCCCACGAATATTATTAATAACCTAAAATACAAAATTAGAAAATAATCATATTTATTATGTACATAGGATGGTTCAAAATCATTTATTTTGATGAAAATTGTAATACATAGACAATAGTATAGCTTATACTACTTCACTTCACATATTTCAAATGTTCATTTAACTTCATATACTTCAAAAAAATCATAATTTAATTATACATAATTATACATATAATCATTAGTGCATGGGGTTGGTGAATATAATTTGGGAACATCACATTTTTACTAAGTGTCTCGTGGAATTTTAAATATAATTATATTCTGCAGAAATTAGCCAATCTTCGGTATCAGAACTTGATATATTTTTTTTTGTTCAACAATAAGATAAAATTCGGAATATCTTTGTTGTTAAATTATAAAGGAAAAATATAATAATTATATAAATAGTAGATTTATATCAAATCTGAGATATGCTTAGGCATAATGGACCAAAATTATCTAGAGTGATCGAGAGGTAATAGAATTTAAGATAAACAAAGATTATTTTACTCCCATTTTATTATTTTATAGTAGGTTGGAAACACCTGGTTAGGTAATTACAATTGAATATTTTTATTAGAAATGTAGATTTTGTTATTCATTAATCATTATTAAAAATATTATTCCGTATAGTAGAAAATAAATATAGAGTAAATAACTTATAAATAGATAATTTCTAATTATGTACAATGATATTCAGAAAATATAAATGTTTATTCTAATAAACTCATGATGTTTAACAACAATTTATATTAAAAAACACATTTATATAGCATTTTTTTTTCTTCAAGATACAATAATGTCAGCTCATAGTAATATATAAATATTCATATAATTAATTTAACAATAAGAATATATTTTCATAACAGTTTTTTAAGATTTGTCATTGATATACTTATATCTCATGATCATTGATCATACTTAATTTTCGTATTTACTAAAAAGAGTACTTACTTTATTTAAAACTACTGAAATTATGTTTTCATCAGATTTTATAAATGTACATAAAAGTTCCTCTTTTTGACCATTTTTAATACACAATATAAAACATGGCAGCAGTATGAATTGAAGTATTCTTCCCAACATATCACAACTTACTGCTTTGTTATGATATAAATCAACAAATTTAAAAAATACCATTCTCGTCCATTTAACAGTACATGATTTTATAACACTATTTTCTAAATATAGTCTAAAAAACTTTTCAATTCAAAATGAAAACAAAAATTAATTTTATAAGAAAATAATTATTGTAATAAATCAAAAATAAACTCACATTTATATCAATTGGATAATGATTTGAAAACATTGGAAGTATTAGGAAAAGTGTATGAATGTCATCAACATTTTTGTCATAATATGCCAATACAATTTTTATTAACATTTTAGGTTCATCCCATTCCGTTGATTTAATGGCAGCCAAATTTTTGTATCTATCCTTTAAAGTTTAAAACAAAAATTTAATAAAATTAAACTATAAATAAAATATGAGCTCTTCAGTATTATTAGAAACTATGCTAATTATTAGGTATTTAATATTTCTAAAAGCAATTGGATAATATTATAAAGCAAAAAAAAAAATTAAGAAAAAAACATTACATGGTTAAAATTCAGGATTGAACTTTAAATACCTTATAATAATTAGAACAATAGAAGAAATAAGAAATATAAACAGAATATTTCAGCATAGTTATAGGCTATTTTTTTTATACTTTAACATTAAAAAATATTTTGTACAATATTTAACAATGTTTATCTAAGATATTATTATGAAAAAGTATAACTGATTTTGAACATTTTCTTATTAACACTTGAGCAAAGCATGTCATATAATATAGAAAAAGAAAATAACCTTTATGCACAAAAATATAACACACCAGTAATAACTATATACAAGTATATAACTAAATATTTCAGTTAAGTTTGATCATCCATCATGGAAGGCCACAATTTTATCTACCCGTTAATGAGTGTAATTCGATTTTCTATTTTGTGTTTTACATTGTACCCATAAATCAATACACAGTCTTAACTGGAATATTATTAGTTAAAATATAATCAAAACCCAAGTTAATTAATAAAATGTTGTTATGCATAATTTACAATAATGGTATATTTGATAATATTAAATAATAGTACTTATTTACATTTCGGATGTGCAGGTCAAAGAGAAGAGAATTTTAGAAAAATTAGCAACAATTTTATAGAAAATTGGTCATATTTAAAATGTAAAAGTTTCATAGCTGGAAAATAAAACATCTTCATTCAAGAAACATATGAGTGTTTTTAATTGTGTTTGTAACTGGTTCAAACAAGGTACTTAAGGGTTTAACTGACTCAGTTTAATTTATGATTGATACATTTAATGAGTTCAGTATTCAAATACAAGGTTTGCTAACAGCAGTAAAATAAATAAAAGATTAAAACAGTAAACTTAAAGAACAAAATCAAAAATTGCAAAATTAATGAATTACAGTAAATAAACGTATCAATATCCCAGAATAAGAGGAATTTGTGAAACCCCTTGAAATAATTAGTGTACCTATACAAGGAAATGAAAACTGAGTAAAAATTGTGGAAATTATTTCATAAACAGTGGGTGCTCATTTTTCTATAGTTCATACATATCATGGAAGAAAAAGTGTGAACAATAAGTTTGGAAAACTATTAGTGGAACTAACAAAAGTTAGTAAGAAGATACACCATCATTGATCGATTAAGCAAAAAATAAAAAGTTATCAGAGAATAATATAAATGCCATCTGGGGAACTGATGGTATTTACATCAATCACTATTTAACACAATTGAACATAAATCTTTTTTTATAAAACGCGAATGTTTGTGAAAGAACATAATAACAAATTTGTAAGATTTAAATACAAACTTTTATATAAAAAAAAATTAAAACTGAAATGTAATTCATATAGACAATGAAAATATTCTACATAAAATTCAAACTTCAAATTAAATACTTAATTTAAAATGTATTTAAAATTAAAAATATATTCAATTTTCACATTAAGGATAGTATTAGTTCAATAAATAGATTTTTAGATTACACGACAAATTATTTTGAATCATTTTTGGAGTTTATCAAAACATATGAAATTGCAGCAGTTTTTAGTATAGATGTTTAGTATGGGATGGTTTATCTAAAAATTCCTAAACACCGACAAAATTAAATAAAATTTTTAGAATTTGTCTGGATAAATATAGTATGGAAGATTCATTGAACCAAAACTATAAATTATTTAGGTATTACCAATAAAATTGGTTTATAAAAATTGTGCTATAAGTTGGGTAGATAAAAACAAAAAATATGTGGTATGATGAAGTATATAAAAATAAAAGACAGCATAGATCTTCAAATGCTTAAGTAAATTACACAAAAACTTATGATCAAAAATGCATGGACTATTTTGGGCCTACTATTTATAATTATTGATCATTAAAGTAAAACAGAAATTATTTTATTATAAAAAAAAAAGAGTAATATATGGGTGGTTACTAGGTAAACTCCACAAACAAAATTTTGAGTATGGTATGTATTTATACTTTTATTTATAATTTTTTTTATATAAATAATGTATGGAATTTTATTATAGGATGTTGTATCGTATTAAAAAACTGTAATATTGTGTAAAAGTTCTTAAGTTATAATCTATAATACTAATTCTGTAACTCTATAATCTGTATTCATGTGCCTATTAGTTATTATTGTAATAATTCAATAAGTAAAAATCAATAGTCTCTATCTCCATCACAAGCCTAGCTTAAAAGAGATAATCGAACATTTCATTTTTGTAAATTTATTATGTAAAATATATATATATATAATAACATTATAAACATTTTACCAAAGACAAATTTAAATTAAAATAATTGTATTATTCTATTTTTTTCTACTACAATTTGAAATGAAATTTAAAAATTACTTTATACTGAGGGTAAGACCATATATCTGTTAATATATTGATTAACTTTTGTGGAATATTCCATTTTTTTTCCATTTGCATCAAATTATAAACAATTTTTATAGTCTCATATTGAATAGTTCTTGTCGGGTCTAAATTAAAAAAAAAAAAATTAAAAGAATATACTTCATATTATATCCTGTAAGAATATGCTTATCAATAACATTCATTAAATACTATTATCAATGTATTACATATACATAAGTTAAACTAAATTACTTATCCAACTACTAATGGTAAATAAACCTAAAAAATTATATAATACAACCTAAAATAACAAAGATTAAAATCATTACTAATTGATATTACTTATTAATAATTGAAAAAAAATATAAAAATTAAAAATGTACACAAAAATCTATACAGAAAATTAAAATTGATTATTTAAAAAAATATCACTATAGAATTAATTTAAACTTCAATAATAATATATAAGACTGTAAATAGTTTCCAAAACACAATCAAATATAATTTTTCAACTGTGTATTTTTATTATAAGAATATTAAAAATAACATTAACAATAATGAATAACTTCATATTTACTTTTATAAAATAATTTATAATTTATTTTTGGAAAAATGATGAATTAATATTCACTCATTAATGTTATCTCTTTTCAAACAATAAATGCCCATATGTAAAATTTTAATTAATCAATAATTTCAACCAAACTATATTTAAATTCAAAATATTCTAAAATTGTTATTTATTTTTTAATCAGCCTGTTCTTGCCTAGTTAGTTCTAACCTAACCTAACTACTCATTTATCACAAATAACTAAAATTTAAAGTATAAATAATGTCCTCTAAAAAAACAACTGGTATTAAACATCTATAATTCAGAAAGTAATGTAAAATTGAGTAATAATCAATTTAAAATAAAAATAACAATAATATTAACCTTTTTTTGAAACCATCAATAAGGTTTCAAGACGTGAACTGTTAAACATCAACCTATCTCTCAAGGGTTTACAAATTTCATTCCGTAACATTGAATTAAAAAATGAGCACCAAATTATATTCTAAAAGAAAAACAAATAAATAACAAAAATATATCCTAGTTTAAAATAACATTTTATACCTTGATATGACGTTCTTGACAAAAAATTACAACACTTTGTTCAGGATACTTCAGTAAACAATTGATCAACAATGGATGTATTCGATGACATAATTGAATATCTATGATACTGTCATTTAAAATAATTTCACAGATCTCTTGAATATGAGAAAACTGAGAATTTGTTACGAAGCAAATCACTCCTAATATATTTTCTACAATTTTAAGTTGATGGCTGGATGTTCCTTGAAAAAAAGCCAAATAAATAATTAATGTAATATAAAAAAAATTTGTTCAACATTTTCAACATAATATATATGTTTAAACACATAATTATTACGCCTAAATACTCACTATTTTCGCAGTGTTTTAGGTAACTCCATAAATATTTAAACGCATTTAATAATACAGTACATAATTTTGAATTTGGACATGATGGAAATAATTTTGATAAGTAGAAAATAAAACTAATATTATCCAAGGTCACTTGATCATGATTTTCAAATAAATCAATATAATAAAATATTAATTTGTCAACCTAAACAAACAATTAAATTTTGTAAATGTTAAAATTTGCTCGTAATAAATTGTATTTACCATATTTAATTGCAGCAACATTTTTGAACAACATAGTTTTAAGGACTGATATGCTGCTTCTTGAATTTTTGTGTTAGAATTATTTAGTTCGTTCAAAAGTATTCCAAAAACATTGACTTGTTCGTGTAACACCAAAAACCTTAGGCAATAAGCCAAGACTTTCATAGCTGTTTGTCGAAATTCAATTAACTCATAAGATGATAAACATTTAATCATACTAATTTTATTTATTTGTGTTTTGTTGTCACTACATATTGTACATAACATATCGAAATAATATTTATGTGTAATTTTAGACAAGTCTATAATAACAAAAAAAAAAATACAAATAATTTAGTATCTTACATGATTTAAGTTAAATTATCAAACAGTTAAAAAACCAACCCAACTTTTCTGCTGGTATAGAATGATATGAACAAAATATATGCCCTTTCATAATGCCCATTTGAGATTTAAATGTATATGTATTAAATAACCTTTTTCCTGGAATTGCCGAAATAATATTTTTACAGAATGGCATTAAAATCTGCAATACTGACAGGTTTTGTTTGTCTGCCATTAAGCAGATCAAATTCATAGACTATAACAAAAACAAAACTCATATTAAGCGTAAAATTAATAATACATAGTAACTACATTATATAACTATAATACTATAATACTAAAAATGCAAATAAATAAGAATACTAATACTAACTTGTTCCCTCAGTATATCATTTGGATTTGTTATGTTTTTAATAAGTTCTTTCAATATAGTTTTTTGAATTAAATGTTGAGATGAATTTTTTGGTTTAATTAGGTAAAACCAATATATCATAGAATCCAAATTTCTTCGAGCCATATCCAAAGTACCAAATGTCAACTAAAATAAATAAATTATTAATTTACAACATTTTTTTAAAAATGTAAAATAAATTTGTAAAATATTACATTTCCTCTCATATCAGAAAATATAAACAGCATAGCTCTAAATGCAGTAATAAAATGTTGAATAAACCAACTGGAATATTCTTTTGCATCAGAATGTTCATTTAATATTTTTGAAAACAAAATGTGAAGTCCGGAACAACCGCAACGTTTAAGAATCCAATTTGGATCATAGCAAAATTCACTAAATTGTTTTAACATGTGAGTTATAAGGGGGAAATATACCATCTAAAAAAAAATAAAAATATTAGTTCTTTAATACAAAAAAAAAATATAGGAAAATCAATACATACGTTATATCCTAAAACATAATATAATTCATTAATGACTACTTCTATAGCTGTTTCACCAAACTCTGATATAATTTGGTTTTCATTAGATAATATTGAAGAAATGGCATCAATTATAATGTACGGATGAACTTCTAAAATACATTCACGATGAATAAAACTGAAGTAACAAATGGAAAATTGCATAAACTGTTTGGTGAACACAATAAAATATTTTTTAGCATTCGTTTTCAAGTGCTCATCATTACAGCAAATCATTAAACCTAAGGAATAAATGGTTCACTTATGGTTTACTTTGATAAGATAATGAATTTATTAACAGTTAGAACATTGTAAGTTACCAGTTATCGCTTTAATAAATGTTTTATCTCTCGCTGTTTTAGTATATTGTAATTTCAAATTTAAAAAATTGTTTTTAAATTCTTTCCAGCTGAAAATTAAAAATGTAAGATAGAAAAATGCACAATTGTACTAATTATATAAAAATATAATATAGAAGTATAATTTTCCAAAATTAAAATTTCCAATCCCGATAAATTAAAAGCTGTTCAATTCAATGAAATATTTATAATAGCCCCAAGTATATTATAATAAAGTCACCAAATAAACTTCAAAATATTTAAATATTTAAAACAAATTAAATCATAAAAATTCTAGTAACAAAAAAAATTGATTCGTAATTATTGAAGTGATTTAACAATTTGAATAGTTCGAAATTAGATTAGCTCTCTGAATTACTGACTTATCAGCCTCAACTTATTAACCATCATAACCTATAACTTGAAAATTAATAATATAAAAGTTAAAAAGTTAAAAATAACAGTTTTTGATATACTCCGTAAATCTTCAATGAAAGTTAAATTATTAACCATCATAACCTATAACTTGAAAATTAATAATATAAAAGTTAAAAAGTTAAAAATAACAGTTTTTGATATACTCCTTAAATCTTCAATGAAAGTTAAATTATTACATCATACATATTAGAATACCATGTTGAATTGTTATTGGAAAATAATACTTATGTCAATTAAATTAAATATTATACTTGATGTTTGATAAGAAATTAAAATTATTTTTATCATAATCCATTGAAAAAGTTAAAAATCCTTTGATGACATTCCAACTGTGGACTCTGAGAAAACAATCAGACTTTGAAATTAATGTTTCAACCGCAACATCCACACCCTGTATTAAAATAAAAATTTGTGAAAAAAAAAATTACTTTAAGATTAATACCCATATTAAATAATAACAAAGTATTATTAAATATAAAAATAATTTATTGAAAGATATTGAATGTTTCAATTAATACATATAAAAATAAAATATATGATATAAAAATAAAAGTTTTTGCCCAAAGTATTGTAAAATATGCTAATACTTCCAATCGGTTAAGATTTAAAATAAGAACTGTGATTCATAATTATGTTTTTGGGAGAAAAATACAATGAACAAAAAATAATTTATATTGCAGAAGAAAATATCAAGAGTATATTACATATTATTTTGTTAAAAATGTATGTAATGAATTCAATTTGTCATTGAACTATTTTTTTAATTACCTATGGTAAACACATGGTGCCTAGTGACATGTGAAATCTGTTATGGTCAGAAAAAAAAGTTGTATCTAGCCAAAAAAAATATTTATGATAAAAGATTGCTCCAAATTGAAATGTTGCAAGACATAATTTATAATAGGAAAATTGTATAATTACAAAACGTTATAAATGTACATCTTAATTTAATATGAAATAATAATAATATTTTTTAATTAATTTTTATTTAATAATAATATTTAATATAAAACCTCTGAAATTATAAAAAAAAATGATCTTTTTTACGCAACTGAATTTTCTCTTAGTAAAATTACAAACAATTTCCCAGGTGTATTCATTCATTTTATTTTTACGTGCAGTGATTTTTTAATTAAAATGAGTTGAAAATATTCACACATACAATAATACTCCAGGCAATACCTTTTGTTTTTATACCTTTTTTATATTTTATTTTTATTAATATGATTTGGAATATTTTAATAATTTTAATAAATTATTGATATATTTAATTACACTTAGATATTATTTACAAATTATCAAAACTCAAAATTCTAAAATTATTTTTATAAATAAATCTTATATATAACTAGTTAATTATTCATAATTATTATTTAAAATACATCCATAGAAAGGAAAACAATGGATAATTTTTCCTACTTAGAGATCTAATTAAAATGTAATACTTAGTCACCATAACATTTTATCACATAATATAACTATTTTAACACTGACATATTTATTAAATCTAAAATTATGAAAAAGTAAATATTTACTAGTTATTTATTCAACAATAATTCTTAGTTGATCACTTTTTTTATTGCATATGCAAGCCTATTCAAATTGCACAGAATAATTAACAGAATGATTAACTAATGCAAAACTTACTGGTCCCATATCAATTTCCATTAAATGATTGTTGTTGTTTTCAAACGATACAAATATTTTAGGTTTATTAGAAACATTGTTTAGTTGTTTCTGAACATTAAGTTGATAAGGTTTAATCATTGCACTTCTGTTGATACCTCCAAATTTTCCAAGTAAACTTTGAAAAACATACATATTCATATAAAACAATAAATTCACAACATTTCATAGTAATTTAATAAAATTCACTTCATGGCTGGTTGTGAAATTGACTGAATAGTACTTCTTAAACAATGACACAATCCTTCATTGATATCATTTCGAACATGAACAATAGAATCATTGACAAAAATATCCGGTAAAATATTTAAGCATTTTTCTAAAACAGCAAATCCCTATAAAATAAACAATATTAAAATACTAATGCAATTTAACAAATGTATAGTACGAAAAAACGTATTTTACAATCTCCTATTAATATTATAATATCAATTTATTTTGTACTATGTAAAACTTTCAGAAATATTATCTCCTTAGATAGAAGGTCATACATAGTTAACTATTTGCAAATTGTACATTGTATAATTTACCCTAAGAACATATACTAATTTTATTGTAATGTAGGTTTAAAAAGTATTGAATATTTAATTAACATATTTATAATTTAATTTAAACACTTTCTTCCTGTACGTTTTTGATAAAATAATATTATGGTTGCCGTTTTAAAAAATGTTTTATTTACAGAACCTCATTAAAAACGTTACATGGCCAAAAATAATCAGCAATTTATTTATTTATTTATTATTTTATTTAATTTTAAAATCTAAATTGTTTATATTTCGGATTATATTAAATAAGGTATCAGATGTTTGAATCATCTTAATATGATATTAAAATTGCAGACCTATATAAATTTTAAAAAGTGCAACATACTAAAAACATGGTTCATATGAATTAAGATTATAATAAATTTATCAAAAAAATTCTACACAAATTATAATAAATATTATTTTAGTCACAGTTTTAGGAACTAATATCAAATATTCCTACTATTATCAGTAAATATTATGATACATTACAACAAATAAAGCCAAATTATAATTTATACCATTTTTACACTACCCTATTGTTTTTCTAAAAAAATTAATAATGAACTAAACAATGTTTTTCGTGTTTATTTTGAATATAAAACATTCATATTTTAATATTTCCATACAGCTAAAAATATTAAATGTTGAATAAAATTTGCAATACTAAATAAATATAATCAGATATCAACTTACTTGTGGAGTTAATTCAGGTATGTATAATGAATATGCAATTAAAGACAACAGATTCATTGTTTGATGTTTATAAACCACTTTAAGTACACATTCAGCTAAACACAACTCTGCTAAAGCAATTTTTGTTATATTTGAAATCTCTGGTAAACTTTGATGGTATGAAAATAAATCTATAATCATAAAAAATGAATATAAAAAAAATTTTTAATTGAAATTACGCTTTTTATTTCATATTAGTTTGTGGTTAAAATTTGACTAATAATTGACAATGGCTAATCTAGTTTTGCACTGTAAAAATTGTCTATGCATTACAGGTAATGACTAAAATTAATAGTCAGTGGTAAATTAAATTTACTTATTATAACAAAATTAAAAATACCGAAACTCATAGGTCGGGCAAGACTCCATGATCGGGCGAGATACAAGGATGGGTAAATTGCTGTATTTATCTTTTCAACTTGAAAGCAATGTAAAGATTCTGATTGAGAAAGGTCGGGTGTTTCAGAACCAATTGTTAAAGATAGATGATATGGAAGTCTAACATAAACCAACAAAACTCCACCGAAAGTGTGTTATATAACTAATATCACGATAGTATGTTAATGTCTTGTCAGGGCAAGATAGGCAAAAACCGATAAATTGACTAAAGATAACAGTAATTTACGAAAATACACACAGATTTCCTACAATGACTAGTATGCACAGGCATTACTTACATTAACGGTAACATATAAATGAATTTTTTAATTTTATAACTTAACAATTTAGTTGAGATAAATGTAAAATATAACATACTCATGGTGATTAATATTAAATGGCAAATATAATGAAATTTTGATATTTTGTGAAAACTTAAATAAAAATAAAAATACAATTGATTAAATATTTAATTTAAAAGAATGTAAAACCATTACCATTGAACAAACATAAAATCACTGAATTCATGTTTTCATCAAATTCAAATTCAGTTGATTCAACAATTATGAGTATTGTTTTTAGTATTTCCAGGTATAAAATTGGATATTTTGTGCTTTGTACTATTTTCATCAACCTAGTAAAAATTAAATATATTATTATGATCATAACAAATATAAATCAATTTTTTTTTAAAAAGTTTGAAATCCAGTGATTAAAAATACATTACATTTTAATTATTTTGAAAAGGTATTCATAGTTAACTTTCTCATTTTTATTATGTTTGAAGTATAATTTAATTTGTTTAGCTAAATCCAATATACATTGTCTCTCAACTTCAAATATTAAATTGTTAAGTATATATTCAAAAATGATATAGGTAAAAGTTGGATACAAAGCTTCATCATTTAATGCCACATCAAAGACTACATCTTCTAGTTTACTAGTATAGACTAGTTTAATTGTCGCATCTCCAAGAATTAAGGTTTTTAAATGAATTGGATCAATACACGAAATCTGAAAAATTAAATACATAAAACATTACTTAAAAATAAATTTAATATACTTTATTCATCAAACTACTTAAAATCTTTTAATTTTCATTAATTCATGTACTTTAGTCAGAAATTGTTTTTAAATTATATTACTTACAGCACATAGAATTTCATTGACCATAATTTTTTTTTTTATTGGACAACTTAAAAGTTTTAACGGTAGCAATGAATGTTTTATAAAATTTTTAACTGACTTCTCGTTATAATAGTCAATTAAAAATGATCTTCCATTAATTTTAACCTAAAATCATTATTCTTATTATTTTTAATTTTGTTAAATCCATATACAATAAATATAATTACAATAAATTGAAATATTTGTTTAAATGCTGGAATAAGCATAATGACAAATCGTGCGCCATCTGTTATGGTGTATAGAGGAATTTGTGAAGGATGATATCCAAAAACAAAATTTTTTTGTTTTTCATTTTCTAAAAAAAAAAAAAATGTTTTAATTCCAACTAAAATGAATAATTGCATTTCAGTTTTATAAAATAAAAGATAAATTTATTAGTTACATCATTAATTTATAAGAAAAATAATATAAATAACTAGCCTTTGATAATATAATACCTGCTAAGACTGATGAAATACTATCTTTCATATTTTCTGGAGAAATACTACACCTAAAATAATTATAAATAATCACGTGAGACAATTTTTTTTTTAAAACATAATTCAAAACAATTACTTTTTCAAGTTGGGTAAATAAAACTTTTTAAATTGCTTTAGCTTGATGGCAAAAATCTGAATCACTCTAAATAATAATTCTAATAAAGGATCTTTATACTTTTCGATCATATTTATGTTGGTAATTAGCTGATTATGTCTTTGAACAACATGAGTTAATGTAATCATAATCATATTAATAAGATTTATTTGAACACTAAAAATATAATATAGAAAAAGTTAAATTAAATAATATTAAATTATACACATTTATAACATAACTATATGACTAATAAAAATACAATAATAAATTATTAACAATTGAAAAATACTAATATAATTTCATTAAATAAGAAAATATTATCAAGCCGTTTCTCAATCAAAATATTATTTTAAATTAAGTATAATCAATTAATATTAATGTTTTTAGCCTCTTTTTATAAAAAGAAACTTCAATATTTTGAATACATTTGAAAATAACCTATGTTAAATAGTATCTTATTGAAAATTAACTTCATATAGGTCAAAAAGTTTTTAATATATTTATAAATATTATAATTAATTTTACAAATAACTCACTCAGGATGAAGCGTAGGATCTAAAATATTAGAAAAATGTAAATGAATTACACGCACAAGAAAATTCAATGACAATTTATTGTGCAAATAAGTAATGAGATGATCCATGTATATATATGCTCTTGTTCTTAATTCATGTTTTAAAGACCAACTTTTACCCGTAATTAAAGTTTCGTCTAAAAATTTGTCCATATATGGTAAGAATTCTACAAAAATAATTTTATTAATTAATATAACAATATTTTTAGAAAAATTTGCGAAAGATAAAAAATTATACCTACCATATTTGTAGTCAATAAGAATTATAGATTCAAATCCAGCAAGCAATTCTGTACGTAGACCACTAATATCAGCTGACATATTACAATTCATTAAACTAATAACTTTACCAGCTATTGGAGAACAGTGCTGATGAATTTCATCCCTATAGTCTTTTATCAGTAATGCAAAAAAACCCATTAACCTAATTTGGGCATATTTTAAATCTAAAACCATATCTCTGTAATCTGATCTGAAATAAAATATAATATAATTATTAAAAATAAATATTAATATTATTCATAGTATTTAATTTTAAATTAATTACTTTAAAGGTATATCTAAACAGAAAAAATTGATAAGAATTGGAAAACTTTCTATTATTTCCTTCATAAAAGACTGAAAACCATGATACATTCCATAATACATTTTTAATATTGGTGCTAATTCCTTCAAAATTTTAAATGACACTTTTCCCATAGGTATAAACATGTACTAAAACAAATAAAAAATCATCAAAAATATAACATAAAAATACATAAACACATGAAAATTATTAAATAAATTTTAATGATTATGAACTCAAACAATTCATAAGACTACTAGCTACCAAATGCATTCAGTGTAGTTTAAAATACTTTAAGCATATAAACGTATTACATCAAATTATATTTTATTATATATTACATCATTATATTATAAGAAGATATAAGTTATGAAACAATGAACTTACAAATTTAAATAAATTAGTTCATTAAAAAACGAATAAGATATTGTATATATAAATCAAAATCAAATACATAAAACAGTAGTAATTTATGTTGTAGAATCATATGATTATAGAAAAAGAAAAAATATACTTGAGTATACATAGTATATAGTACATAGTATATATACTGTACAATATACTTACATTAACATTGTTTTTTGAAATAGTAGTAGTTAAACGAATAGTACTAATTAATACTTTTAAATCAGTAGTCTTTTGGAAGTTGAAAATTTTCTCTTGAGTAGTTGAATTATTAAACATACCAAAAATTAATTTTAAAAATTGGAGTACCTGAAAAAAAATTGTACACTGCATTTTATAAATGTCACATAGTTTACCATTTACACACAAAATATATTTGAAACACAATTGGATTCAGAAACAATCAAAAAATAACAATAAATGTACCTCAGTTTTTAAAGAACCATCAAATGTAGGCTTAAAAGAAGTTAATAACTCTTTGAAGATCAATACACAATACATAACACATTGTTCGTTATCAGTTTCAATAACTTTCAAACATGCACCCATTGTATTTTGAACATGATTTTTAATCTTTTCAGTACTGCTACAAACTTTATAAATTATTTGAAGTATAAACTTTCTCACTTTCTGCAAAAAAATATAATACAAATATTAATGTTTTTCCAAAAGAGTATACAACTTATCATTTAAAATATAAATTATAATTAAAATATTAAATGTCCATAATTTAGAACAGAAGATACCATCAAATAATACAAATAAGATAAAATAAATCTTTCTATTGCTTCTGTATGAACCAATTTTAATTAAAAACTTTTAAACATACCATTACTATTGAATTATTAAAGCCTATACTCATTTTTAGATTCTGAGTGAAATGAGGAATGTATTGGTTTTATGATGTGTGTTTATATATTTTTTTCTGTATGTCTGGGTACACAATTTTGACCAGAAGGATTAATAAATCTCCTCCGATATGTACAAACCTAGTACTTTTCTAATAGAAAATGTCATCTTGATGGTACTTAGAAAATTTATTTTTCTTTTGCAAAAGTTTAATTTTAACTAAAATGTTCAACCTACCTTATTAAGCAATTTGGTTAAACTACAACCTCTTACACTCAGAATCTTTTTTTTTTCAAGAGCATTGGTACATTGATTTTAAGTTTAAAAGACCCATTCAAATAATAATAAGCTATTATTATTTTTGAGTAACTTAATAATACAATTTGAAAGTAAATTATCATAAAAAAATTAATCAAATATTATGGATTACACTTACAAATACATCATTATCTGGAGTGAAAACTGGTTCAGTAATGGATAATAATTTAAGAATAATAATAATCATATTATCAAAATAAGCTTGATTTTGGGCAAATTGCTGAAAATGATGTAAAATAAAAATTGTACATCTATTTAATTATTATATTTTAAGATAAAAAAAATAAATTTACATCTAGATTATCATGTATTCTTGATATGAGCTGTAGTTTAGTTTTCATGTTCACTGTAGGACATAATATCATGTCCAGATTTATTGGTGCCATTGGCCTAATAGTTGTTAATTTTCGAACTGCCTCCATGTTTTAATAACACCTATAAAAATTAATAAAATATTATTGAGATTTAAGACATGTTAAAATACAATTATATTAAAATATTTACAGCAAAAAAGGTTATATAAATAAATTTAATTGCTATTAGTTATGTAATATTAAATTCAAAAGACAGTCTGTTATATATAAACATTAATAAATATAAATAACATATACATGTTGATTGCCAAGTATTGAAATAATTTATAATATCTAAATGTCTGTTAGACATTATGTAATTACTACTATAATATTTTTTTAGAACTACATATGAAATTAAAATACATTTATTTATATTTTAACTAAATGGCAATATAACAAATGGGATGAATATATTTAAAAATTGGTATTAAACAATAAGTATTTATTATTAGTCTAATATACTAATACATTTGCTTAGTGGATCATAGAATCTCTCTTTCGAAATAAATAACTAGTGATAAATTAAGAAATAATACCTTTCTTATATTTTAAGAGTAAGTATTAATTGAAATAATGATTTTTATCAAATTCAAATTTTGAGTAGGTAGATCAACAAAAATATATCATAAATTAAGAAAATCATCTAATAAATGTACCTACGCAATCAATAACAATGATACTATAAATACTGTTTAAAAAGCAATTAAATTTACCAATATATTTAGTATAGAACATGAAAATGAAATACTTTGATTTTGAAGAAAATGATCTCTTTGTTTTTCAATATATTGTATCAAAACTCAGTCGAGATAAAATTGACTAAATCACATAATATTATAGTTATTTTACATAAAACAATTAAAACTGTTCTCCATGTATCAATAATTAAATTATTGATGGCATTTCATAAATATATATAATTATATTATAAATATTATAGTGTCATAACATTATATTATGAACATTATCATATTGAATATCAGAGAATCAACTACTAAATATAGGTCGAATAATAAACTTCCATTTATATTATTGTTCAGTATAGTAGTTGATTATTGCGACACTAAAGATATTTTAAAAAATAATCACTGGTTGTAAAAATATGTCTTTCATACTTAATGTGACAATAATAAAAAATTTGTGAATACACTTTTAAAATTACTTATTGGCTCTAGACCATAGGATAAAAATCTTATTGAATTATTGAAAGCCAAGAACTGATGACAAATCATACTGAACATATGATAATGGTAAATTAAGATAATTAAAACACTTACATATTACTTTGAAAATACTGAACTTCAATGTGAAAATGATATTATATTTTCAAGTTGGTTTTACGAATTTGGTAAAACCGATTTAACCGGAAGAAATAAACTAAATAGGTAATAATATGCACACTGATTTGTTTGATACCGATCAATGTAATTTCTCTAGCTTAAACACCTACAAGATTTTTGGACACACAAATTGATAATCTTCCAACAGTCACTAATGGTATATTGTTTCAAGCAGTAAATCCGCCAACTCTGCTCGGTATTACTGATTACTGTTCATCTACTGCATCATGAATTCCATATTTTTCACTACTCGCTAAACGAGCACGATATTAAGGAAGACGTTGACAGCAGATTTGCGACGAAAAAAAAAAAAACCCGTATCAAGGCGATGAAACGAATGAACGCGGTCGCACAACGTGTGTGGAAATCAATTACCTTCTCTCGTCCAGTGGTCCTTAGTCGGAAAGCGTATGCGGCTCGTCAGCCGGATCTCATTGTCATGCGGCCGTGACGGCCGAACGGTGCGCCGTAGCAGACGACATGGCGCGAACGGCAAACACTATTGCGCCGCATCTGTCGTTCGGTTCAAACGACGTATCCAGTGGGAAAACGTAAACTCCGAACGAGTAACGATAATGTTGTCAATATTGATTATTTTAAATATTTCGTAATGATAACGCCAGTAGACGGCGAACGCGGGTATTATCACCGGTACGAGCACGCACGAGGACCGCCTTCGAGTGGCGGGCGGTGGTGGTAACGGCGGCGGCGGCGGTGGTGGTAACGGCGGCGGCGGCGGCGGCAACGCGGAGTTGGCGCGACGAGAACGCTGAACGAGTGACTCAGAGACGGCAGAGGAGAATGCTATAGACGCGTTCGAACACCGATCACCCTCAGGTCTGAACGCTCTGAACGGACTGATGTTCTGTTGGTCCGCGACCTATTGCCGGTAATTTTACCGCGCGCGCGCGCGCGCGCACTCTGTAGTCCGTACTCGCCATGTTACGAGTGTGGGGCCGAAACACGCGACCAGATCTGCGGATCGCCACCGCGTTTACCATGAACGATGATATACTCGTATTATTATTATTATATTAATGTCTCGTTGTTTTTTACACAATATCCGATGGTCGAAACGCAACACATCGCGGGTTCAACCGGTTTTGCGAAGCTTTTCCGTACGATTGAGGTGGGAACGCGCGAGAATTAATTGAATACGATCGTACGGATATTGCGATTTCACCGTGGAAAATATTGCCACAGACCGCGCGCGACGTATACCACATAACAGTGTCTGTTTATAACGGCAGGAAAAAAAAATCAGGCGCGCTTATAACCTTGTGTTGGCGGTATTACATACATTTTACACGAAATCGTACGTTTTACATAGTATTTAAAAGAACGCACATGTGTACGGTTCATGGAAAGATCTCAAATGTTAATAGAAAGTAGTCACCCATAACTATAACTGGAATTATGGTCGACGCAACGGTGACACTACCTAAGGGTCTTGGACGAATACTGAGCTACAATAGTGACGCGATCAAGAGCAATAATAATACGTGTGTGGTGCGAGTTCACGTGTCGTGTAAGAATGGAACAAAAAATCGTCTCAATCTGACCTCACCTAACCGTGTCATGGTGCGGACTGCGGACAATGCATCTTGTGTACCTTACTACGATTCACTGTACTGCGGAAACCGCATAACACAATACCTAGACACCCAGGATGGTAAAATATTGAAGGACAGTGATTCACTGGGTAAACTCAAAATATCGTTTGGCATGCAAGTGCTAATGTACGTACATATTAATTTATTAATGACATACAATGTATGCATGTATATTTTGGTCGTCAATAATTTTCAAAAATGTCAAGAGACCACCGAAGTGTAACATAATAGTTTTTAACATTCTTCTTTGTGAATTCAGTCATTATTTTATTTCTATTCCATGAATCTTTTTCTTCTTTGTTTTTAAACAGATGTTTCATCTATGAACCTGGTGTGGATAATTTATTATGTTTAACCCAGCATGACTAAGGCGCACACCAGAGAAATTATAATCACGCAACTTTTTATATGCAATCGGTTTCGGAAACTAGTTTCACGTTGATCTGTATATTGAAGAAACTTAAACAATGAAACTATAGAATAAACGAAATATGATTAGTTTTCAAAATGTCGTCTGACGAGGACGACGTGATTTTGCTTTGGTGGTGGGCGCGTCAAAAAAACGTCGTTATTGGGTATAAAGTATAATTTAAAGTATGATTTTGTTTAATTGATTAGTTTAAAAAATATGTTTCTACCAACTTACTTTATTTCAGTACGTGGAAAAATTCGAAAAAAATATTGTTTTTTAAACTAGCACTAGTATTTTAAGTATGATAGAGTATAATTCACTCAGTTAAAACTAAAAACGTGCATGACTAGTGAAAATGTTCATGAAACTGAAACAATGAAACCAGAATAACAAATTTCGTGTTATAAATTTCGTAAACTATAAATAAAAATAGTTGCATGAAACTCGGTGTGTTTTCCCTATGCAATTATATCTGCTGGTTTCATGCAATTATAGTTTCGTGTTTCATGTTACAAGTTTCGTGTTTATAATTTCTCTGGTGTGCGGCCTAAGAGTATGAATATTATGGTTGCTACGTATGTAATGTTCGTTACGACTAAATTATTTTTACTAACAAAAGTATCATTATTACACCAATAACCTAATAAAATTACTTACCACAAACAGGAAATACCTTAAAAAATATTTTACTATCAGTTTTTTTCTTAACATAAGTTCGAGCTCTGTATTAGAAAAATATAGGTAACACATTTTTTTCTAAAATTGTTATTGCCATTTTCTAGTATCTAGAAAAAGAGAAAAGTAATCAAGAAATATATAAAATTACCCGTAGTTACCTGGAGGCTAAATTTATCTTCCTCTACTTTTCTTAATACCCGGTAAAAATGTTTAATAAGAATTATACTCAATTTACAAAAATATTACTAAAAATGTCTCATTCACATCACTGAAATCTACATAAATATTACTTACACTATTAGTTAATTAATTGGAAACTCTGTCACTATGGCTCATGGTCTAGAGAAAATTAAGTTCCAAGATAGTTATATCGTAATGTGAAGTTGTGTACATAATGATGATATTTTAGAATAAAACATTTAGAAATTGGTTGAATTTTCATAGAATAGGTATCAAAAATACTGCAAACAGTGTAATAATATTAGTTAGCATTATGTTCATAATTAATTATGGACTCGCAAAGTTCTTGAAAAGTTGGAAGAGGAAATTTTTTTGATAACCCCTCAAAACATTAAAATGCTAATTTTATTCGTTTTCAAGAAAACTATTATTCAACCTGCAGTCTCTAGCATTGCAGACATAATGAAATCCAAAATTATTATACAATTTGCTGTATTTTTGAAACTATGAATTGCTCTCATTCATTAAAAAATTCAACCAATTTCAAAGTTTTTTTTCTAAAACATTGTTACTATATTCAACTCTACAAAATTACTATCTTGAAATGTTGAAAAGAAAATTTAGAAAAAACAAAAAATATATTGTAGTGATAAAATATTTATTACTCTAATACAATAATAAAAAAGCTCCACTCAAATATTTATAATAGATCATCAGTCATGGTGACTGACTTTCCAAATAATTAACATACTGTATATTTATATAAGACATTTAAAAGCATTTCTTCATAAAAGTTTTCAGTTACAATAAAAATCAATTTAACATATTGGTAAAAAGTATGGTACGGTTTTTCAAATTTCCAAGACATTTCATGTGATTTAAAAAAATATTTACAATAACACCTATGTTATTTATGTTTAATTGCAGTTTTTAATTTATGTAAGAACTAATTTCTTCGGATAACAATTTTATCCATCTTTAAATAAACTCAGCTTTAGTTACACTTTGTACCAACTTTTTTACTTTAACATTAGTTTCCAATTTAAACAAGGCCTTATTATTGAAACAATTTTTAAAAGTAATAAAATGTAAAAATTAATAACAACTAAATTACTATAACATTTAGAATAAATTAAAACCAAAAAGTTTTATAGTATTTCTCAGTAAATTAAGTTAAGTGATAAATGATCACTAATAATAAATTCAATCATACATTGTGCTTAGGATTTAAATATAATATTTAAAATATAAATCATGAATTAAAACTTATGCTACATGGGTATTAATAATCTTATCACATAGTATACTGTTTTTACATAATTATATTTTAATTTAAATAGACATATCATATTAACATACATTTAGACATTTGGCAAAAGTCAACATTTTTATGATATATTTATGGTGTACATGAAAACAATTTATTATAATTTTAAATTACTTAATATTTTTTCAACAAAATAATATTTTTAACAACCTATATTTCCTATATCATTATGTGTTTTCAAAGTTTTGCTTTTTTATATCAATTGCTCCTTACTCGGAATCAGAATGTCTATCTAAATATTTATATGTATAAAATCAATTAACTGAAATAAGTATAAATAGCCATAGGTTTAATTTACTCATGAAAAAAAAATATAAAAATGTTACTTAAGATTTTTCAAATTATACTAAAGAAACATAAATATTTTCAACAACTTTTGAATGCCAATATCATATTATATTTGAGATATTACAATATATTTTTAATTATAAACAAGAAACAAAATTATAAACTTAAACTTCATATTATGATAATTTAGACATTACAAGACAGTTTTAAATTTATACTGTAACATCTACAATGTGTATTAAGTTTTATTTTAAATAATATATACTTATAGTTGTAGGTGATTAAAATTATAAATAAGATGCAAATAATGAATATTTAGTAGGTTATAAATTTACTCTGTTTGCCGAACATGAAGAATAACTGGTGCTTACTGGTTCTATGTTTGTTTTGAAATAAGTTCTTGTTCACGAACCAACATTGACTCTTTTAAATGTTCTCTTTGTAATGCTTCTCTTTGTTTAGCAACACGCAACACATTTGCTCTTCTCTAAAATATAAATGTAGTATTTTACACATAGTAATAAAATAACAAAATAACAGATTTCAAAATTAATATAAATAAATAATATATATTATAATAATTATCATAATACAAATTTATTTACAATTTATTACAATATATTAAAGATTTAAATAAAATACATTCTTTTAATAATATACTTAAGAAAATATTATGCCATCAATATTTAATATAATAATAGAGTTAATACGAGATATGAAAAATATCAAAATGAAAACTTATTTAATGGATACACTTTTTTTAGTAATAAAAATTATAATTTATTGTATACAACAAACCTATTATTAATAATAATAAAGTATTACATTTAAATGAAAAATGTATTGCTCTTTAGTTATACAATAGAATAAAAGAAATTTAATAGGATAACTATTTCTTTCTGTAATTATTTTTATTTTGAATTTCATAGAAACTTCATTAGATTGAACACATAGAAAATTTAACAATACAACATAAATTATCTTTAATGGCTAATGACATAATCATAATTTAAATTAGTTTTATTTATTAATGTTTTATTTTATATAATATTGTAATTTAACTACGATAGTGTAAATTAAATTATTACTAACAACAGTTATTTTAATATTAATAAAATGTGATAAGTAATTATGATAATTAAATTTAAATAATGAGAAAAACAAATAAAAAACTATTTATTTTATTTTAACACAATTAAGAATAAATAATTGCTGAAAATGTTTGTCTTCTATAAATTTATTATTTTTTATACTTATTATATGGTGGAGATTTTAAATTTGTACATAATAAAATTTTGCTGAAAGGTTCATACAATTTACAGTTATTACAATTGAAAATAGATAATTCTAAAGAAACATAACAATTGTAACTTAAAAGTTGATTTAATTGCACAAAAATTTTAAATATATAGCATTGTTCTTAAAACCTCAAACAATTTTATATAAAAACTGTGACCGAAATAATAATTTTTTATAGATCAATTAATTTTGAATTACTTGACATTGGTTATATTTATAAATGTTTTTAAACTCCACAACAATATTAATATATACTAAGAAACTATTAAGGCTAGTTAAAATTAATACTTTAAAATCCAATACCATATTTTATGAATGTTTTATGTAAAATGTATTTATTTTTAAGTTATATCCCTGGTGCTTTAATAAATGCCTGAACACATTTAGGCAAAGCATTATAAAATTACTTTGAAAAAAAAGTTGAACACTCGATTTTTAAACTGTTGGTAGCTTATTTTGGTAAGAACAAAGCATTATCGTTATAGGTCTTAAATTTGTATAGTTATAATATAAAGTAGTTTTTTTTTTACACAAACATAATTGAACAGTTTACTATTAACGTTAAACTACATACTAAAAATAATTTAAACATTATGTTATCAACTAATGAAGTATGGTATTGCTAATATAATTTTCATAGCAAATAATATAGTTAATATTTGTGTATGAAAAAGAACATTTAGATGTCCAAAATATACTAGCTATTGTTACTGAAATAGGTACACATTTAAAATATTTTAAGTCATTTTATTTTTAATCATTCATTCTGTACTTTAATAGAGATGCAGATACTGGTATCTTCATTTTCTGATTTGAGTAATAACATATTACCTAACTTTATTAGGCATTATATATTATGTCTAGGGAAAGTGTACTTCATGTACTTCCCTTGTTCATTCATATTTTAATAAAATATCTAGGGATTTTCGGTATATATAATATTGCAGTTGAAAACATATAATAAAACTTGTTCTCTATTTTATAACTCAAATATTATTTTAATTAATTGATAAAATTTACAAATTAAATAATAATCTTCTTATTGTGAATAATGCATACTATAATTATTGACAGAACCAATGCCTATTTAAATAATATAATATATTAAAAAATGCTTCATATCAGTAATTTTTATGAATCCTTAACACAATACAAATAATAAATATTAATTTTAGTTGTTTAAAATTGATTTTAAGACATTAAATATACATTAAGTATACAAATCATAATTCTGGGATATGTATCAAAAATATCACAATATTTTTAATTAACTTTTTTTTATCATCAACAATTTATAAATTATTAAAAGTATCTATATACTGTTTGTGTAATGGATATATGTAAATAAATAATTTTAAACTACCAAGATACTGTATAATTACAAAAATATTTTAACATACTTAACTATATGTACCTACTACACAAATATGTGATCATCAAAATAGAATAATAAAATTAATTCTTACTTCCAATGATATAGTTTTCTTGTGTAAAAACATAAGTTTCTTTTTTAATTCAATCAACTGCCCATGACAATGCTTGATAGATGTGAACTGAAAATAAATATTATTAACTATAATAAGATTTATTAGGCTTAATATATTATTTTACCATGTTTTGAACCTCAGATCCATTTAATAAATTAGATAGCTCATCATTCTCTTTGAGCATAGAACTTATTAAAGACTTTTGCTTGTCACTAAAACAATAATAATAAAGTTAATGTTTTTTTTTTTAATCATGATAAACTTTCAAATAATAAGATAACTAAGTTAGAATATACTTATAAAATATGCAATATTATTGACTATTTGATAATATTAAATATGTTTTTAAATAGTTTTTTAATAATTATATTAAATACCTAGTTGATTAATGTGGTATCTACTAATGATTTTTAGTTCTTGGATATAGTCTTTATTACTTAGAATTTTATTTATTTAAAATATGATATATGCTAATATAATAAATACATTATATTTTGAAAAATGTGAAAAATATTTGATAATAAGAAAAATGTATGATATCAATCATAAATGCATTGAATACAAATTTAAAAATTTTGTAAAAAAAAATAATATTAGCATAAATAATATAGGTAAACATTTGAAAACTTGTTCTTGGTATAATAGAAATTATCAGTACCAAGAAGTAAATAATTGTTACCCTAAAAAATATGAGACACAACGGTAAGAGTATTATTTCAACATGCCTACATTATTATTATTACTATTATTGAATTATTATCATGTTTAAACTTATATTGCATCTAAATTTGTATTGTCCTGTGTTAAATTGTTGTAAAGGGCTTCGCCCGTAAATATATATATAAATAAATAAATAGTACAAACTATATAAACTATATAAGTTAAAATGTATTAGTAGACTTATCTAATAATATCTAAGCACACAAATAATTGAATATTATTATACCTATAGACAGTGCTGTAGTCATTAAAAAAGCAGAGGGTATACTATATAAGTTATAACCAAACATCATTATGTGTTTTGGTATACATATACAAACAAATTAAAATAAGAACAAAACCTTTTTTTTTTATTAATATTGTTGTATTATTACTTTAACTTTTAATTAAATATTTTTTACTTAGTTACAAATACTATTTTATTTACTAATAGTGATATTACAATTAATAAATGTATTTTATTGAAAGATATTCCATAGGTGTTCCTTGGATTCCAATTTTGTTAAATTATTTTTTGAACAGATTCTTGATTGGTTATTAGCTGAACGATGCTCTTCCAGCCATAACCGCACATATATTTCTGGTTTGAACACTTCAATAGGTAGGCCATTAGATTTAATAATCATTAAACTGGAGTCATTTGAAATTAAAAATGATGCCCTCAAATTTTTAATAGTAATAATCATAATAAAACATATATTTATATGTATAATTTTATATTATTTCACTATAACAAAGAGTATACGACCATCACCAGAAGGTATACGGTGTTTATTCGTAATTATCAAAAGGTATATGGTGTATACCACTGTATATCCTCCACTACAGTACTGCCTATAGGTACATACATAAATACATTCAGAAAATTGATTGTATTACATAATTCATATAAAAATGTAACATCTACTTACACGACTTCTCTGATTTCTAACTGTACATTTTCTAAATCGGGATTGAATTGATTTACATAAGAATTAATTACCAACAATCCGGGTTTGACGTCTGGACTACTTACAAAGAAAACATTATTAATACAAGCAATAAAACAATATTTTATACGTCACATTTCTGTGAAATGTAATTACTTTGATGGTATTCTATCGCTACATTCAATGATTGGTACAGTGTTTTGATCATCCATGTTATTAAATCTGGATTATTTTAAAATAAATTATTCATTACTGCAATATACTATTTTTCAAGAAATAATGATAATAATTAAAAATCTGTCTATTGATAAAAATTATTTTGTATTATTATCACTTCTCAGTTATCAGATAACATTGATAACAGCACGTAACACAATAAAAACATAAAATAATCATGAAATAATAAAACATTATACTGCAATTTGTAAGACCGTACATTGTTATGCCTTATGCAGTTATTTGTCATATGTCGAAGCAATGAAACCCCGGTTACTACTACTGAATCTTGATGGGTTCCATATAAAACGCATATATTGAGATATCAATGTAATTTTAAATAATATCTACATATTATCTGTAAAAAATACTTTGTTGTGAGAACACACAGATAAATAATAAATGAACATTATTAATAGTGATTACTGATTATGTTTCTCTAGCCTTTTGGTTTGGTTGATTTTAAATTAATGCTAATTTAAATTTTTTTAACTTCAACGTTAGTTCTTTCATGAACTCGAAAAATATAATATGTAATATTCACAATAAAGTATAAAATAAAAAATAATTTTTAAACATAAACATCATTATTATTAATACCTACCCAGATAATTTAATATTTCATTAATTATTGTAATTAGGTACCTTAAACATTAGGTTTGGTTTAAGTTTCCTCAAAATCAGTTATTGAAAATTCAAAAGCTTAAATTTGGTAAACAATTTATACAATTTATAACAATTCTATTTTAGGTCAAGTAAAAGGTTGCTTGGAATTTTATTTAATTTTTCTATGGCTACATCAAAATATTAGTGGGTATGAATAATTAAAGATTTAATAATTTCATCGATTAATTTTTAACTTAATCGTGATCAGCTACATGTCTTGTTTAGAATAAAATAAGAGAAAAATTAATAAAACTGTTATATTTAATGACTAATTAATAAATATTACTAAATTATTTCTCTCTTTAAAATAAAATATTGCTGTTTGCATTGAATTATACATACTCAATAGCGATTTTGGCCTATAAGTGTATCACAATATTAGGAATGTATTTCAAAAATCGAATAAAAATATAAACGTATTGTTTATGACTTCAAAATTTGAATTTGTATCCATTTGTATATCAATTTTATTGTATCCTACAAGTACCATAAAATATAATGGTCAATAATTTTAGATATTTTAAGTGATCTGAATAAAAAAATCACTTTTTTCCACACAAATTAAATGAAATGGCGCCATTTGAAAATGATCAAAACATGAACTATATTTATTATATTTTTTGTTAATATTCAAATCGAACAACAATAAACAATAATGTCCAATACATAATGTATGGTGTGCATTTCTTTTCTAATTTCTAATATTCTTATTATTATGCTTTGATTGTAAATATTCTTTAAAAAAAAAATGTTATATGTATTGGGTGTAAATAAACATTTATTTTTTTTTAAATATTTTTACCAGTATCTTGGACCTATTTTAATTTGATTATAATAATAAAATAATTTTTTCCACCTAGATTGGATTTCACACCACTGTGAGGATTTACCGATTTGCACTCCGGCCTGACCGATGTGTACGGAAATACATTCTCGCTACTACGACAAACAAAACAAAATTATTGGCTATGATAATATTTTGTCCAATCACATCAACAAATGTTACTATAATAAATGCTATAGTTCGAAACCTTAATTTTTTGTTTTCATATTAATTATAAATACTTACCATACTGAAAACAAATGTAAACGAAGTAAATAAATTTAAACGATTCAACTTAATAACAAATGCATGGATATACTGATCTTAAATGAGACAAATAGTCAAAAAAAAGGAAGTAGGTATAACTAAAAAAAATTTGTTGTTGAGGAAATTCAATATTTTTAAGTATAGCGAGCCAAATAAAAAAATGTAATTAATTATTTCTAATTTTTTTATTTTTTACGAATTTTATCATTCTATTTTTTTATTATAGTGTAGACACTAAGAATTGTGAATTATACCAACACCACATATTATATTTAATTAATAATAATTTTAAGTAAATACCTTTATTGTAATTAATTCAATGAGACGCTCATTTTTATTGTTGGATTGATAACATCGAAACAAATAATACAAATTGTTTCGATGTTATCAATCCAACAATAAAAATGAGCGTCTCATTGAATTAATTACAATACTATTAATACAATATTTTACAAAATATCGATTTTTCCAGAAATATATAATATACTTAAAACTAAATAAGATTGTTATAATTATACAAATATACAATTATATTATTAGCATTAGCATCATTATATTCATATTTTTATTTTTATTCACAATTGCCAAAAAAGTAGACTTCCGAAAACCAACAAATTGTTTAATAAGTAATATTTTTAGTATTGTTTACTTATTAAACAATTTGTTGGTTTTCGGAAGTCTACTTTTTTGGCAATTGTGAAAAAAAATAAAAATATGAATATAATGATGCTAATGCTAATAATATAATTGTATATTTGTATAATTATAACAATCTTATTAGTAGTAATAATATAGGGCTTCTGACCATGGTTTTTCAGTTTTTATTTTTCGAGGTAGTTTTCCCCCGACAAATTAACGAAATTTAGCTTCTTTTCCAATCGTGTTTTTAGCTTCTCTTTTTATTTCAAATTTTTTATTCTCCGAGGTAGTTTCACTGCGGTAAATTTATGAATTTTAGCCTCTTTTTCAATTATGATTTTGGCTTCTCTTATTTATTTCCGAGGTAGTTTTACCTCGGTAAATTTACGAAATTTAGCCTCTTTTTCAATCGTGTTTTAGCTACATATTTTTTCAAATTAATAAACATTTTATTTTGAAATATCTTTAGATTTAATATAAGAGTTATGACTTGAGTCGAAACCTAACCATTTAACCAGGATTTTATTTTTATTTTTTTTATAACACGTTCAATGAGAAACGTATTCGGAAATTTGGTCTTTTGAATTTCTTGTTCATAAAAACAACCTACTATTATATTATTTGCTAAATCTTTTAATCTATATGTTATCGGATTTGTTGGTAATACATTTGCAATTTGAAAAACTTCTGTAGTCCAATTCGGTGTATAACCCTTAGCAAAAGCATGTTTGTACTTTGAAATCCTAACATTGTCATTTATTTTAAACTTCGAATTTCTAGGTTTTTCGTGATTAAATTTAAATTTTATTGATTTTGTTCGAGCTTCGTGAGGTGTGCATTTAATTGTAGTGTGAAATGAATTATTATAACTGTCTATCAATTTTGATATTGAATTATACCAATTCCAAGAACCTGTTGCTGTAAAATGTTTATAGATTTTATTTTTTAATGTCCTTATAACGCGTTCGACCATTCCAGCTTTTATACTAGTGTATGTTGAGTAGTCTTTGATATTAAACTGTTTCATAAGAATTTGAAACTCTTTATTATAAAATTCAGTTCCATTATCTGTTTGCAATAACTTAGGCTGATTTAATTTTAATATTTTACGCATACCTAATGTAACATCTTTTGCGCTTTTATTTTTTAAAGCTTGCACCCACACATACTTTGTAAAGGTATCTATAACAATAAGAATATATTTAAATCCATTATTTTTTTTAGAGTGTAATTGCATATCCATTAGGTCGGCCTGCCATAGATCATCTTTAAATCTTGTTATAACCAACCGTCGAGGAAAATTTTTTCTTGCTGGTCGATGTAACTCGTTTGCAATACCTTCTAATGCAGACATTATACTATTAGATTTCTCTCACGTAATTCTTCTAATACAGAAATAATTTCATTATTTACACCAGTATTCCCAGCTGTCTGAGAAGCTATTAAAAGATTTAGTCTTGTCACTAATTCATTCGGGTCATCATAATAAACTAACTGTGTATTAGGAATCACGTTTTTATATAAACCTGAACCCTTTTTAACTGGTGGAGATAAACTGAACTTAAATAATTTATCAGTTGGAGGTTCCTCGAATTTCAGGCTGTTTACTGAAGAATCAAAATCAAACGATTTATTTGCTATTGTTGTATTATCATTAATTTTACTTCGTTTAGCATTTACACTATGTAAATAGTTATCAAACGGTTTTAAATTTAAGTTAGTTTTTTCTCTAGAACTATTAATATTTGCAATTTCCGCGCTTAACTGTTTTTCCTCCGTTTTCATTCTATCATATAGAGGTCTTACAACGTTCATCCATTTAAAGAATCTTGAAGTCTTTGGTTTCCCGTCAGGCTTTAAATGAACTTTAGTGGTTTTCAAAATATTATAATATGCTTCCATATCTTCTATAGTTGTATTTTTAGGTTCTTTTTCACATAATAAAGACCAAAGACCAATAGTCCAAGGATAGTAACTATCGAGTAAATGTAAGTTACCATGACTAAAAGAAACAGGAAATTCCGATATTTTTAGTTGATCATTAGCTCTATCATAATATAAACCATATGATTTATCATAACGTCGTAATTGTGGTCGTGTGTTAAAAAAGTTATTAAATGTTGTATTTAATAACGTACCATCATCTTCTTCATCACTAGGGTAACGTACTTCCGCATTAATATTTTCAGTTGAAGAATCGTGTGATATATTTTTCTTTGATAGCGTATTTAATGGTTCGAGTATTGGTTTAAATGTTTCTCGAAAATAAGTATCGGAATCTATAACATTACGTTTCATATCCATAACTTTACGTTTAATATTTCTTTTACATAATATTATATTATTTAACAAGGCTTTTTCTCCACTCATAATTTACATTAATTATAAATTGTTCGTTTGTATGCAACCGACTGCATATCACTAAAACTTATTATTTTCTTTTATACTAATTATTTCATATTTATAAATGTATGAAATTAATATCTATATCTTCCCTGATCCATTTCACGAGTTTTATCTATAACTATAAACCCATATTTTTTCTTGTTCCAACATAAATGACATATTTTACGAAATTCTGAAAAATCCATATCTGCTGAACAATGGTCATCGAAAATATGTCGTAGATTCTTATCATCTTGCTTAAATATTATTAAAAAGTTTGCGTTATCTCTCACTAGCTGTTTTGGTATTTTTGAGTATGTTTGTGCTAAATAAAATATAGAATTAGCACCAGAATGTCTACCCATACTGAAGTAATCGCGAATAGGTGTCTGATTATCACAAATTACATCATCAAATATAAAAATTGAATTTTTTTTAATTAAATTTGGTTTTATAACTTTATCTGCATTTGTAAATATGTAAAAATTAACACCTTTAATACTATTAATTAAATTTTTTAATAGTATATATTTTTCTTGCTCAGGTGTTTTAGAGTATAAATAAATATTTTCAAATTTTAATCCATTTCTATTAGTTATAAGATTAAACATAACATTTGTTTTTCCTGATCCTGAAGGTCCAACCAATATTCCACGAATACTATCTGGTAATAATGGTCCGTGTCTTGATAGATTTTTTATAACTTGTGTGTCAACATTTTCAATGTTTAATTTATCTTTTTGCTCGATTAATTCCATTTTTTTATATATAAATACTAAAGAGTTTTAAATTATGAATCCAGTTATACATAATGCGTTCAACTCGTAAGTTAAAATCTGGTAAAGGCTTCTTAAATACTCTTATAAATAAGCTTCCATTCGAAGCTCATGTACCAGGATATCAGTATTGTGGTCCTGGTACTAAGTTAAAAGAGAGATTAGCACGTGGAGACAAAGGTGTAAATCCGTTAGATTCTGCTTGTCGAACACACGACATTGCTTATGAGAACAGTAATAATTTAGATATTAGACATAAAGCTGATAAGTTATTAGAAGAACAGGCTTGGGAAAGAGTTAAAGCTAGTGATAGTTCTAAAAAAGAAAAACTTGTTGCGTACGCGGTGGTGAACGCTATGAAAGCTAAAAGAAAAATCGGTATGGGTTGTAAAGGTAATAATAAAAAAATATTGTTAGCAGCAAAGAAAAAAAATAAGAAAACGAGAAAAAATGGTAAGAGAATAATTTTAACTCCGAACCAGTTGGGAGGTGTATTACCGCTTATGCCAATATTTGCTGGGTTGTCAGCTTTAGGAAGTTTAGCTTCTGGTGCGTCAAGTCTATATAATGCTGTGAAAAATCGTAAAAAAGGTAATGGTTTATACTTAAACAATCCTATTGGAAAAGGTTTGTATTTGAATCCGAAAGGTCTAGGAATGAACAGAAAAAAAAAACGAGAAAAAATTAATGTTACCCAACAGAGCTCTCACCAGTGAGGATATTATAAAGTACGTTAAAAAGTTGGAAATCAATCACTTTCGTGGCATCTTTTCGCGAGACAACTTACCTAAAAAACCACATAATAACGAATGTGCAATAATTAATTTGGATTCGTATTTAGGCGACGGTACACACTGGGTTAGTTATTACCGACTTGGAGATAAAGTTATATATTTTGACCCGTTTGGTGATCTTACACCTCCGGTTGAACTTCAAAATTATTTTAAAGATTTGAATATATTGTACAATTATTCAAATTATCAAAAATACAATACATATATCTGTGGACATTTATGTATTAATTTTTTACAATGGATGAATCAATCACATTAAGGATATCAGGGAATGGTACCTCAATAACATCGACTTATTCTCCGGTAATAAATGTAAACGGTGGTTCTGAAATTGCTCTTGTGTGTTTAAAAACATCCGAAACTATTCTTATGAATGATTCTGAAAAAATTCTTGTAAATGAAACAAATGACGATTTTAAAGTTATAACTAAAACTTACACTGATAGTTTAAAAATTCCTCACGGCACTTACACTATTGAAGATATTAGTAAATACATTTCTAAAACCACTAGAGATAGCATTAGTTTTAGTCTAACGCTTTCAGCTTCGCGTACGACATGTTTTATGGAATCTAATTGTGTAATAGATTTCAAACGTAAAAACAGTATAGCCAAAACATTAGGATTTAAAAATGAATTATATGAAGTCCTACAAGATAAAAATCGATACTATGAATCAGATAAAATTGATTATATACCAATTGCTGTTAATTCTATAAAAGCCATGTGTAATATAGTTAAAGGCTCATTTGATAATGGGAAACAATCAAATTCGATTTATGAATGTTTTACACAACAGAGATTAGGAACAGGACTAGTAGAACAACCAGCTAATTTAATATATTATAAACTTAAAACAGCAGTTATTAAAAATATTAAAATTGATTTAGTAGATCAGGAAAATAATTCTATTAAAAACTCTAACGTTCAAGTAACGGTCATATTACATATTAGACCTATTAGATCTTAAATAACAGGGAAATGAATGAATCAATTACTGTAAGCATGTCGGGGAAAATGACATCTTTATCATCGACTTATTTTCCAGCAATAAATGTATACAATGATTCAGAAATCGCATTATTATGCCTACATACATATAATACGTTTCCGAACGTGAATGAGACAAATAACAATATTCGTATTATTGTGAACGAACGTAATTTAGATATTCAACTCCCCTTTGGCTGTTACGAAATTGAAGATATTACACAATATATTTGCAATCAAATTCATGAAGATAATGAACGTTTAAACAGTGTAACAAATGTATACAAAACGTATGATCCTATAGATTTTACCATGAATACCGATATTACCCGAATGAAATGTATAATGAGTTGTAATTATCCGATAGATTTTACAATCGAAAACAGTCTAGCAAGTCTATTAGGATTTAAAAAAAAAAAATATGGCAACGGAGGTTTATCAAGTTTTAGATCAACGAAAAATATTGATATAAACGGTGTTAACTCTATAAAAGTGTTGTGTAATGTCGCAAATGGTTCATACGATAATGGTCTTCAATCTCACTCGATATATGAATTTTTTCCTCGAGCGAGGTCTGGTGCTAAAATAATTGAGTCACCGGCTAATTTAATATATTATAAACTCAATACTGAAGTTCTGAATACTATAAATATTAATTTAGTTGATCAAGAAAATAATCCCATTCATAACTTTAATGAAAGAATAACAGTTGTGTTGCACATTAGGTGTTGTAAAACTTAAATATGGGGTTAATATTTAAGAATATAAAGCAGTTACAATCGATTAAACCGATTAGTCATTTAATAGAGTCACAATCAAAAGTATCTAAAAGAAAACCTGTAAATATAAAACTAACTCGTAAAAGCAAACAAATTTTAAAACGGTTAGGATTTCAATTAAAATAAAATGCCTGAAAGCAGTATTTTAGATATTGAATCAGATTTTATTACAGAATCGAAAATAAATAAAGTTGAATATCATTCATATATTCCATATACTAACTCGTTTAAAAATAATGATGAAATACGAATTGGAGTTCAGCAAACAGATGTTTATCCTTATCTACATGAAAGTTTCCTTTTAATCGAAGGAAAAATAGCAGATCCGAAAACTGTGAAATTGTCCAATAACGGTTTATCGTTTCTTTTCGATCAGGTTAGATTAGAAATTAACGGTGTAGAAGTTGATGGAACTCGGGTTTTAGGAATAACAAGTTCATTAAAAGGATATTTGACATGTACGTTAAATAATTATCATTGCTATCAGAATGCTGGATGGGATTTAGACAATAAAAGTATTGTTAATGAAGCAGGAGAATTTAGTGTCTGTATACCATTAAAGTATTGGCTAGGTTTTTTTGAAGATTTTAAAAAAATTTTAGTAAATTCTCGAATAGAATTAATACTAACAAGAAGTAATACTGATTTAGCTTGTTTACACAGCAAAATCGATAACGCAACTACAACTACAGGTATTGTCACTCTAGATAAAGTAATTTGGAAAATTCCACATATAAGTGTAGATGATTCTGAACGACTAAAATTATTGAAAATTGTAGAAAAGGGGAAAAGTTTATTTATTCCGTTCAGATCGTATGAAACTTATGAATATCCTGAACTCGGTAAATCTAAAAATATAGTTTGGAATTTAAAAACTGCATCAAAATTAGAAAAACCGCGATTTGTTGTAATAGGTTTGCAAAAGAATCGAAAAAACAATATTGTAAAAGATCCAAGTGTTTTTGATCATTGTAAATTAGTTAATATAAAAGTTATTTTGAACTCTGTTATTTATCCGTATGATAATTTAAATTTAGATTTCACTAAAAAAAAATATGCAGAGTTATATAATATGTATACATCATTTCAAGAATCATATTATGGAAAAGATAATGGTAAACCGGTATTGAGTCCAGCTGATTTCGAAACAATAGCACCAATTGCTGTAATAGATACGTCGAAACAAAATGATTCAGGTACAGCTTCAACTGTTGACGTTTGTATACAAATTGAATCTATGGAAAATCTAGAAGGTGTTAGTGCTTATTGTCTTTTAATTCATGATCGTATTATAGAATATGTACCTCTTAACAGAGAAGTAAAAAAACTTATATAAATGTTAAACTGTATATGTTATAAATTAAATGTGTAAAAATTGTATGTGTTTAATAAAAAACCTTTAGTGTAAACACACTGTTTTGTGTAACATGATATTATTTATGTTACATGACACATTTCTGTGATATAACATTAGGTCTTAGTGTTCAATATAATTTACACACAGATAAAATTAATATTCATGAAAAATCAATTGATAAAGTCCTTAGACTTATTGACATATTGTTGTATGTACATTTTGTATGAATCATAATGTCTCAAAGTTCACAATCGTCAGCCGACATATTGTATAGTAGTCGATTGTAGAGTGCTAATAAAAAAAAAATCAACCTTATTCATATTTTCAATGTATATTATCAGTTGCTTGCGAATCATTGTTCGGTGAAGTTGTTTTTTATTTCGAGTAGAGTCACAATTATTTATTTTTTTTCATAAAATATTAATTCTATTATTTTTATAAAAATATTTTTACTACGAGTATAAACATGAACATATTAAAATATTCTAAAGATTTTCCATCATTACTATATTTAGTACGAAATAATCCATATCCAGTATACCCGGAATATTCTAGTTTCTTATCAAGACTTAAAACATATGAATCATGTCCATCAAATTTATTAAAAGATAAATATTCGCTTGCTGAATGCGGTTTTAAGTATACAGGAACACAAGATATGGTACAATGCTTCTTTTGTGGTTTGATTTTAAAAAACTGGATGCAAGAAAGTGGTGATACATGGTTTGAACATTCTAAGTCGAACCCAAATTGTTTATTTGTATTATTATATAAAGGAAACCAGTTTATAGAGAATGTTAAAAATAATCATGTTTGTAATTGTAAATCAGAAAAATCGTATGATGTTGTCGGATAATACATTGCAATTCTTGTATAAAATGTAATATAAAAATAAAATATTAAATTATACTAAACAAATTATATGTGTAAATACTTTATGTAATATTTCGTGAACATGTAGTCTAGTGGGTTAAGGCGTGTAGTAAAAAATTAAATATGATAGGATTAAATAAAAGGTAAGGGTTACTCTATAAACTTAAATATATAAAAAATATCATTACTATCCAACTCTCACAGATAACATTTCATGTTAATTTTTATTTTTATTTTTTGCGTACATGTTAAGTTTATTTTAGGTTACAAATTTTATAGTAATATTTTAGTAAACATTTGTGTTTAAAATAGTTCACACACCATGTATAATTTTTAATTATAAACATTGATGATAAATAGATATACAAATAAAATATATTTATAATCTCATTTTAAAAATGTGCAACACGCTCTAAAAAACATTTAGACCAATAAACCCTATAATGATTAGCTATAGGAAAATGTTCCTCTACGCTTTGTAAACCGTTTTCATTGATACGAAAAATATCTTTTGGTTTGAATACGTACACCCCTCTTGCTAAATACCGTTTGCAATTGTAACAATGTTCTTTTTTAAACCAATTTCGATAGCTTATACTTGATTCAAATCTATGTACAGTGTATGATTCATAACCACGATTGTTGGAATCATCAGAATGAGTTTTGTAGCAGTGATATGAACACCAACCAGCAGATTCAGTTGTTTGAGCATCCCGTATTGACAGTCTCACGCAAAATAAATTTCCGCATGGGTCTTTCATTCTGTTTAGTTCTGAATCAACTACTATATGAGGATAAAACTCCACAACTTGACTAACAGTAATTTCAGTTCCTCGAAATGGTGATAAAGATTTTAATAAATTCCTAATAGCATGTTGATGGTTTGCAAAATCATCCAAAATAGTGGGTATAGTAATAATGTCGTTACTTGAAAACATACTGAACTAAAAAAAAACAATAATTCACATAAATAAATACACAGTAATTATACGCACTATATGTGACGTATTTAAACATTAATATTTTTTTTATATATATATTAAAAAAAGTAAACTTATAAATTAACAATAAATAGAAGCTATTGTAAATAAAAAATATATACAAAAATATAAATATAAACATTATTATTAACAATCAATAATAATTAAACAAAACAATTGAATGACAAAATATATATTAATAGTTAAAAATAATAATTTATTATTATTTAAAGTTCGAACACTATACATGCACATTAAATTAGGTACTTATCTAATAAAAAATGATTTAAATAACATAATTAAAGAATTTAATTTTTTTTATAATTATATTGATTAAAGAAATTTATTAAAATGACAATTTTACTTTTATTTTTTGAATACTATACTAATTATAATTTATTGAATATATTAAGAGCTTAATTTATAATGACCATACGCTAATGTATTAATTCCATCTCTCATTATATATCTCTTATCATCGTCACCGTTTAAAACCTTTTTGTTTATAGTTTTTGAATACACGTAATGGTTGTGCGATTGAATTAAATTCATATCACGATAAACAGATTTTCCTTTTACTTTATTATCAATATGAGCATTTAAAACATTTAAGTATTCATCGAATTTTAAATGTTTTTTAATTATATATTTTTTAACACCTTTTGCTTTATTTATTTCTTTATTAGCAACTCGATAAGAGTATAATTTAGGACGTAGAGCTATGAATTCTAACAAAATCTCGCCTTTTAATTCATCTTTAAAAAATCCTGGCTGGTTTTTTCGACTTTCATTGAAACAAAAATGATTTTTAGGAAAATTAGAAGTATCGAAGTATAGTAATAACTCATTTTTTAGATCGTCAAAAAAATTATTTGTGTTTATTTCATAAACTAAAGAATCTGTATCCGAATAAACAATATTTAAATTATGTTCATATTTTTTCTTCATAATATTATAATGGAAATCATACATGGAAGTTTTTGAAATATCTAAAATAGTAAACCCTACGTAAAGAGGTTTATCAAATTTCATTTTTTCATTAAACAAATGAACTGCCATTAAGTTTTTAGAATATATTGTTCTATCTTTAAAAGTAGGTTTAATCATGTATTTATGTGCTTTTTTTTCACTAGAAATTAATTTAATTGATACACGCTTTCTTATATTTTCCATACACTTTCCAAAAACACTATTAACCATTAATTTCCAAAACTGCTGTTCAAACTCACTTTTAGATCCAACCCTCATACCCGTACATAATTCAATGTATGGTGCTAGCCATGTGGATTGTTTAAAACGAATAATTTTATGAACTTTGATTACATTTATACCGTTAGCAATTGCCTGTTTTAAATTTTTATAATGTACAACATAATTAGTCTTAGGAGTTAGCGTTGTTAATAATTTTCGAACTTTTGAGTTAGGGGGATAAGAATTTTCAGGTAAAAATGGAAAATCATTATGAAATGTATGTAAATATTTAGAATAGTCAGTATCCACTTCCAATATATATCCATACTCAGCATCATTTTCAATTTTAGTTACGTCTAATGTTAAATCATTATACCACTCGAAATTTTGGTAAGGTAATTCACTAAGCATGGATTTTCCATAAAGATTCACGCAGTCTAGGTAAGTTATCCAAGTATTAGGTTTAGTACTATTATAATTAAGACCTTGAACATTAGGTATATTTGCCTTAACATATCTTTTTACAGACTGACAAATTCCTCCTCGAATACCACGCTCTAACATTAGTTGCATATCATAATCTTTTAAACGTTCTAACTCAATTTTTGTATGTTTAAGCATACAATCCATACCTAGACCGGGGATTGTTAAATAATGCGATGCATCTAATTTAAGCGTTCTTAAACAAATATCACGAAAATTTTCAAACACATCAGTTAAAATACTTACATCGGTTGCTAAGTATAAATCACTATAGTCACCTAATGTTTTTAAGTCAAACATTTTCCAAACATTTTGAGCATGAATATAATCTTGGTCGCTAATTTGCTCATCTTTTAATGAATTATAAAATTTATTTTTTGGAGGTAAAGTAGTTTCATTTAGTTTATTCCAATCATCGATATATTCATAAGGAAAAACTCCTTTACGTATAACCAAATCTAAATTATTTGAGGAAAATACTTTTAACGTTTCTCTAAATCTTGTGGGATCCTCAGCTAGATTTTTAGCTAAAGAATCTAACGAATCTGATAAAAAACGGTAAGTGTCCACAAATTTAATTTTAAAATTTGATGAAATTGATTTACTAAATTATATATATTTTTCATTTGAATTTGGGATTACATCAATATTTTTTTCATCGCACCCGAGCTCACGAACAATAAAATGACTATCGTAGGTTAAATTATGAAAATATATTGGAACAAATGAGACATTGGACATTTCAAAATTACAATATATGCACAAGACGGATCTAAAATTTCCCGTGAAATGATCATGGTCGCGACATTTTATTAAATTATTTTTTTTAAAATCTTTAAAACAACACTCGCAAAACTGAGCACTTTGAAATCGCGATTCCTCTTCATTAGTTAATTTTTTTATTGGGATATTAATTTTATACAGACTACATATTTTAATTCCAAGATCAATCATAGTTTTTATAAAATGTTTCGCCGAATTTTTACCTCTATAAATTGTTAATGATTTAGAGATTTTAAACTTTTTTATAAAATATTTTGGTATAATAGTATAATCTATTTTAACATAATATCCATAACCCATTGGCTTATGTATATGTGTAATTTTGGTTTTAGTTTTAGTATTTTTAGATTGTTTTTTATTCGTTATTTTCTTTAACAAACATTCGAAATCTGCATATATTACAATAGGTATTCTTTGTGTTCTTTTATAGTTTTGAAACTTGATAAAGTCCTGATCACCATTTTCAAACATAACAGACCTTCCTATTTTATTTTTATCACACATTTTTTTATGTTCTTTTAATCCATGTTCACCCCATAGTTTATTTTTGCATGGTTTATTATTAAAAACTGTGAAACACCTTTTACAAATTATTAATTTTGATTTACACCGTGTTCTCTGACTACGTACGAGCCTAGAAAATTTTTTAATATAACAGTAATGTGATCTAATACCATCTTCAAATAAAAACAAATCAAAATGTAATGATTTTTCACTCTCAATTAAATATATTGGGTAAACAAATCCTTCGCCGTCTAAACTAAAAATATTAACTGAAACATTATTGATTCGTTCAAAAATTTTTACCTGTTTAACAAGTGTTGGAAAATCAACACAGTTAAAGTTTAATTTAGATTTTTTTTCGAGAAAATTAAAATATTTTGTGGAATATATATATTTATCACGACGATTGTCGTATTTAGACAAAATTGAATATTTAAAACATTTATCATCTTTATTTTGAACATTTATAATCGCCTTCTTATTTTCTATATGTTTTGGTAAAGGTATATAACTTAATCCTCTTAAAGGATTTACAATATTAATTCTTAACTGTAGTCCATCTATCCTATTTAAATTCCAACCACTTCCTTTAGCTATGAATTCTGACTCTTCTTTTAAAATTTTATTAAACATATTATTTAGTAAAACAGAAAAATTTGAGTGTGAATGTGCAAAAACATTTGTAGTTTTAAACGCAATGTCTTGAATATCGTGTGTTAAAAAATGTTCATATGTACATTCTATATAAATATTAAATTTTAAAGTACTTTTTTCTACAATTTCTTTTAACTTATTAATAACTAGTTTCTTACAATATTTAAAAAATAAATTAAAATCAAAAGATTCTTCTTCGTTTTTTATGAAAAAAGTCTTAGAGGTCTTTTTAAATCTTTGAATTTCAATTAAGCCATTGCCAACTAAATTTAAACGATTAATCTTCGATTTATTTATATTATTCAACATATTTTGATCCATAATAAATCTGAAAAATATAAAAGAAGCTACTATTTGGTTTAAATATAAAACATTTTATTTTATTTTAAAAATATTTTTGTCAATAGATAAAATAAAATTAATAATACATTGTGTTATTTTCACATCGTTAACAGGTTCATGCATACATACTATATTATGATTATTACTACAAATTAAATTATGAGTTTCAAGCAGTGTTAATAACCTTCCATTTTTTTTAACATATCCTAATTTATGTACAAATATTAAACTATTATTATTATAATCTATTAACTTTAAATAAAATATTTTATCATTATATTCATCATAAGCAGTTAAATTTAACATATTACAATTAATACCTAGTCTTAATAATATACGTTTATCTGTACTACCATTCCATAATACTAGTGTATTATAATTAAAACATTTTTTTAAAAATTGACTGGTTAAGTTAGAAACTAAATCATTTCTCATAGAATTTTCTAGTTCTTTTAAAATAATATCGAGTTGTTCAGGTTGATTTTTAAATGCATTATGTAATAAATATTTTGTTTTTTCTTTTATGTAATCGTTCATTATCATTGTTCCACCTTCTGGAGTAATTATAAGCGGTTTTCCTTGTAGTTTATAGATTTTTTGATTTATATTATTAATTTCATTGCAACTTGTAAAAGCACCTGATATTAATATAATATCATTCCTTCTATAGTTAAAAAATTCAAAGTCTGCTATAACAATTTTAGGTGATCTATTTTCCCTGAAAAATATATATATATAGCATATAAAATTACCCATTCTTCAAATAATAAAAATATATTTATATTTATATTAAAAAACAATAATCTAATAATGAAACAATAAACTAAGTTAAAACTGAAGAAATGTTAATTTATAAACTTACAAAGCTTATTATGTTAGTATACAAGACACAAAATAAATTTGATACGAGCTCAATTAAAATAATTTAAAATTTATATATTTATGCTTACATATTTGTGACTTTTCTTGAAAATATATTCAATTAATTAGCTTGAAACTTCTGTTTTAAAAAAACTTCAAACAACTAAACAAAATACTGAATTACTATTCAAACACTAATTTAATTTATGATATTGAATTTATATTTATGCCTTTACGTTTTAATACATAACTATCAATTGAAGCGCTCGGCCGAACAACGGGGAAAGCGTCAGTTTCGGTAATATTGCGTTTTTCGGTGGAATATTGGGGGATTTAATGAATATGATATCTAAGTTGATAATGAAAAGACGAGTGGAACAACGAGCTATGTGCAAAGTTCACCCAAGACGTATAGAAATAGCAGGCAATTATTGAAAACTTTTTTTAATTTAGTCTAATGTATATTGAATTGTAAATCGTAAGATGCGATAAAATTTAATTTTTTTAAATTGTGTTGAATCATTATAAAAATAATTAATATTAATATTATCATTATTTCCTTTTAATAAAAAACTATTAATAATAAATTCGGTAATCAAATTACATAAGCCGCATAACAATTTGCATATTTATCGATTTTTGGAAATTCAGCATAAATCGTGAAGGTTGAACTATTATAATAAGATTATTGATTTTAATTTGTTATATCAAATCATATTAGATGATAACTTTTAATAGGAATAATTTGCAATATAATATTTTACGTTAATTATAATAAAAGTACTATTTTTTCCTTCATTATATTTTATATAATAATTTATATTTCATTATATTATATTTCATTATATTTTTAACTAATACGTAATTAACATATTATTGTATTTTTTTTGCTTATATAATTCTATTGAAAGGTTTAAATACTGTTTTTACTTTTATATATCTGATTTAAATCACACCACTTCTTTAAGGTCAAAACTTTTGATAACTATTAACTACGCTTTAATAAAAGTTGTTTCTCTCTCTCTATTGCTATAAAAGAGTATTGAATATACTATATATACTTGGTGTCATTTCTATAATAGTGTTATTTTAATTTTAAATTATACATTGTTGTACTTTTAATCATTCGTTTAAATAATAATTAATTTAAAAAAAAAAAAATGGAAAATATAAAGAAATATACTGCAGTAACAGAAGATGATTCTAGTGATGTAAGTATACCTACTTAAAATATAAAAACTATTTTTTTATTATTTTGTTTTTATTATTTAAGTATACAGAAACTGACGAGAAAAGTAAAACTTCAAAAAGTAAATCTAAGGTCATAAAAAAAAGAAAAACACAACCATCGAAATCATTATCACCAGCAAAAAAAATTAAACCATTGAAGGTACGTTTTAAAAAAACTTTAATAAAATATGTTTTTCTAATCCATTTTTTCTTTTTTTAGATGAAATCTTATATGGACAAAATTGAAAAATTCATTGAAAATGAAAATACGAGTGTATTTGATGAAAAAGAGAACTCAATGACTGTAAAACAGGATGGATATAATTTCACGTTTAAATGTCCAGTAAATAATGGAAAGGACTATTGGGTATTGCAACATTATAAAATGAAAGACATAAAAGATATATCGGTTAATGACAGGTAATATATAGTTAAATCATTTCTAAACAAAATTAATCTGTTTCAATTTGTATATTATGACTTCATATTTGTAAATAATTTGTGATCATTTCCATTATCATATTTCTATTTAAACTCCTATGATACGTTTTTTTATTAAACAATATCAGTTATAATAATAATTTTGTATTATTAGGTGGAAACATTCAAACTGCTCAATTAAAGTATATACATCAAAAGACAATTCTAGAGATGTGAATATTACAAATGAATTTACTAATTTGATTGAAATAATAACAGGAAGATTCACTTCTGACCCGGAAAGAAAAGTAACAAAGCGAAAAAATGATAAATTATGATTGATTGATGTAGAATATTTTTAATTTATTGTTTGAAAAATAAAAAAGTACTATTAACATTTTATTTTTTTATTATATTGATAACATACTTATACTAATAAACATACTTAAAATATTAATAATAATTAATATTATTGAAAAATCGAAATTATAATATAAAAAACAAGTGATATAACACGTAAATCTTTTAAAAAACATGTCTAACAATAATCGTCATTGAAATATTACAATTAAAAAATAAAATATTAATTTGCACAACGTAAATCATAACTAAGGTTAAATTAATAATTTTGAACGCATGCATTTAACAATTATTCATTTCTTTAAAGTCTTATTGGTAAAAGTTAATCGTCTCAATTGGATAATGAAAAAACTCAATCGAAACATATTATTTGTATATTTCTTTTAATACCATATCTGAAATTTTTTCACAGTGAAACTGTTGTAATTCAAGAATAAAATATTTATCTTCACAGCGCACATTACTTAAATTGAATTCATAATTTTGAACATATGCATTTACTAATTCTTTCTTTTGACACGATACTGGTAAATCTGTAATATCTTGTTTGATTAATGATAATACTAAATCCAAACATGTTTGATACAAATTCAACTGTTTTTGTTTTGTAAGAATACATGCATTAACACAATATTGTAATTGTTTTAATCGTGATAAATTGTAGCGAGATAATGTTATACGGTTGTTATCGACTCGTAATGTAATAGTTTCATTATTTGCATTAATTGAATAAAAAATATCATCGGTTAGTACAGTTCGTTTAGAATGAGTATAAAGTTTATTAAGAATCATATTAAAATTAGATTCAGCCATTATGTGATTCCATTTTTCTTCATCTAATTTCAAAGTCTGTTTTGTTAATTCACACTCGAGTAGAATAACAATTGTAATTTGATAATCAACTAAAAATCCAATTGAAATTTTTTTTTTATTATTATAAGGCTGAATACTGAAAATTGATTTACATACCACTGTTAAGCTCATTATTTTTTAATAATATATTGTAGAAAATAATTAAAAAATGTTAATAACCAAATTCATCGTGAAAACGTATTGGTGGTTTTGAAATCCTTGTAGACTTCCTAATAGTTTCAGTTTTGTTCTCTAAATTATATTTTAATAATATAAATTTTTTTACATATATATTTTTAAAATCGACACTAACAACAGTATTAGAAGAAAACATGACTTGTAAAAAAATAAAATATAATTTAAAAAACCATAAGTAAATTATTTGTTGACTAGTAACAGCATACTGACTGATGAACTTATTCTAAAGTAATAAATATTTATAAAAAAATAAAAATGTATAGATATATTTAAAAAGTTATATTATTTACAAACGACATCTAGTTAACTAAAAAATAATTTTACCGTAGTAAAAAATATCTACCAATTAAACAAATTGCTGAAAATGTATTATTTTTACAAATATTACAAAACTGTATAAGAGTATAATCCAGGTAGCTATCGTCAGAAGTAAAATAATATAAAATTGTTAAATTATATAAAAAATAAGGTAAAGTTAATAAATTTACCGCAGTGAAACTACCTCGGCAAATAAAAAATTTGAAATAAAATAGAAGCTAAAACACGATTGAAAAAGAGGCTAAATTTCGTAAATTTACCGCAGCGAAACTACCTCGGAAATAAATAAGAGAAGCCAAAATCATAATTGAAAAAGAGGCTAAAATTCATAAATTTACCGCAGTGAAACTACCTCGGAGAATAAAAAATTTGAAATAAAAAGAGAAGCTAAAAACACGATTGGAAAAGAAGCTAAATTTCGTTAATTTGTCGGGGGAAAACTACCTCGAAAAATAAAAACTGAAAAACCATGGTCAGAAGCCCTATATTATTACTACTCTTATTTAGTTTTAAGTTTATTATATATTTCTGGAAAAATCGATATTTTGTAAAATATTGTATTAATAGTTTATCTATCTTCGTCATTAGCTCACAAACATAATATTATAAATGTATCATATTGTATTGGTTTTAAATACTCGTATATAAAAAAAATGAAGGTATACATGAAATGTATTGATAGTTTTAAAAAAATAATGACCAACAAAATAAACTATTTTTATTTATTATAAAATACTGTTGAAAACACATTTTATTATAATGTTACTTATCATCAACAGAAAACAGTTCAATATTAATGAAAGTTCAATCAGACAGAGTGGCTGTTTACTGATGATCAAAATAACCCGAAGTAGTCCTAAATTTATATTGGCACCCGAAACATACTATGACTGACCTTTATCGGCTACCACCACCAACGGGACACCAGTTAGCATTGGAAGACAATTAACTTGCAAATGTGCAATTTAACCGTGGCATTCGTAACTTTCGTACCAGCCGAAACCGTGTGAGAGGATTATTAGGGATTTTTAGCGGTGCTGGCTCATATTGAGATTCTATTCGATTTCTAGTTTTAGATAAGGTCTGATATACGAGTATGATATCGCTGGTCGATGAGTGGTGTCGGTGGCAACAATCTCAAATTTGGACGAGTCGCCTTCAACTTTGGTCAATCATTCTACGTAATTTTAAGAATCATAATATAATTAATATATCACACTGTATAAAAGGGGGCATCACGAAGATTCTGGGTGTATTATGTTGAAAAGTATGTTATTACTTATTATGGTAGCAACAGTAAACCATGAATATAGGAGTATTATATAGGCAACTACTCCAGCATCATTATGAGATTTCGAAAAAAAATGTATACATATATATAAAGTATTGATCAGTTTGTTCTTAGAATATTAGTGAGATTCATACCATTTGTGTTTATTTCGATTCATAATTCCATTTATTTATGTACTGGAAAATGCGTACAGAAAATGTCTTTACTAGGGAATATTATAAATATTAAATGATGTACATCTGCAGTACATATTTGTCATAAGCTAAATAGCTCCGATTAATCTAGTTAAACCGGGTTTTTAGATAAGTAAGAAGTATGTTCTCATCGTATAAACCACTGTTAATAGGTATGGTAATTATGGAAAATTACACAAATATAAAATTATTACTTCAGTTAAATGTACATATAATGTAAGAACAGTAATTCACAGGTTTTTTGTGTAGTTATCATAATATGCGATATCCAAGTCGCAACGTTACAACGTTTGCCAAGGTATATATAAATTATAACTATTTTTTAATATTTTTAATCCGAGATTTAAAGACAACACAAAATTTGCTTCAGTTAATAATTTAATATAGTATGAAAAATTAGTTAAACTTGCCTATTTTTCCAATATCTTCCCAAGGTGTATCCTAAAATAAAACCAATTTTAATATAATTAGCTTATATCAATAACGAAAGTCTAACATAGTCTAGACGGTGCTACATTGGTTGCTGCCTACATCAACATTTTTAAAACAAATCTAATTTACAAACTGAAATGGAATATGCTATAACTTATTTCAGTTTTGTAAATTACAACTAGGTCAGACTAATTGTTAAATACTATTTACTAATACTATTATTCCGTAACCAAGTAATTTTTAAAATCTTTTATTTTTAAATTTTTACTGTCGTATCATGGTCTAGAATTGTCCAACAACTATCAATTTAAACAAATTATATTTAAATTGATTTTATTTTGGGATATTTTAACAAATTGAAAATGTTACTAATGATGTTTAATACATATTTTCGTCATAAATGTTTCATATAAACTTTTATTTTGATAGTGTATTTATATTTGGAAAATATTTTAAGCTTTAAAAAACTCTGATACTTGTAAGTTTAAATTTTTTTGAATATATGACGATTGTTTTGAAAAATTAAATTATATACACATTTTGTACAATATAAAAATGATCAGTATTATAGTCGATATATTAAAATATAATTCAAACGATTGATCTATCCAAAAATACTTCACTAAAATAGGTGTTCCTACTTTCTAAAAATCCAATAAAATCTAAGTTCATCACTAGAAATTATTTCGTGTTACCTTTCAAAAAGAACATACATACTACATAGGTATACTTAATACAAAGAAATGAATACAATTTTTATTACGAGTATATTCAGTTAGGTAATAGTTTATAATAGGTACATAAAATAATAAAGAATTGATGACATATTAAAACGCTTTATACTGGAAATTACAAACTAAGAGAATTTAAATTTCCTTTGTAGAAAAAAATATTAAGAAAATAGAATAAGAACCCAATAATACAAAAAAAAACATACACTTGGAATTTATATCCCATTGCTCAAGAAAAAAGACGATTCTGAGTGAAAGAGTTAACATTTCTTAAGATGATATTGTAATACAACCATATTTCTTTAATAATGTAGGCTTGACTTTTAATCGAAAATTTAAATTATTAAAATATATCGAAAGTGATGCTAGTATAAGTACTCAGTAATATAGTCTAATATAATTAAAATATTAGAGTATATAAGTGATAATGAATAGTATGTGACAGAATACTAGTCGATGCCGAGTTCGAAAAACGATCTACGTTGAATATTTTTCTAATTTTTCCTCCGTTTTTCTCAATTATTCGGAAAATTGTTAAGGAATTAAAAAAAAAATGTCCCCTCGAAGTACCAAATAAACACCATATACTATCAAAAACCTCCTATGAATGTGATGATCGGAGTAATCATTCTGGTCGAAATTGTGTAGGTACACAGATCCAGAAAAGAAAAAAAACACACACATAATGGTAAAACCAATACATTCCTTCGTTTACTCAGAATCTTAAATATACAGTGTAATAATTGTTTTATACCAATAAATGAGTGGCTAATAATGAAATTACTTAAATACTTTAACATTTGATAAGTATAGAAAAAAAAAATAACAATCTTTGTACTTAAGTTGGTTCATAACTAAATAGTAGGATTAAATAGTCTATAAGTTTTAAGAAAAACTATCTACATTTAAATTAGTAATTTGACACACGTATTATTTATTTTTATATTTAAAATATAATTTATATATTATTACATATTATTACATATATTTCTTCTTAAACTAATTCTACAAACAGCCCTAAGTGGGTTTTAAATTGAGAAAAAGAAGATATTAATTTTTGTATTCTTTTTATACGATTTTTACTCAGATATTGTCATTAATATTTGTATGTGACACTTAATGTTCATGAAATAAGTTATGTTTTAAGAAAGTAAAAGCAGTAAAATATTGTAGGACACTCAGTACAAATATTTCCTTTGCTAATTATCAAATAATTCTCTAGTGTTCTAATAAAATTAATATAATAAATACTAATACATAAATAGAAAATGTCTAATTCTATATAGAAGCTTACTGATAATATGATCGGGTATAATTTTCTATTATATTTATTTTCAAGATTTGGTTAGATATTTTAATTTTTAAATACTCACAAAAAACTATAAGTTCCTAAACGATGATAAATACAATTATTTCGATACACTTAATATACTTAATCTTACTTACTTAGATAAATAAAAACATTAATGTGTACAATATACAACTCGTTTATATGATTTTATTTTAATCTGTTTGTCAGAAGTTTTGTAAGTTTTATTCTTGAGTAACAATTGCTGAAATGCCACCACTATTTTTTTAATTTATAATATTTATGATATTGATTTTACAAGAACACGTCATTGTGTGACGAATATTTTTAAACAATGAATTTAAATAAAATATAACGAAACTGAAATATGCTTAAACTTGTAAAAAAACCAATATTTCTTAATTTCTTTGTCATTTAGCTTAATTAACCACATACATAAAAATACATATCCATTTACAGCATTTGATTACCAAAAACTCTAGGTCTTCTTGGTACTGTTTCTGAATGTTCACCGTTGTAAACATAGTCTGGAGTACTTTTTGGTAAGTTTTTTGATAAAACAATTTTAGTTAATGTTTTTCTTTTCAATACACCCTATAAACAAGTCATAGAATCAATAACAAATAAAATAATATTAAAAATAAAGTAGACAACCATACTTTGTCAATCCAAAATGAAATAAAAACCATCAATGATATAGGAGGCACATTCATTTGTATACTTAAATCATCGATAATCCACTCCTCTAGAAACATATAACAATATTTTTTAGTGCCTTGATTAAAACTGTTTCAAATTAAAAATAAATTATATTCCAACAGCAGGTCATATATAAGAGACAAATTAGTACATGATTTCAACAAATACATTTAATATTATGCATTAAGAAGTATTATACGAATTACCAATTCAATATATTATTGGGAATGTTATTTTGAATAATATAACTTAATAATTTAGATTCACAAAATCTAAAAGTTTGTTTACCTATTGTTAAATTGAATTAATGGATTATAACATATTGATATTGATTTATTTGTTTTTATAAACATGTATAGTATAAAATATTACAATTTATTTTGGATAACATTATTTTAATACAAATGACATAGATAGTGTTATCAATTACATATCATACAAACAAATGAAAAATGAAAATGCCTTTCTTGATTCCATACTCGAAATGTTAATTTTTTCAATAAATATCTCAAGTAGTATTTTGCCCCCTAATAATTAAGGTTTGTTTACGAATGACAACAAAACCTGACTTAATCTATGAATAATTTAAATTCAAAGTGAATGAGATGAATCATTCAAATTCAAGTATTTATAAATTAATAATAGTCAAATAAATATATATATTTATTTAACAATGCAGTAGGTACATCACTTTTTTTCTAAAAACTTACTATGAAACAAAAATAAATATGACGCTGAAATTTAAATAAAAATAATACGGAAGAACTCTTTTAAACACTACAGAATTATAGCTAATGGTTAAATAACCATGTTCAATTTTTTTAAGATTAATTTACAACCATCCTGTTTGCCGATTTGTGTACAAAACTTTTTTTTTTAAATCCCAATATATCAGATTAAAAAAACAAAACTAAATTCTTAAATATAAGACAACTTCATATAAAACTATGTACCTTTGTTTTGAAAATGCCATATAACAGTAGCCTGAATAGGTGAAACAGTGATACTTAAACATTTTTCATTTATAATTATATCCATTTCAACTTTTCCAAGATTAGGGTTCCAAACTAAAGTTCGGTTTCTCTGTGAAAAAAGGTATACACAAATTACAAAATAAAAATGTTATAACAATTTTAATAATAAAACTACTTGCATTTTAGTTTAGTGGATTAAGACTTAAGAGTATGCCGCATGTGTTACTTCTGTTTTTCATACAAACGTACAACATTAAAAATTTCGACAGAACCGATTTTGTATTGTTAGCCTTAACATTAGCGTAAACTGATTTATTATCAAACTGAAAGGTAAGAACACTATCTGCGAGATAACATACGTTTTTTATTTTTTAAGTGAATTGTGATTGTGTAAAATATTACAATTTAAAAAAGCTCATAACTCACTTCAAAATTAAAATACCGTGAAAACCTATGACATCGCACAGTCTTCCATTGTCACATTATCTTCCCTTTAATTTGATAATAGCCAATAGGTTAATTTACTAAAATATTAAAGCTAACAACACAAAATCAGTACTGCCAAACACAGATTTGCCATGTGGTACGTTTGCAAGACGGAGAAAACACATGCGGATATGGCGTCCACTTAAGCTATGATTTTTAGTAGAAATATAAATAAATATGTTCCGAAAAAATTATCAACTTCAGAGTAGTTTTCATAAATGTGATTTACGATTGTTAAGAATTTTTTTTTTTTTTGAAAGATTAACATTTATTACAACAAATAAAAGTGATTTCATGCAATTTATTAAAACTTTTTTTAATAGGATTAATTTTATTTACATATATTACGAGTACATCCAACTTGCTATAGTTTTCTAAAAATTTAAACTGAATATTTTAATAGATCATATTTATCAACAATTGTCGATAAACTGTATATGATTTTTTATAACTATAGCATATTTTCTCTACCTTATATACTTCATAACATTTTTTGTAGTACTCCAAATGATTTGAAAATATTTCAGGTAGATTCACAATAAAGTCGTCCTCTAGTCTGGGCCAATAATGTGCAGATATAATAATTGCTTTAACCGTAAACCTTAGGTTGTAGTTAAAAATATTATGTGCGGAATCTGACTCTGGTTCTTGATATAAATATTTATTCGTACATCTTGAACAATCTATGTCTTTTAACATCATTGCACATGCATTAAATAATGACTCACCAAGTCTGTAAATAAACATTTAAAATAATTTCATCAGAATAGTAAGTTCAACAAACATTGTAAAAAAGACAAAAATCATTACTAACTTTGTTTCTAATAATTTCACATGTTTTATTTCTCTAATAAAATTGTTTACATTTTGCAATACAAGGAGACGATCAGCTAATAACGTTCTATATTCGTGAGCAAACAATTCTCGTGAACCACAGATATCAATAAATAATGCAATAAGATCACTATTTTGAACACGGTGTATTAATTTACCTAAGTATAATAACATCATTGAGCGTTTAGTTGGTAATTAAAATGGGATATAAACTATTTACTAACAAAAACCATTCCCATATTTTTTCAATGCATCAAATTCTTCATCTAAAATTGTCTTGCTTCTTAATAATTCATTATTACCATTACCAATGAGCATAGATATTATATGGTGCACAGTTTCTTCACGACCTTGCAAAAATCCTCTACAATTAAATACAACAAAATTATTTAGAAATACAATTATTTTAGCATTGAAACTATTGTATAGCTTGTTAATCAGTTAATGGTTTATTACAAAGTAATTAGAAAAAAACACAGATATCGACAGTAAAACGTATTTTATTTACTTTTAGCATTCCGAAATCTGTTAATTGATTAATTGATTACTGGACTTGTTTGATGCAGTATTACATGGGAAAATCATTAAGAACTAGAATAAAAACTAAAATTGTCTTCTTTAATTTATTAAAATGCGTATCAAATTAAATGAAGTCTAAACGTCTGAAGCATTTGTAACCAATAATGTTATACGTCTAATAAAACCATTGTTCGACAAATTATTAGTAGTCAATAATTATTTTATCAATATTGAATCATCAAATAACACCAGAATTCAGTAACAGTTTTCAAAAATTGTTAAAATTATACCTTTAAATTAAAGAATAGTTTCAACCTTGAATTATTATATATTTACACATATATATATATTATATATATATATATATATATTATTACTGTATCAATTGAGCAACTTCTTGTACAAGTATTCCAGAAGGATCGATTTTTTTCAATACTTTAATAGCTGAACTATAAACATATAGAATATCTATTGTGCTCATATTAGGTTGTAGTAATTTGCTTTTTAAATTATTTTGTAGTAATGTACGTAATTCTACATTCAGATCACAATTTCTCAGTGAAACAGTTAAATCTTCGACGGCCGGATCTGAGTATGGAAATCCTATGGAATATTAAGTATGAGTAAAATAATTCATCGAAATAAAATTTAATAAAATAGTTTACTTATAATAATGTCATATATTTGATTGATTCTGATAGTCGTGAATGATTTGTAAAGACAGAATTTTAGTTTAAACATAGTTGTTTCTATTTTATTACTATCATATACTACTGAATACCATCCTGGGTTCATTATATTTTTAATCCATTCGGAAAGAACGTTAGATACCCACTAGAATTTATACAAATTGTAATCAAAACAATTTTGCTTACAATATTTACTGTTTATCATCTTATTTACTTGGAGTAATGGAGGTAACAGAGAATCTCCATAATTTGCTGTAGTTCTTGACATAACTTCATTTTCAATTATTGCATATATTAGTTCCATAACAACATCTTCAGCCAATAGCTCCATAATTCCTAGAGAATTTAATTGCCTAAAATCAGGTAAATAGGAGGATCATTAAACTATGAAATATTTTGAAAACGGTTTGAGTTTTCTTATCGTATATTTTAATCGAGATACAAAAATATAATACATATAAAATAACAAATTTACAAATATCAATTATGAAAAAAAAATTAGAGGAAAAACTTTTTTACCAATTAGTCGTGGAAAAGGCTTGAATTGTTGTTTCACAGATACATTCAGTTTTTTCTGAATAACAACCCGGGCACTGCAGTAAATTAACATCAAAATAATGGGTATGATCTGAAATATAAACGAATATAATTTATTGAAAAATCTTAAACAACAGTTTGAACAAATGCATAATCATTGCAGCAATCGCAAGTATTTATACGATATGGGTAATTTTAAAAATATTTCCAAACATTATATTTTGGAAAATTGTATGGATCTTCAACTATTACTTTCGGAAAATAACGATACTAAAAAAGTAGATATTGATGCAATAGAAATTATAAATACATTTGTTGCAATATCCTAATTATTATTGATGGTAATTTTACTTCAAATGTAGCTATAGCCTTAAGTATTATTATATCAATGCCCTTCTGTGTTGCACTTTCTACTTTTTTTTACCATGGTTGAGCAGACAATAATGGCGGTTCTGTGTAATTATTGTTTCCCCATCATATGTGCTGCACTCGGGGAAAGAAGCTTTTTCAATTGAAGATATTAAAAGCGTTATCTTTGGAGCTTAGATTTGCTGTGAATCAAGAGAGGTTTACTGATCTTGGTTGATAGATCTTAAATTCAAAAATCTATAGACAGATTTCTGGCAAGGAAATGCATGTCTTTGAAATAATTAAATATAGGTACATACATGAATAAAAAATATTCTAATAGTTCTAATATTGTAATATTTTAATTGTGATTGGTCTTATCTAATATTTTAATTTGACTTTAATATTATTTTTACAAAATGTTTTTACAGAGACACCTTGATTTATATACATGAGCTTTCTGTTACATCTACCTATTATTCGTAAATAAATTAGTGTGTGGAACAATGACGGTACAGCCAATAATTTATTTTTCTGAGAAGGCAAAATATTTTAGACTAGCTATGTAACTAATAAAAAATATTACCTCTATAAAACATGATCCTGAATGCAGTTCTATAGAAATGGTAGATTATTGTTTTGTATTTTATTGGAAGCTGGGATTGCATTAAAGCACAGATTCTAGTATAAAAGTGATCTAACATATTTATATCATCACTTTCATACAACATCTGAACACGCTTTACAGTAAGAACATGTGAATGAGTTAATTGATAAAATCCATCTATAGCACTTCTAAATTTTTTAAAACCAGAGTAATCTGTTGATAAATATTCTCGTGTATTTCGAAGAACATTTGGATCATTATTTTCTTCATTCAAAAAGTATAGCCAAAATGAATTCGTCATATTGTAACTCATATTGTTCAAAACACGGTGCATTACATTTGCACTAACCATCGTTATTAATTTCTTTTGTTTTATCATCTTTTTTATTTTAAAAAATGTTTCATCATCACATGTTTCGGGTATCTGTAAAAAAAAAAAATACCAAAATTAAAAAATACAACTTGTAAATACTATTTTGTCAATATATATTAATTTTTTTTACAAATTACTGTAAATTTCCTATAAATTATTTTAAATGTTAGTTACGATGCTTACAACATAAATGATTTAATATAATAATTATATATACCTACAAGTCTTTAAAATATAACAATAACCTGATAACCAAAAGCATTGCCTGTTAACACTGTAATTAATATGTAAAAAATAAATTAACTAAAACCAAATTTGGATTGATACATGGCCTAATTGTTTTGACAAAAATTATTAAAAAAAAAAATTAATGAAGAAACACAGATCATGGTAATCATGGTAAGACAAGTTATCTTATATCAATTAGAATCTAAAATGTGCTTTAATTTTTTAAGTTTCCCTAAATCGAACATGGTGCCGTGAGCTTTTGTGATATAAGAATAAAAAAAATTATAACATAATATTTATTTAATATATTACATTATATATCAAATAAGCCAATAATTCGAGGGTTCACTGGATGGTTTCCCTCCAGTCATTTTTTTTTTCATTTTATGTATATCTAATTGTATCATATTTGCTCATTATGCATATAGAATAGATTGTATATATTCTTCATTAAAAATACTTTTTACTTGTTAACCGGTTAACCAAATTTTAATAAGATAATAGTTTGATTTGATTTTTGCAACGAAATCTTTAATACACTACCTATAATAAAAGAACAAAAGTATAGAAAAGTTAAAACATTCTGACGAAATACAAGGGGAACTTGGAACTCTAGACTTGTTAATCCAATCTGACGAGACAATACAATAAATTGACTTTTTCAAGTAAAAATCACTGTTATTTATTGTAGGCGAATGTTGTCGATTGACGGCCAACAACGTTTAAGGTAATATTATGGCACGTAATTTAAAGCGCTATAAGATCCCAACTATTACGAGTCACGGCCCACGGCGTCCGTTCGAGTTTCTAAGTTTAAACACTGTATGAATTAGTCCGTACTCACTACTTTTTCATTTGACAGTATCGGAAACGAAGATACAACGTCGGTCCAGTACTCATCGTCTTCTAATGATGCCATTTCTGCCGGTGTGTTCAAAATCTTGTACGCCAATGCAAGTGCCACGGACGAGCCGAAACTCGTCAACGGATCGTAATAAAGCGTGGAATATCGATACGGCCCAACAGCAAACGAGCACAGTGCGATCAGTAACGAAACAAACGACTAATCGCCGACGCCGCCGTCCCTCGATGAAGCGCAAGCCTTGAGACGCAATCACCGACGCGCGTCAGCGATAAAAAGTGGAAAAAACCGAAATGGTACCTAGGCGGGGGTAGCGCCTCGACACACAGTGAGCCGTTCCAGACCGTTTCCAGGGGAAAATGGACGTCCCGGCGCTCGTCATGCGCACACGGAAAGCAGACAGTCGCAACTGAAGAGCGCATGAACACGGACCGCCGGGGCTTAACTATCGTCGGTAAGCTTGGGGGGGGGGGGTGACGCACGGCCGTGGAGACGGGCATCTGTCGAGCGCCGGCGCCGCCTTCACCGCCAGCCGTCACCGCGCTTACACCATCTGCAGACAGCCTGAAACGCAACATTAATCGTTACTCTGTACTCGTTATTAAAATGACAACATATTATATTATATTATTTGTGTGTCCGTGTTGCTTTTGCGTAATAGGGATTATTTCTATAATTTTTTTAATTTGCAAATGCCATTGAGGCCATGATGTTACATGTAGATAACAATAAACAGTCAATTAAATGAAATAAGAAAGATAAAGGAACAGTTTTTTTTTTTCTATGTTGACTACTATCAGTGAAATTCGCACACGTAATATTGATAATTACATAATAAAGTACGGTTTGGCATGAGGAGCAAGAGGTCCATTGACCTCAATAAAATTATTAGTTTTTTTTTTTGATCCGCATTGTCACAATATAACAATCTCTGAAAAAATTGTTTTAAATTTTAAAAATGTTCATGTAAATACTCGGTAAAAGTTTCGAGTCTCTACGTATCATTTTTATGGAACAGCAACCAGATTATTCCGTGTTATCGAAAATCGCTAAAATCCCGATTTTGTCAAAATTTAATACTCTTAAGGTTTTTTTTTTTTATAAGTAAATATGAATAATATTGTAAGAGAAAAAAAAATAACATGAATATCCAGAGGAGGAGACCGCTTGCTAACGATACCTCAGATTTCCTCAAGCTTTTAAAACATTTTTGCGTCTTTCAGGTAAACATTTTTTTAGGAGCTAAAATTAAACGTTTTGAAAAATGTTGCGACCCATTTTCAATCCTAAAGTATTTCAATTGAAAGTCTAATGATTTTCTGATCGTAAAAATGTTGTGGATTTTTGTCGTTTAATTAATATTCTCATTTAATAGAACTCCCATAAAATGTCACTTTGAAACTACACTCAATGTTTTAATCGAACAGTGACTAAGAGAAGAGATATGTGTGAAACAATCCGTATTCAATTTTCAAGACTTTTCGTCGATCCAAAATGATTTAATCGACATGCTACGAAAAAGTTTTACGTTATTGAATAGTATTTTTTTTTTTAATATTTTTAACCATCAACATGATTAATTACCATAAACGTAATAAACGGCTCGAGTTGTATTGTTTCGTATACGATACGCGGCGTGGGGGTCAACGAACCGTACGGCATACGATATTACGCGGTCTACGGTAACACCGAGTCGTCGGTACTATCGTACGAATCGGCTTGGTCTCGGCAACGCCCTACGCGCGTGGGTGAACGGTGGAGTCCCGGCGAGAGCGCGGGGTCCGGGGCCCGGATGACCGCTGTGCGCGTGCGCGTGAAATAGTATTGATGCGCCGGAGTCGGGAGTCCTGGAAACAGCGATGCGCCCGCGTGCGTGCGTGCATGACCTGGAGTCTACGTGTTGCTCGTGCGCATGCGCGTACCGTCCGTCCGTACGTCGGGCACCATAGGAACGGGACGACCGCGACGGTGTAGCCCGGGCAGGCAGGTGTAGCCCAAAACGAGCGACCGGCGCGCCGCCGTAAACGATTTAAATACGTGCACAAGTCACCGAAATGAGAGCCCCTGGTGTTTTCCGTCGTCGCGCCGCCGCCGTGTCTGACTGACGACGACCTAAAGGTACGGTTTTCAAGCTGCGGCTGTCCGCAACGACTCACGCAGTCCGACTGGTGCTATTTATAATTGCGAGTGTGGTTTCCAATGTGCCATCGACGTGTGCGTGTCAACAATAGTCGTTGCGTTCGACGATCGTAGTGCTCTTGAAGCAGTGTATTGCGTGCGTCGCACTGCGATTTTAGTATATACTATACTATTTTATATTATTATTAATATTATTAATATTATTATATTATTTTATATTTATTGGAATTGAAAAATGTCGAAAACCACAAAAACATTATTTACTACATCTGACAATGAGCTGTTTGTTGAATAAGTAAATTATTTTTCCCCTTCTTGAAATAAATGACTTATTGGCTTCCTATTTGTGTTTGTAGAATACAATATTTCTTCTTCTTCCTCCTCTTCTAATAAATGTGCGATTATTTTATTATTATTTATAATAACTTGTTCCATTTTTAGCGATTTTTAACGACAATTTAAAAAAAATAATACGTGTGTGCACATTGAAATATCCAAGCTAAACTAAAATAAACTGAAAATAAATGCCAGCCGCAGCATTCAGTCGTATTGTAGGAAACCAATACACACGCAACGATCAGTCGTCGCGTAAAATCGTTGCGGCTAGCTGCAACGATCAGTCGCAGCTTGGAAACCGTACCTTTACGCGTTCGTGCGTGCGCGTGCGCGAGTACCTACGTGGCGTACGATCGCCATCGCATCGTAACGCTATGTCCTAACTGGATCCGTGCAATGCGTGCGTTAAGTGCGTTGCGGGTGATGCGTGCACGCAAATAAAACAAACTGCGACAAAGTACGGATATGTCCTAACTGGTCGTGCGATGCGTGCGATGCGTTTTATTAGAACATGTTTTATTTTTCAACGCAACGCGCTGTGGGCAAATACTGCGGGCAACTACTATGGATCAATTAATTTCAGAAATTCAAAAAAGAACCGTTCTTTGGAATAAATGGGACCCAAAATTGTGATGTGATAACATTCCTGTTCTATAGCCTTTTTTATATAATCAAATGTATTTATTGTTATACGCGTGTACGTGTGGAATAATTTTTCATTGGAACGTAACTCACAATACAAATGATGGAACTCGCCAAATTCAAACCTATCTTTAAATATTTGATTTATCGAATTCCTTTTGAGCTTTTTTTTAACACATACAATTTAACAGCCAGACTTTCACTAAGTAGCATTCTACGCTGTGCACTGGACAGCTCCATTTTTGCGACTACCTATATCTCACGGCCTCTCGCTCGTCAATTTTGCAACGCAACGCACGGATTCGCAGAGTCCGCAGCGCATACATCGCACGTATCGCACGGATCCAGTTAGGACATAGCGTAAAGGTGCGTCCACATTTGAGCAAATTTGTGTGTGCGTTGTATTTTATTTTCGACGCACACTTGTTCGCCTTAAACGTCGTGCGTCGTATTTTGACGCTCAGGCGGTGCGGTGTAAAATTAGACTTCTCTCTCCTAAAACTTCCTAACAAACTTGACATTTTTTTTAACCTCATCATGGTTTGTGTTCAATTCCTTCGCTATTTCACACCATGCATCATACTTTTTTGTTTTTGAAAAATGATATGGGTCTTTTGAATCCCATAACAGAGTACGTTTTTCGTACTCTTGTATAAGCAAGAGACAATCATCTTGGCACCACTCCATTGATAAATAAAATTGAATTTATAATTGAAAAAATTTCAAAGTTAGATGTACTATTCACTATGAGCGCGCCGCGTGCGTCACAAAATGTGCGTGATAAAATAAAGTCGTCCAAACTGAGCGCCGCACAACACAAATTCGTCTGATCTTGACCCGGAGACCGACAACCGTTCGGATCGTGTGCGTTGTACGCCGCGAACACAAACGCAACGCACAAGCATGTTTCGCCCGGTACAAACATGTCTAATTTTTGACGCACGCGTGTTCGTCAAAATTCAAAAGACAACGCACTCACAAATTTGCTCAAATGTGGACGCATCGTAAAGGTATATTAGTAACACATATTGAATAGACAACAATATTTGAAGGTTTAAAAATTAAAGAATACGTAATAAAATACAAATTTTTTAATTTGTGTCTGATGTGTTCATCTATGAACGTTATTAGACAAATATTATCGTCACAGAGTCGGGAGAAAAAATATAAAAATTGATTTTGTCAGTCAAATATTCAACTTGTTATTTTATCACGACAATATTATGGTTTTTCCATCAAGTATCTTATAAAAGACAAACATAGATAAACATTGAAGTCTTATTCCGAAACAAATTACCGGGACACCAGGACGCTATACTTAAAACCGGGACGTATGGCAATCCTAAGTATAGATTATATTCAGTGACGGCTAGTGCCTATGTGCGATGGTGCGATCGCACCCCCTACGGCCTACTGAAATGACAAAATATTTGAAATGATATTTTTGATTTGATATAACCTACTTAATATGATTAGAATTAATTATTTTATATGCATCGTACATCATAAATATACGAGTATATATATACAGTGTTGGCCGCAGTGATGTAGTCGTAATTTTTTTAGTGAGTATACGCTTAAATGTGTTTGATATATAAACGTGGGGGGCTTTGCCCCCCCACACCCCCCTATGTATCCTTCGTTATTATTATATTTATATTTGTAGTTGCATTTACATACGTCATTATATTACGATACCTTGCCGCAATTAAACCTCTAAAGTTAACAATCATTCTCCTAGATATTTATTAATATACAGATAGGATTTTCAAGTTTCAATAAATAAGATATACTATATATATTATTAATTATTATTAAATAATAAAAACAAGAAACAGGATTAGGTATAGGAAAATATTAAGTTGTAAAAATATAAAATTTATCACACTCTATTTGAAATCACTATTGAAGACTATTTGAAAACATTTAAATTTGGTATTTATTAAAGCACCTAACATGATTAGCTTATTAAATAATAAATAACAATTTAAAAACATATTTACGAATAAATAAACTATACAATTTTCCATAGACCGGCCTTTTCTTCATTTCATTTTATCTGAGCAACTTTTCGAGATCTGTTGTCATTTGTAGATCTATATTTGATCAGCCAACTTTTTACATAATTTGTTGGATTCCATATTGCAACTGGTGGTCCATTAATATTTATAAACATTAAATTAGAAATGTTTGTAACGGATAATCTTGACCTGAGATCTGAACATATCAAATTCATTTGGCTAAATCCCCTTTCGCATTCCGCCGTGGAAACCGGCAATGTTCTTATTAAAATTTCCAATTCTTTTAAATCGTCATTGATAATTTTATTGTCAATATATTTTCGAAAGCTTTGAATCGCATTATCTGAATTTAATAGAAATCTTTTTGTCAATCTCTTTATTTCATCTTCACCAAATCTTATATTTTCAACTGCAGAAGGCCATGTACGTTTATTTAAAATTTACATATCATTTAAAATAAAAGATTCCTCTTCATTTGTTTCAAGTAAACGTGATCGAAGGTTGTTACATATACTTGTCAAAAATTGTATTGTTTAAAGGGCTTACTTTTTTATTACTTGATAGAACTATGTTTTTGAACATCATAGTATTTTGTACACTTAAAGCTTCTAACATTCCTTAAAAATTTAAAACAACCAGTGCAGGTTCACTTTATATGATATATTTTAAATACAAAATTAAAATAATATTTGCTTGTTGCTTTACTATTGACTATTTAAATAAGTAAATATATGTACTTACATGATCAGCATTTATTCCTACAAAACTATTAACATCTGACTTTGGATCATCAACAACTTCTTCATTTAAACTGTCAGATATCTTAATGGGAATTGTCATAGGTTTGACCTAAATAACAAATAATTTTAAATATTTGATAGTCAAAACATAATTACTTATTTAGATAAATTAGATACAAATCAAAGAATTGTAACTGTTCTTTAAGTTCTAAGCAAAAATTAAATACTTAAGTAATAATTACTTGGTTTATGTTAAAATATGAAAATAATGTGCCTCTTCTAAGCTTATTTTTGTCTGGTTCCATATTTAATGATTAATATAATATAATATAGTTTATCAAATTGGTTTATAGAATATCTTTCTTTTGCCTTATATTTAATTTACAATTTAACTACCTCAGCGCATTTGCTTCACTGGCCTATATTACACAATTTATATTTGTGACTTTTTATACTTTATATTAGTCGTCACTCGTCAGCTATTACTACACTATTACTACAGAATAAATGCATTTCCATACGCGTATACCCGCGTATCATGTGTTATTCTATAAGTATACGCACTTACAGAAAACAGAGAAGTGGGTATACGCCGTATACCCGCGTATACGCCCCACTACACCACTGGTGTTGGGTTTTACTTTTAAAAAGTAATGGAATTACGTTACTCGTTACTTCACATATTTTTATTTAAATTACATTTGCGTTACCTAAAATTATTTTTATCACGTTACGTTACTTTTTCATAAATAAAGTAGTGCGTGGTAGTGCGTTACAAATAACGTTACTTTTTTTATCTCTGATAACAGTTATCATTTTTTTAGAATCATATTCAATTCATAATATGATATATTTTACAATATATTTTAGACCTACTACTTAGTGATACCTATGGTGATACCTATAGTGTACAACATTTAAAATAATATGTAAATGTACAATCATCATTCATCTCACCTATTAATTATTATTTATTATATGGCCATAGTAAAGTAGGTACCTAGTTAAAACTTAAATTTAATTGTATACATTTAAACTCAAACTACACATGTCTCTAATACTAAATACAACAATTAGGGTGTCGCCACACTATCGCGGTTGCACCGCACGGTAACTACCGCGTTAAAAACACCGCGCGGTAAATTTCTGTCACACTACAAAGCGGTTCAACGCGGTTTATTAAGGCGCGTATCCATTACGCGCGGCAGCCGCGCGCGCCATGTTCGTCCGCGGCAAACCATTTATTTGCCGCGCGAGCCATTTTAAGTATCAAATTTTTTTAGAGCGCGGCTGCCTCTCGCGGCAAGTTATCCAGGTCGCTCAACTGAACTAGCGATTCTATCGTTCATTTTCACGTGACAACCAAGAAGATTTATACGTAATTTATCATGGGATAATTAATTGTCTAAATTGGCATGAAACGATAAATTAATTTTTTGTACCTGAACATATAAATGTTTATAATTTCACATTAATTTTATATACATTTTTGTAATTTACAGTACTGTGCAATACTTACCAGAACCAGTAATAAGACTTTTACTTATTCTTGATTTCTCTCTCCTATATGACGCCTGAAGAGTTGCCATTTTTTTCTTCAATTCGGGAGCAGGTATGTTCATTACTGAACTTATCTCATTCCAAGCATCTTCCCTCATCGACTTATTGTGGTATAGTTTGGATTTACTATTCCACAAAAAATCTTTAGCACCATATAATTTTATTAGGACCCGACACTTTTCGTTGTCCATGATGGTGGTAAAAACAATATATTGCCGCGCGAGCGAATGTGAAGAATGAAAACGACCGTCCACACTGCTCGCGAGCAATTAACTAAAACTCCTTTGCCGCGCGCTATTTTACCGACAAAATTTGGCTCTCCGCGCGGCATGCCGCGCGCGGAAAAAAGAAAATTTCCTCGCGCGGCAACTCGGTATCCATTTGGCGCGGCTGCCGCGCGAGCCAATGTTCGAGGGTTTGCCGCGCGTAATGGATACGCGCCTTAACGCTCTGAGTTGTACAATTTTCGTTGTCAAAGTGTGTTGTGCATGGTGTTTATAATATATTTAAGTATCACAAGTAAATTAGATTTTCATTATAGTTGATAGAAATTAACCTAATTTGTAAAAAAAAAATCCTTATTATATTTATCTACCTCATTTATAAGTTAACTAATAAATTTAAATTACTATTAAATTTCAAGTACATTAATTTATTTAATATTATCTATTTGAATACTGTTATTTAAATGTATAAAAATGTTGTGTAGGATTGATTACAATAATTGCTATATGCGTTATTTGCAAGTAATATCAATCGCAGAATCATTTGGGTATTTAAATTCTCCAAGGGAAGAAAGAGAATACTCGTTGGAATTAATTTTCCATGGGCACTCTTCTTTCTCGACTACCACAATAAAAAGTTCAGTGTCGAAAACACTCTTTTTGAAAATACCTATGTACCTATTTTACACTGAAAACGCGCGTTGCTACCGCTGTAGTGTGATGCATGTGATTGCAAACCATGAGTTTTAATTTTGTGCGGTCAAAAATAGTTCGAGCGTCGCTGCCGTCAAACCGCGACACGCAACGGCGTTGTGCGGCGGCAATCGGTAGAACGCGGTGGAAACGCCCAAGTGTGTCACGTTCCATAAGTACACAAGTGTAGCGGGGGGGGGGGGTGTAAGCCAAAAATGTGTGTTCTAATTGTATTATAATATTGTGTAGGTAATTAAAGTTTATAACGTACACCATAGCTGTCATTCGTATATGCACGTATGTAATATGTCAATGGTCTATCGATTATTCTAGACTGAAATAGTTATTTTACTACGACATAAAATAACGCAAAAAATTTCGGGGGGGGGGTTGAACCCCCAAAGCCCCCCCCCCAGGTACGGCAGTGTCTACGCCATATTATATATGACAATCATTTGTAATAATAATTACTTGTATTTGTATAAATGTAATTAAATAATTTTAAACATGTATAAAAGCGATTATTGGTGTTATGCAATTATTTTGTTCAGCAACAGGACGCATGTTGTTCGATAGAACTAATTTTGCGTTGTTAACTTCAATATAGAGCTTACTATAAGTAGTATAGCTTTACTTTACGTATATACGTATAGCTTTAATATTATTTATTATAACTGACCTGTAATCGATCCTAAAGAGAAGAACATTATTCAATGTCTTGTAGTAGGTTTTTTGCGATATTTTAATTTTTAAGCTTAACTTATTAACTTAAAAATCAAATATATCGCAAAAAACTTACGAAAAGACACAGATAATGATCTACACCTAAAGTTCGATAATAGATCAGTTCACTCATGAACTCATGAACAAATGCCGAACTCACATTTGCCAGGTAATAAGTATGTTGTACATATTTTGTAAGACGGAGAAACGAAGACAACACAAAAACGCCATTGAAGTATTGCAAGGATAAACTCCGCGGTAATAAAAATGTTATGTTGACCAATAAAATGTCCAAAATATTTGTCAATTGCTATTTGTTAGTTCTTAATCTCAGTATTATTTTAATGGCAATTTACACCTTATTACACAACGTTACATAACGTCGAGAAATGAGAACGACCGGTTAGACTTTCATAAAATCGTAGCCAACAACAAATAATCAAGTACAACCCTGTTTCCATATTTTATAGAACACTTGTTTGTAGAATAAAGTGGTGCCCAAATTCACAACAATTTAGAAAAAAAGTTTAAATTTAATTTCAACATCGTCAAATTGTATTACTCTTACTCGGAAATGTCTTCAGAATTTAAGAGATCTCACGCATCTTGGTCCCGGAAATACTATAGGATATGACGTAGGTATATGTATAAATATATGTATGTATATATACATATTATATCGTAATAAATATTTATTCTCAAAAGTTCGCGGCACTCTTGATTATATATGTATACACTATACATATTATATTACATATTATATATGATTATACAGTGAAACCTCCACTAACGGACACCTCTTAATAGCGGACGTTTTTTTAGAAACGGGGACATTTTCACTACTTTTCAATGGGACAACCTCCGAATAGCGGACTCTCCGATTAGAGGACATTATTTTTATCTTTATTTGAAAATAATACGTATTCACATTCGTATGTACTCTCGTAATAATGTAATTACGATAACAAACTCGTTATGTGACGATAAGATTACGACAAATTCGGTTATCGGTGAAACGGTTGAGTTTTATGACAAAAGTATGTCGGTTTTCGATGCGATGACTACGTTAAAACGAAAGCGGTTATCGCTTCGCGAAAAAGTTGACATTTTAGATTATCGTAAAAACAACGGAAACGTAGGAATTCGTGCACTCGCAGAAAAATTTCAAGTTGGAAAAACACAGATTGCGAATATTGTGTCTAACTCAGTAGAAATTTATAAAGCGTGGGTTCAAAAAATTTTTAATTTAAAAAATGTATCCCCTCTGAATAACGGACACCTCCGAATAACGGACAAAATATTGGTGACCGAGAGTGTCCGCTATTCAGAGATTTCACTGAATATGATTATAATACCAAATTATAATATTCTTTGATCCTTGATCAATTTATAATATTCCACCCTAGAGAGGAGGTGATGAATCCAAGCGGGATATGGCGGATGTCACTAAAAGCGCTATCTCCGTTTTCACTTTCTAGGGTGGTCGACCAATTTGTGGGCCCAGAACATTTTACAATTTTGGGCCCCAAATTGTCCGTCTTTATTTTCTTCAATGCTAAAATAAAAATGTACGCATAATATATTTTTAAATGAATGTTGTATATAATTAGTACGAGTATATGAGTAGTTGGATCATAGAATAAAAATTAGGTATATTATATAGGTAATAAATATTATATAGGTATCAAATTAAATGTTTTTACGTTTAATGTTATAAATCTAATTTTATTTCAGTTTTCACAAACATTTCCTTGCTTTATGCTTAGAAAAGTGGTCAATAACATCATCAAAATTTAGGTTTGCTGTGATATAACGTTCAATAGATAATATTCCCAGAGCGTCTATATTTTCTTGACTCAATGTAGATCGTAATCTATTTTTAATGAAGAAAATGATCGTTTACTGAAACAATTTGTAACAGGTATTGTAAGAAAAATTTGTAGACACGTTTCCACGTTTTGAAATGCATGTGATATTTGCATATCTTTAATGAATTTAAGTTATCGTCAATGTTGATTAAAGCCATCGTTTTCGCGAAATCCCCATTATACTTTATACCCACAAAAATATCCAAGTAAAATAGTGTTTTCCAAAAATATGATAAAAATGGTATATAATTAATTTTATAAGGCTGAAGTCAGTGGGCCCCTCTTTCAAGTGGGCCCAGTGAAAATGTCCCATTTGTCCTTGCATAAATATGGCCCTGCGCCCAGGGAGAAGAAACGCCCATCTCTCCCAAAGCGTATACACAAAAAAAATATCCCCAAATAAACCCGTATAACTACCGTATAGCATCAGTGATGGGCAAAGTACGGCCCGCGGGCCAACTCCGGCCCGCGAAAGTATTTAAACCAGCCCGCCGAGGGTCCATTGACAAGGATAGTATAAAAAAATTCCCGAAATATTCTGAAAATGATCGAAGAAAATAGTTTTAAATATATAAATGGATTGGCGGGGATTGTGCACGATGTCGTACCCTCACATCGTGGTTTAGGTAGATACTATGATAATAGGTATATAACTTATATTTTTGTTCATATTAATATATTTCCCGGATCTCGGTTTGGTGCATACTTATCGTAGTTTTCGTATAATAATATGTATGATGTGCTTATGTGTATAAGTTTAACTATAGTTTTTAAATTAATTATTATTTAAGGTAAAAGGTAATTTGTAACATTTGTGTGTAATGCTTTAATGTTTTTATAATATTATGATTCAAAGCTTTAACACAAAATGCATTTTTTCTGTAATTCTGGCCCTCCTCTAGAATTTCTTAAACTTTGTGGCCCCCCCTTAAAAAAGTTTTCCCACTATAGCTTATAAAAACGTCCAAAAAATATAATGTTCCTAGATCCCCCGCGGATTAAAAACATCATAATAAAAGTACTCTGCTCTTTTTTTCTTCCACCCCTAGTATTCATATAACCCCGAAGTCCTAGATAATAATATTAATTTGAATTCTGAAATGACAATAATAGAACCATTAAATACTTGATAAAAGTAATTATCAATTTTAAAATAATAAAACAGATAAAAAAACTACTTAAACAAAATGGTAATTTGTATTGGAAAAAAAACCTGATGCCAAATACAAGGTCGGGTTTTCTTTCATTCTATATACCATTATAGTCTCATAAATTATCAAACGTTTCTCTTATGACAAATATTATCTTATTTTTATTGTAGCGTTGTCTGCGGGATTAGAGTGCTTAAAAATACGCTGTGGGTGTGTAATATGGAACGAATATACTGTCGAATACGTTGACGTACACGCGCATAATTTTTTAATTGCCTATTTATGAGACAGTGTTTGTAATAAAGCGGGAGCTTATCAACACAGCAAAGTATGTCTAAATTATACACTCGTATAAACATCGGCGTTGTGTATAAGTGACTAGAATATTTTACGGAATCAATTTTTGTTTTCACAATCAAACACGTACAAAAAATATATAAAAGTACACATGTGTACTTATACAATGCTGCACGGAGTTTAATTTTAATTGTTCAAACGAAAAATGGTCAACAAGCTAATTACTTCACTGCAGAGGCGTTCGCTCAGGCCGTTGCCGAACGAAATATAATATTACCGAAAACGTCCATTCTCTACGAAAATATTCCATAACAAGATTTGACTAGGAAAGACGGCAACGTCGCACTTGCCCCGGCGTGGTTGCTCGAACATCGGTCCACCCGTTCGCTTCTAGTTACGACATTCTACGCTATTATATTGATCAACGGCCACGTACGTGCTCTCTCTGCTCTCCGCTCTCCCTATTATATACCGACCACCTGGCACCCCACTATACCGGGTAACATCTGAACTGTGTACGATCCCCGGTTCTAACGTTTTGTTCAGCGCGCACTGTTGTTCACCGCCCGGCAATAGCGACGGTAATAGGCCCATCCGGTACACACGACGAGCGCCCGAAAACTAAAAACGAGACAAAGGAAGAGAATCGTTCCGCTCGCTTTGTTCTTAGTACGGGCACCGTTGGCACGACACACATTATTCACGGCAGCTCGATTCGGAACGCATTACCAACATAAAATGTGTATACTGTCTCTTGTGTATTATGTCTCGACGAGTACATGTATACTGTATAGTGCAGCGATTCTCAACCTTAGGGTCGCGACCCAATTGTGGGTCGCCAATAATTTTCAATGGGTCGGTTAAAATTTAAAACGTTGATATTTTTATTTTATTTTTGAGTCTTATAAATAATAAATGAAACAGTTTTCGTAAACTCTTCTAAGAGTAACCATTACGAGTCAATCACAATATTGATAATTGGTACTAAGGCTTGGATCACACTATTATTATTGGATCACCATGATACCATAATAATTTTGGATATCTTTAAGAAATGAGTATCCTAATTTTTACGAAGAAGCATTAAAGAAATTAGTTCCTTTTGCAACAAAATATTTATGTAAATCCGGATTTTCGAAATTAACTGCAATCAAAACCAAACGAAGAAATAAACTTAATGTTGAACCCACGATGCGTGTTTCACTTACTAATTCCATAGAAGCTCGAATTGATTCATTTGTGAACAACATCAAGATCAAGGAAGTCATTACATTTTTCATTATTTTTTTAAAAAAATGATGTACAGTACAATTATTAATAGAAATGTTAATTTTTAAATATAATGTAATTAATATTATGACCTGTTAATAGCGTAAGTTATATGAGTAAAAAAAATTATTAAATTAAGAGTACCCAATAGTTATTTTTTATTCCTCCATTAAACATTAATTATAAAAAGGTCGCATGAAAAATTTGGAAAATATCTTAGGTCGCCACTACAAAAAGGTTGAGAACCGCTGGTATAGTGTATACTATGCAGGGGCGCATTGGGTATCCATAATAGGGGTAATACATTTTTTTTCGCCCCTACGTGTCTCGAGGAATATATATCACGCACAATAAACAGCGTATTCCGTTCAACTAGTGTTTAACATTTCTCCAACCAAAACATTTACTTAACAGGACTTTAAACGTTAAACGCATATTTTCCGTTTACTATGTGCGTTACACGATATTGCGAATAAATATCGCAATAATTCATATAGTCATCTCCATTGAGCCCATTTCAAGCATTTAAATCTACCTATAATATTTGTCGACAGTTTAATCAGCAAAAGTTTTATTATGTATTTAAATTTTTTCTTTTTTTATCTTAAAGTTGACCGAATTGTTCACCCATCGGACTTTTCACGGTTTTAAGTCCTTATTTCCTTGAGTACGTTTTTTTTTCTATTATTATTTTATTTATAGCTTTAAGTGACAACTAATACAGCTCCACAATTAGACAGCAGCACGAATATGTTTATTATAGCCCAAACGGCTAAACGTCTTATAACATTATCGCGGTGACTTTTTACTTTTTACCGTGTGTACTTTTTACCGAAACATTATCTGCGTACTGCAGTTGTAATACGACGTTATGATGAGGAACCATTGAACATCCTATCCGACACCAAGTTAAATATGCGTTTTGCGCGCGTTGACGCGTACTACAGTATTGAACAGCCTACAGGCAGGGCCGTATTTAAGGGGGCTCGAGCAGACTACATTTTTCACGCATTTAGACCAATAAGCTGGAACAAAATTCACCTAGCCATAGTTGCCAGATTTTAATTTTGAAAAATTGTTCAAATTCCTTAGTTTCTTTACTATGTTTTGTAAGAATCACAATTTTTATTTTTATTTTCTAAATATTCATTAATTCATTGGTAAATTTTTTAAATTACAAACATTTTGAATACATTTTATTAAATAACTAGAACCAAAATCGAAAATCCGTTTCCTACAAAACACAGAAAAGAGGTTAAGAAATTAGAATATATTAAAAAAATTGAAATCGGATTACTTTAACTAGGTGAATTTTGTTCCAGTTTTTAGCTCTTTTTGTATATTTGAAAAGAGAAAAAAATTATTTCATGCATTAAACGTTGACTTGTGCATGCGCGTATGAGAATTAATCTGTTCTCAAAATTGCGATAACGACGTGCAGCGACCGCGACAGCTATAATTTTGACGTCGGCCGATTACAAAACTTATTTTTACTATTTTACAATCTTTATTATTAAATAAATATTTTCATCGTCTGTAATTATCACTATCGAGTATCGACTATACTAATAAAAAATAGTTATTGGGTACTCTTAATTTAATAAATTTTTTTATTCATATTACTTACGCTAATAATATGTCTTATTATTATTACATTATATTTAAAAATTTAAACATTTCTATAAATAATTGTATTGTACATCATTTTTTTAAAAAATTATGAAAAATTTAATGACTTCCTTGGTCTTGGTGTTGCTTCACAAATGAATCAATTCAAGCTTCTATGGAATTAGTAAGTGAAACACGCATCGTGGGTTCAACATCAAGTTTATTTCTTGATTTGGTTTTGATTGCAGTTAATTTCGAAAATCCGGATTCACATAAATATGTTGTTGCAAAAGGAACTAATTTCTTTAATGCTTCATCGTAAAGATTAGGATACTCATTGCTTAAAGATATCCAAAATTAGTATGATAGTATGGTGATCCAATAATAATAGTATGATCCAAGCCTTAATACCAATTACCAATATTGGGAATGACTCGTAATGATTACTTTTAGAAGAATTTACGAAAACTTTCATTTATTATTTATAAGACTCAAATATCAAATAAAAATATCAAAGTATTAAATTTTAGCCGACCCATTAAGAATTATTGGCGACCCACAATTGGGTCGCGACCCTAAGGTTGAGAATCGCTGTTATAGCAGGTATACATACGATTAGCATTAAACTCGTCATTCAAATAATCTACAGATAGACGGATTAGTGTAATTGGTAAAATATAAAATTATTATACGTGTAGATTACACTCGGCCCCACTTGGTATAAAGAAATAGAATTCAGTTTTCACTTTTAACATTATCCAATGTTGACTTGCTAATGTCGACATTATCCGGATAGTGTTAATATTTCATTAATATAAACGAAAAATTACACATTAACCAAAACACATGGCTAATGTCGACATTATCCGACCAATGTCGACATTATCCAAATGTTAACATTACCCGTAACATATACACCAAATGCCCCCCACGACGCCACATTGTGAAATTATTAGTTTTTGGTTGATTCCAACTATCTAGGTACTATTATACTAACAACTTTTGGTATTCTATAGCTGCCAAGTGCTAAGTGGTTATCGACTTGAGTGATACCGAGATATATTTAATTTATTTATGTTAAAATGAGTGACTGCTGGCGTAGAAAGTTTCGACCAAAGTTGTCTGCGAGGCGAAAAAATTTTACTAAAGAAAAGAGGAAAGGATTTTGTAGTACTTTTTGTTTTACTTGTAAAGTATGTGGATCAAAAGAAATAAATAATAATCAATAGTGAAAATCCTTCTGCTAACATAAATATAAATGCTAATATGGCCGTCGTAAATACTGGCCAAGGATATACCCAGCTAGAAGAATTTGCTGCAACTTTAAATATGCCGGTAATTTCCAATAGGATGTACCAAGAAATGCATTCAAAAGTGTTTCATTATACCCATAAAATGGCTTTGGAAGGAAGGTTATTAGCAGGAAAAGAAGAAGGTAGGCTAGCTGTTGAAAGGGGTGATGTAGACTAGCAAGGACGTCCTAAAATAGCTGTTGTAGCTGACGCCTAATGTAACGCCTTGGCATATTGGCAAAACTACCACTCATTATAATATAATTATTGTAATTCATTTTTGGATTAAACTGTCAATACAGTAGCATTTGTTATTACTTATTAGTTATATGAAATACTCAATATAGAATGGTATAATAATAACGATTTAAATTAATTTATTTCACATACGAGATAAGATAGAAAAATTTATTATTTAAAAAAAAATCGTTAAAGTTCTTTGAATGTTTTCATATTTTGAACTTTCACTAATGATGTGTGGAACATAATATTATGTTGGTTGTTTGACAACCTTGTCAGTACAATTGTAATTTTTTTGAAGTCTGGACCCGGGGACCCACCCCCCTGGTTGCGCCACTGGCTGACGGTGCTTGGAGCGAACGATCCTATAGAACCAACTATAATGCATTATCTGTTGTTGTAAGTGTAATTTATAAAATGTGAATAAATATTAAAATAAATTAATAAAAAATAAATTAATAATTTTTGGTTTTCAAATAGGCTTGTATTATTGGAGCAGTTACTAAAAAAGTATTTTTTTTTGGCGTAAGAAACATATTCTGTTGTGTGTGTTTTTCGGCCAAAAAGCTTGATAAAGAGGCAAACCCTCATAGTTGTTTCTTGAATTGGGATGGACCTTCCACAGCTATGGAAGCCGACATAATTGCCGATGGTTTCAAACATAGTTTAGAGATGCACAATCTTATTTATTCACAGCTAATTAGTATTATAAATATATTAAACTAACTTCCATCATTTTTAGTATTACTTACATAATTATAACTAGAGCTCAGAACTTAATGGACTTAAAAACATTATAAAGCATTTATTTATTTTATTTTTGTCAAAATCACTAAATATGCAATAATTATGCATTGTAAACTTTTCATATTTTTTTTGTAGTGTCGTAAATATATATGTTACATACAAAGTCCGAAATTGTATACTTCGCAATTTGTACAGAGATTTTTGTACACATTGCGAATTGTACAATGTTACTGTGCAAAGTAACTAGATTGTACAAGTTACTTTATACAATTCGCAATGTGTACAATAATCACTGTACACATTCTGATATACATAAAATAAAATACGTAAAACTATAATATAACAGTTATGTTAAAATAAAAGACGTGAATAATTAATATTACTAAATACTAAAGTCAAATATAATTTAATTTAATTTTTCAAAATAAAACCATTGTAGATTACATACTAGGTATTGATTCATTATTTATTTTTACAATCAAGTGAGTTATGACAGCGTGAGTTGCATAAAACATTTTTTTTTTTACATATACATTTATTATTATAGCATTTCCGCGTACAAAAACATTTCAAAAACCCTTGCCCTTTAAACATTGATTCTTTCGTACTTGCAGATCTTAGAGAAATTTTTTCAGTAAGTATATCATTAATATTTAATATATTTACCTCATCACAAGATGAAAATTGATTACGACTGAATAGTTGTGCAATAATGCCATTTTTCGTTCCGATTTTATACAAGTCGTCCGTTGTTACGTCCATTATAACACCTAATAAAATGAATGTACATCACTTATTCACTTACTAATATGATAATTATTTACAAATATAAAATAATGTATTACCTATGATATTTCTTGAATCTCCTTTACTTCTATCTACATCTGGTACAGGTAACATTACATTTGTACCGATTGAAACGACTGGATATTTTAAGATACTATCAGTTTTCATTCGTTTTGCTTGGTGATGTAATGAACTTATTGCTAGTTTTTTATTTTTTTTTATTTTATCTTGCACAATTGTAATGTCTTCTAATACCGATTCACTTGAAGTTGAAGCCTGCTCTAAAATATTATCTTCACTTACTTCTGTTTCGGTTAATTCATTATTTACTAGTTCTAATGAAGAAATTGCTTGTTGTAAATCATTCTCAGAATTTAATGTTTTGAGTATATTCTCAGGTAGAGCACTAGAAGTGAGGCCAAGTTGTGCTTTTCTGCCGAATAATACCTCAAATGGTGATTGTTTAATACCAGAGTGATAGCTACTATTTTTTTGAAACTGGCAAAATCGAAGACCTTCACTCCATTTATTGGATTTGTTATCCGACATCCACGCCCTTAAAATATCTTGCACATCTCTGTTTGCCCTTTCAACATTTCCTTGACTCTGAGAGTGGCGAGGTTTCCCATGTACAATCTTAAGTTGTGGCCACATATTTTTTAATTCATCAATTATACAATTAACGAACTCTCGGCCGTTGTCTGACTGAAGAATTGAAGGTGCTCCAAAAGTACAAAATATATCAATTAAATTATATGTTACTTCAGCTGCAGTTTTTGTTTTAAGAGCACGTAACATTACAAATTTTGATAAATGGTCCTGGTAATTTAATATAAATTTGTACCCACCATCATTGCATGACTGCATATCGATTAAATCGACCTGTCCACGCGCATTGACTTCATTAAATACCATAGGTTTAACAACTACTCCTCTTTTTTTTGACACTCTTTTTTTTAAACACGTTACACAATTGTTTATGTATAATTGAATAACAGGACGTGATATATTAATGTAATCATTTTTTAAATGATAAATCATTTTATGAAGTCCACCATGCCCTGTTTTTTTATGTGACTTTTCAAGAACATCATACATTTCATCGTTATGTAAATAGTATTTAACTGCATTATTTTCTGTTCGATTCAATGGAAAAATTAATTTATTAACTTCACCTACTTTAATAATATCGTAGCGATTTAATCGTCTGTAGTCTAATGAAGTCTTATTTTTTCGACTTTTAGCTTCAAGTACCTCATTTATTAATTTTTTGTAATTTTCTTCATCAACTATGGCCATTGAATTTGCACTTACATCAATATTTTTAATTTTTTCGTCAAACGAACTTTTAAAATTAAAATTATTTTCAACGTCACTCATTTTTTTCTATTATCACACTATTATAAATTGAAATATTGTAGCAATGCTTCGTATACAACGCACTAACTTGTACTAGAATCTGTATTATATTTTTGAACGACAGTATCGTAAAGTCGTTTAGATAAACTTTATCATTTTTATTGCATTATACCTATACTGATATGTTTGATTTCACATAACGTGGGAAAAACAATGTGTACAGTGATTATTGTACACATTGCGAATTGTATAAAGTAACTTGTACAATCTAGTTACTTTGTACAGTAACATTGTACAATTCGCAATGTGTACAAAAATCTCTGTACAAATTGCGAAGTGTACAATTTCGGACTTTGTATGTAACATATATAAATAAAGTTAGGTAATAATGAAAAAGCCGAGATAGTGAGTACTATAGTATAAGATAACACACGCATACGTCCGTATGTAGGTATAAAGATATTTCAGATTTGAATCAAATTTTAATTATCAATATCGTAGTTCCGGGAATCCATAAAACCGTCGACCGGTATGCACTAGTCACGCGATAGTGGAATACACACACTAGTGTTTATTTACTACTCACACAATGACACAGTTGAAATGTGAGTGTGATATGAATTGCTTAAATATTACTCCTTAAAACATGCTATGCTGGAGCCCCCTTAAGATTTTGACGTCCGGGGGCAACAACATTTAGCCGCCTTCTTTCCCATTAGGGCAGCATAATATATTTGATATTATAGAACTCCCTAAATTGCGAGATATGAATCTTTAACTGTCCGTTAAAAAGCAGCTCGCTTCGCTCGCAATTATTTTTCCTGTTCGTCAACTTTACACAAGATTATTATTCGTACAAAATGAAAAATAACTACTATGATTTGGTACCTAAATTAAAATATAATTATCAGTTTTTCACTGTCAGATGATATAGCATTTTTATTATCATCAACTTCATCCGGTTCATTTAAATTTGTTATGACTGCATCACTGAAAGAAAAAAAGTAGGAACTGTAATTATTATAAAAGATAAGTACTAATCTACTTAAAAGAATTTAAACTTACTTGTTTTCTAAAAATTCACTAAAGTATTTTCAAATCAGTTTTGGTAGAAGTTGAACTGCTGCTCACTGCAATATTGTTAGTATTTATATGTCCTACAAATCAAATCAAGTTTTCAATAAATATTTAATATTTATTTATGTCTAGATCTAGATAGTTACAACTAATCACTATTGTGTCTATTGTGACAACAATTATAACTACAAATAAATAAATAATAAGTTGGTTGCTAAAATAATTATGACTTCCCAGTTATTTGGTTCTCAGTTATTATCAGTTAAATTGTGTAACTTTAGTAAGACTTTTTATTGAGATATTTTTTGGGCAGATAATTTCATATATTAGTTTATTTTAATAGTAAAGACAATTACAAAAAATGGTTAGTATATATTTCAAATTTAAATATCATATACCTAACCAAAAAAATAAATAAATTAAATCTGAAAATTTATTTTAGTATTTTTGAAATTGTACTTACGAGTACATAGTTTAGTTTCATATTAAATTAGTAAGTACCAAGCTACCAAGGTGGAAACTTTTTTCTTCAAAATTGTTGGTTAATAATTATAGATAATAAACAAAATTTGTGTAGGTAAGTAAATACATTAAGTGAAATGTACCTACATGTTATTTAAAACATTAATATAAATATTTAATAAGTTAAAATGGTTTTATTGAAAAGATATTAAAAATTCAATGATTGGTAAGTAGGCAGTAGGTAATAATATTGTGGTAAAATAATATTTGGTTTATTTCAGTTGATTTAAAAAAAACCTGAATAGACATTTTTTATTTAATTTAAAATTAAAACAATTTCTTACCTTTATTGATGAGACTATGAGTAACTTCCGAACTGGCATTTGAAACAGAAAAAAACTTATCAATTTTTTTAGTTTTAGAAAGAACATCAGCAAGCTTTTGTGCCTTTTCTCTTGACTTTTTCAGATAACTCGCACCACTTAATTTTTTATGATCCATATTTCAATTGTTTACGTATAAATAGTTATAATAAGAAGTATTAAAAATTATAGTGATAATGCCGTTTACTTTTAAAGTACAGATTTTAAAATCTAAAATAACGTTCACTTACAAATAATATGTACACGAGTACAAGATTATAGAGTGCATTGAGTGCAATGTTATAAATATTATTATTGTGTGAATAATATTATAAATTATAATATTATGTAGTGGTAATATGGTATTATAGTGTCTTGGAAAAATATAACGATTAGACGTCGCCGTCGCCCGTGTGCTGTTTTGTTTACCACGATTATAGCTATTTATAGTATAATCGTACTGTTTACTCAGTATCGAATGCTCAGCTTATCTTGGGAATCTCGTGACCGGACAATATTATGCCAATTCAAAATAGATATATATTTATGCGCGTTCAACTTTTTACGTTACCGAATAATAAATTTAAAATATTTATTTATCATTCATATTAAATTTAACATTGCGAATGCGAAACCGGAAACACCGATTGACTTCTATTTAGTCACTTACACCTTGAAATATTGCCGCCACCATAAATATGGCGATATGTGGTGATAGCCCCCCCGGACCACCCCTTAAATACGGCCCTGCGGCTACAGGCTACGGAGGAAGCCCGCGTATAAGTATCGAGTTTAATAGACCGACTAGACTAGGTAGGTGGGTAGTTATTATTTATGACTTCCGCGACCCGGGCCAACGGGGTGAAGAACCGCACCCGTCAATATAAATGGAGGCGATAGTGAAAAAAGGTCGGAAACGATCGGAAAGCGTTGGCCGCGGCTTGTGAAAAATGGCCACGAAACATAATCAATAATCATATCGTTGGTGCGGGACGTGACCGGAACGAAAACGGGTCACCGCCGAAAAAACATCATAACGACGACGCGACGCCATAATCCGATCGGATGACATCGGCCGTCGTTGTCACGGTTCCGGGGACGCGGCCCTAACGTTTTGACGGTGGGAGAAGGTTCGGGATGCTCCGGGTGCCCGGGTCGCCGCGCCGCCAATCGACACGTATTTTCGCGTACTGCGCAGATTATGGGTCGAAAGCCGTGAAGGAGCGCCGTTGTTTTCTCGTGAAATTCATCACTACCCCGGGACCTCTATTGATTTTCTACACTCGGCGGAGTTTGCCAACAACGTTTGCTCAGCTTTACACTGTTGCTGGTAGGAAATATTAACTTACCGATCAATATTTTTGTCACGTTGCCAAAGCCATTATTATAGCAAAGCAATAACTGTATTCCGTATTTATGAAAATATACTAGTATATTTCAGTATCATTTCAAGATAGTAATATCCCTAAATCTTTGCAATGCTTTAGTATGGTTTCATGCTCCCAAGATTTTAAAATACTTATATCATACAAGAAACCAAAGTTAGAACAATGATTATTTAACTGGATAAACCTGTCTTGTAACGAATTGATAGCTGTATCTATTACAGTATTGAAGAAGTCTACTTCAAACTTTTTTTCTGGGTTATGAAGAGGACTATCATCTTTATGTTCATAGTTGAAATTAGTTTTCTTGAATCGTTTACGCACTTGATGGTCTTGAGGGAATTCCTCCAATATTCCTATGACTGATGCAATTTCTTTATCAGTTAATTTCACTTTAAAAAATCCATTCTTTCGATATTCTTTTAAAAACTCAATTATTTCTGATATACTTTTAACAGAAATGTGTATACAATCTACATATACGATATATCTACATACATTATACGTATACACTAATACACTTGTACTTTGTAGTTTGTACTGTACACGTTATAGTGTTCGACGTGCGTGTATCAGTATACCGTAACACTATATTAATTTATTATACATTGTGAATTGTGATCATTCGCTATCATAACGAGATAGCAAAACGGTAACAATTAACAATGAAGACGCAAAATAATAATTAAATTGCTGTCTTTTTGGAAATTTAATATTACAAATTTACAATTTGCCGCCTCAATTTCTTTAAAATGTTATGCCGCCCTAAAGCAGCGCATGACTTGCTTGTACCCTAGCGACGGGCCTGGATGTCATCGTAATGCTGTAGGCTAAAAACGAGTGTGATCGTAATATTTTACAATGTTAAACGATTACCGATCGTGGAAGAATAGGGCTAGGGTGACCATACGTCTCGTATTATACGGGATTGTCCCGTATTTCAACTTTGTGTCCCGTTGTCCCGACAAAAGTAATACTAGACGCATTTTGTCCCGTTTTTCCAAGCCGTCCCGTATTAATCCCGTTTTTTTCCATACCGTTAATTTATAATTTTTGAAATTTATTTTACTATAAAATCGTTTTGTTTACGATATTTTTGTACAACATTATTCAATATAGAATATTAAAATCTATTATAGGTAGGTATTTTTAGATTCTTATTTTGATTATAATTGTTGCGTCACATTGTTGTCGGTGATATAAAACGTATATAATGTCATAATACCATAATAGTGTTATGTTTTCGTATATTTTGATATCATTAAATTAACACAATCAAAGCCGTTGCAATATTAATCTTTGTAATAGCCACACGGAAATTCCGCCGCGATAAGGCAATTAAAAGTAATAGTGTTCAGTCGTAGTGGTGTCATTTAAAATATACAGTTTGTTAATTTTTTTTCTCAAAATGCCCAAAAGGAAGTGTTTTTGCTCCTAATTTAAAATCCTTATATAACTTATATAATACATGTATAAAAATATTTCTTAACTAGTTCACCATTAACATAAAAATAAAATTGTTTTCATGTATCTACTATGTATTAAAAAAATTATTCATCAGATTATTTTATTTTTTGAAATGTCCCGTATTTTTATTTTATTTTTATGGTCACCCTAAATACGGCTAAAAGAAAATCATCAGAAAATCATTATTAGTGCTGTGATTACACTTACGGCAACCAATAAAACAACGAACGAAGCAAACTCACCATAGTCGGTGAAGATAGCCATTGGGTTATTAAAAGCTATTATTTTAAAAAATATATTTTTTTTCTTCTAATTTTAATGAACTTCGAATACAACTATAATATTTATAAGACAAAGCACAAAGATCCGTTTTCAAATTTAGAAGTTGTATATCAAACGGATCACATACTAACATTCATTGTCTTAATACATTTTAAAACTGATATTTCGTTGTTGTACGAAATATTTCTGATATTACAGTTTTCTCCATCAGCTCCCTTCCAGTAGACCATAACTATAATTTATCTATTATTTTAAATATCATCAAATCATTTATCAATTATCACAACAATAAATACCTAATAAATTACATATAACCATCTACAACATTATTGGAGAAATTAATTTGTTCAGATTGTAATTTGTATTTTGTAAATTATTGTAATATTATAGCCAATAGCCATGGAAGAGTTATCTTTCAAAACACCCTGCCGTAACTCGTAATATAAAGAAATTTATAAAAATGATGTGAGAACATTTTTGATAACAAAATTGTCATATGCAAATAATAATAACAAAATTAACATAATTGATAAGACATTTTACAAATCACAATAATCTTGTTAGTTTTGAAACAAATGATAATTTTTAGCTAGCACCTGGCTAACATGAATATTATCTATTAACCCTAATATGATAACAATATCATTACGATATTAAAATATCCTTATATTTTTCAGTGCTTAACGTTTAAGAAAAATGTACTGCAGTATAAAAAAAAACATTTTAAAATAGTTGTTGTCTAGAAAATTTTATTTTTAATCACAGTCTGAAATTGATTTCAATTGATAACACTATTATTTTGTTGTTGTACAACGCATACCTATTAGATGTATACTTGTTGAATCATAAGGCTATAAATGGGCCATTTTAGTTTATAATACAGTAAACGAGTATTAGAATCATTCAAATTGTTTCATATTTATTGATTTTATTTAATTACTTCTGGCTTGTTATCTAAGACGTATAAAATATTATTTTACTTATTTATAAGTAAATATACATTAATTATAATAATATAAACATGATTTTGGCTAGAGTCTTATTTTCCCAATGTCGAATAGTTAAAATTCCTACAATTAACATTGGCTGTAATAAAATGTATGGAACTACTTTTCTTTTATGTTTCACTGATTTTTGGCTCTTGAGTATACCATAATTTGTTGAATATTTTTTTTCCTTCACTTTAATGTGTTATACTTACTAATATTAACTTCTTGCTCCGTCAAGTTGTATAACTTTATATTTAACTATAAATTATTAGCTTCTTTAAATTGCCCAAAAGCCATACAGTTTCATGCATATCCTGTATCAGAATACAATTTTAACATTCTTAAAACTAAGTGACCTTTACTCTATTGGTTGATACAAAACAATTAAACAATAAAATACAACTTGGTATTGATGTCAACTCAATATTGTGTAGAATTGTTGAAGAAAATTAAACATTTTAATGAGGTTACGATGTTTTTATTCACTGAAACTAAGATTAGATACACACAGCATATACAGTGTTCATGTGTGTGCCGGAAAACAGTCACTATGGTGTGATCAATAGTGAAGTTGACATTTATAAAGAACCAATGTATTTATATCTAGTTCATAAGGAGCTGCTTCCTATAAAGAAGAACAACTATTTAATTATTTTGCTATGATATAGTATTTTGGTTTATATAAAAATAGTATTAATATTTCAATTCCTAAATATAACATGTCACAACAACTATCAAAAATTTACCGAACCGAACCAGGGCCTCTTTATTTAAGTTCCTATAGTATTTAGTGGACTTATTCATATTACAATCACAAGTGATTCTATAGATGTCTTTAATTTGATCATTGGACCAAATAGGCACTACAAATAATTGATAATTTTAATCAAATTGTTTATAAACATACCTGTAATTATTTTTACAATAATTTAAAATCTACCGAATAACAAATATGAATATGGTTTAAAAAAATAAATACATTTTGAAAAATATGACACTTGTTGTCTTATAATCACACTTATTTTATAGTACAGATTATTATTTGTAAAGCTAAATATACAGTACTGTATCACCTACACTGATTAAATGTATAAAAATGATTTTTTTAAGTTTAATTTAAATTCTTTATAAAATTGGTATCATTAATCAAATACAGAGAAAATAAATTGTTTTACATCCATTGTAAGAATAAAAATTAGTTTTTTGAGTTGGATTTATCATGAGTTGTTGATAAATCGATGAAGATTTCCGCTTGTAATATAAATGAGTCTTTACAGAATTTACTACATTTACCTGCTCAAAAAAAGTAAAAACAAAATTATATAAAAAATATTTATACATATAAATTCAACAATAATTAAATAATTGATGTACTCTTATCAAAAATGTAATTATTTATGTTAAAATAAAGTAATATTTATTTATAAGTAGAAATAAACTTTACATTTTGTTGAGAAGATCATAAAATCCTTTAACATTTAGAAATTAAGTTTATAAAAATTGTTTATAACTAATGATTACAATTTTTTGGTAATTGTATTTTGTATAGTATCAACATAAATAATGAGTAAAATAAAAATAATGATTATATGCAAAATTTAATTAATTTAAGTAAGTTAAACTTTTAATTACTACTTTTTATTTAGCCCAAGGGCCAGATTTATTTTATTATTATTAATAATCTTCATTCTAAAACTGGGAAATTAATAACTTTAAAAAGCATATTTAAAATAATATTTTTTAGTTTTATATATCAGTTTTGTTGGTAACTAGTAAAATAGAAGAAATATCCAATGTTGAAATTGAAAAATACTAACAGAAAATATTAACAGGAGTATTGATTTTGGGTGATGATATTTTTCCACAATAAAATAAACATAATGTTATAAACAATACTTATTGTTTTGTAAATTATATTGAAAATAGTTTTATTATTTTATTGAAATTGCTTTTAAGAATCCATGTGGATCATCACTAATTTAAAATCAAAAATAGATATTAAGTAATCTTCAATATCCAAACATTGTTTAAACAAATTTATGTATATTATTTTAATATTATAAATTGCATTGATAAAATAATATTGTATTAAACATTTTTTCACAAATAAGGAACAAGGTAATAAATTAGATTTTTCTGATTGATACCCAATCATAGCATATATGTGGCTATACTAAAAACAGTCACATCAACGCTAAAGCTTAGGTAGAACTTGAATTCAAATTAAAACATCTAAAGCTAGTAAAACGTGACTTGAAACTTAATTTTCTAGATCTATCTCTAATACATATTTTGTAATACTTTACCTATATAGATGAAAAATTTAAATCCTAACGATACATAAATGCAACTTATATCAAATTAAAAAAGATGTTATCACATCATTTGTAATCTCCCTCGGATACAATTATTTGGTAGAAAATGTAAAAATAGAGCACACATAAAACAGTTGTAAACCTTTCGATTGATCATTGATTAAGACCCCAATTATGAAAAGTAAGAAAGTACATATTTTGTAAAGGAACAGTAGGTTTGCTATTTTGTGCGTAACTAAACATTAAAATTCGGAAAAATGGTTTGTGAGAAAATGTTAAGAACCAAAACATACATTGTACATGAAAGTTTTTCATTGTGTCACATCTAGTAGAGGCTGAGCAGTTGAGATGATTTGGAAAACTTTCGAGACGGTGTTACTTGCAGTCGGCTGTTGAACGGAAATCCCACGAAAACAAAACAAATGTTGAGCGTTGATACTGCCGTGATAACAGACGGGACGCGACTAATGGTGATAATTCCACGGACGGAACCAGGATGCGGGAGGGCGGTGCGTTCTTGCCGTAAGTAAATAGAGATAACGCTGCCGGTGAAATAATTGTAATTTATAAAAATCGTAAAAATTGTATTCTCCCAATATTACATGGTATGCCCGTGCGGTGACACTGCAGCGCTCCACGAACAGCGCGCAGGCGCCGCCGAATGCTGTGCAAGGGTGTGAACGGGAAAAAAAGTTAATTTTCGTCCACCGTCCAAGTGTGCTCGACGGCCGATCGAGTGTCGCCAACCCTTCGCAGCTGCTTCGCCACGTACCGCTGGACATCGTACGTTTTATATCAACGTTTACACGTAAAACTGTAAGTTTTTACACATTTTGCGCAATCCGGGTGGGAAGTTTTCATTTGGTCGGCCCTAGTGAACTTACTAGGTCGCGAATTGTACCGAGTGACCAAGTGTCGCCGACGGTTGGGACAAGTGTTCCAGAACCCAAGCGGTCCCCGGCGGATCGCCCAGGTACCGTCAGCGCCCCTTCACCCCGTCCATCTAAACGATTGTCGAGACGGTAGTGACTCTCTCTCTGTCTTACAACGAGTATTAAACACCCCTGATGCTACTTTTCGTCCGATCAATAATATTTTTGCTCCTGGTCGTTTCATTACAGTACGTTGCTGTTGTTCCGGTATCGTTCATCATTCTCTAAGCCAACGTGTTGCATGTACCTGAGAGTTGTGGCTACGATAATCGGTACGGCTAACACCAACGTTTCAAACATCGGTGTTTCCCGTCACATAGAATAATTGTAAGTAAGAATTTCATTACGTCTCTTCGGGTTTTGGGTCCCATCGTTATTGCAAATATTTTTTTTCGTATGTACTCATTATGTTGTGTTATTTTGATTTTGTTCATACACTTAGTACTAAAGACTGTCCGCGTCATAATACGACAATTAATTCAATGGCGTTATCTCAATTAAAATTCATCTGAATGCGGTTTTTTTGATACTCTTAATAAATCATTACCTAGCCTTGTTGATTAGTGAAATCATCTCAGTGTGTAATATCGATAAATAAATACAGCTAGTTTTTATAAAATAATCGAATAACGTATTAGTCTGTACAAATCTGGACAATACTACATTTTTAAAATTTAACAGATTTCCATGGTCTCAACACAGTCCATATTATTGTTACTGCTTATTTTAAGCCCGGCACAAAATCATTACAATACAATCACAAATTTATAGATAAATAAAAAATAAATGTGTTAAGTATTTAGAGGTGTTTGGTCTCGTTCGGTGCCCCTATTCGCCGTATGGCGAACAAACACACGTGCGATCATTTGCTGGATCTAGTGAGAAAGCATTGAGAACTCTTCTTTTACGATGATACATCCTACTGTTTGTTAATCATAAATATAAACCTCCTGATACAATGATAAAGTATTCAATGTTTACAATATCATTGTTATTTGTATTTTATTTTATTACATCCAAATTCAAATAACAATGATATTGTGAACATTGAATACTTAACATATATTTATTTTTTATTTTTTATTTATCTATAAATTTTTGATTGTATTGTAATGATTTTGTTTGAGTGTTGTGTGCCGGGCTTAAAATAAGCAGTAACAATATTAAAGTGTTAAGGTGTTAAGGTCAGTTAAACTAAATGAATATGTTATACTTGTGTAGTATTATGCAATATTAATACAATCACAAATGTATAGATAAATAAAACATAAAAAATAAATGTGTTAAGTATTCAATGTTTACAATATCATTGTTATTTGTATTTTATTTTATTACATCCAAATTCAAATAACAATGATATTGTGAACATTGAATACTTAACATATATTTATTTTTTATTTTTTATTTATCTATAAATTTTTGATTGTATTGTAATGATTTTGTTTGAGTGTTGTGTGCCGGGCTTAAAATAAGCAGTAACAATATTAAAGTGTTAAGGTGTTAAGGTCAGTTAAACTAAATGAATATGTTATACTTGTGTAGTATTATGCAATATTAATACAATCACAAATGTATAGATAAATAAAACATAAAAAATAAATGTGTTAAGTATTCAATGTTTACAATATCATTGTTATTTGTATTTTATTTTATTACATCCAAATTCAAATAACAATGATATTGTGAACATTGAATACTTAACATATATTTATTTTTTATTTTTTATTTATCTATAAATTTTTGATTGTATTGTAATGATTTTGTTTGAGTGTTGTGTGCCGGGCTTAAAATAAGCAGTAACAATATTAAAGTGTTAAGGTGTTAAGGTCAGTTAAACTAAATGAATATGTTATACTTGTGTAGTATTATGCTATAATAACACTTTATAATCAAATCAATTATTAATAGGTGCTTTAAATAAAAGACAAGTTTTTATTTTTTTATTTAATAATTATTATCCAAATTTTAAATAAATCTGTTGGTTTGAAATACTGTAAATTCTTAATTATGAAAAAAATTATTATATTTTTTTTATATATTTGAAATGAAACGTTATAAAAATATTACAAATGTGTATAGCTACCAAATCCAGCAAATGTTGACAACGCATTTTAAGTTTCAAATATAATTGATTAAATATCCTCCAAATTAAAAATAATAGTAAACTAATAAAATAACTTTATAACAGCTCGTAATAATAAGTATATAAATAATTAATATTTAATGAACAAAACTAGACAAAATGTAAAAATGAACAAAAAAATTTAAAACAAATTCAAATTACTATTTAAAAATATAATAAAATCTAAATTTTTTGGTGATAACCGATTTCTACGATCATTGGTGATCAGTCCTGTTTTTGAAAATACACGTTCAGACGGAACAGATGTTGCTGGAATACACAAATACTTCAGCTGCATATTATACAAATCTGGAAATGTATTTTTATACTGTTTCCAAAATTCCAATGGGTTTTTTTTTACGGTCTTAAAGTGTCATTTCTAAATATTGACGTATTATCAAAGTAGAAGTTATATTTGGACTTGATGTAGTTTTGACTTGAGCGACATTATTATCAAAATGCTCCCATAGTGATTCAGTTGTATTATTAGTACTATTTAACATAAGTGCTGTGGTAGATTCAGTTGTATTAATTTCGTTTTCCATTTCAGTATTTGTGCTGATCATCATTGTCAATTCTTCGCTTACCCATTTTTGCGCATTACTAGCATTTTCAAGTAAACCAAACGCAGTTTTTTTGAACCGTGGGTCTAAGAATGTTGATTTTGCAACAATTTTATTCTTTTCTAAAATTCCCAATCGTCTACTGACTATATCCATCAACATATTTCTAAATACATCCCCAACATCAGTTTCTGTTTTCAAGTTTCTTAAAATATGTTGAAGACCTAAAATAAGTGGTTTAACCACACTTAATGTTGGGTACTTTTCACCTGATAATTCCGCTGTCATTATTTGAAATTGCTTTAAAATATGAGTACAATCTAATATTATCTCCCACTCGGACGCATTTAAATAATTTGGTGCTCGAGCAGGCCCGTATTTACAAAAATTGCCGCCAGGGGCAACATACAATTTGCCGCCCCCCCCCCCCAAAAAGGAAATTCTTTTACTTTATTGATATTACACAATTATAGTAGTAAATAGGTACATTAATATAAAATAAAACTCATTAATAACTAATAATCAATATATTATTTAAAACATTCTTTAAAATAATAAAACAACTTAAAAAATAAAAATATTCAATTATAACTTTACTTAAACTTTTCTGCGAGATTGTTTTGCAGCAAATGATTTAATAATATCATCGTAATCAATCATTTTGGTTATAGATGACTCTATGTTTAATATAGCTAAACTGTTCAATCTTTCTGATGACATGGTTGATCTTAAATATGATTTAATTCTCCGTAGAGTGGAAAATGATCTTTCCGTTGAACAATTAGAAGCAGGAGTACATAGAAACATTCGGAGAGCAACATAAACATAAGGGAAAATAGCTTCTATGTTTTTTTCTTTAATAAATTTACACATATTAATGATATTTGTTGGAGGGTTTTTAATAGTTTTAAGCAAGCTCTGAAAATGGACACACTCGTTTTCAAATGTTTCATCCAAATCATTTTTGTATATTTTTCTTAATTTTTTTGCACCATCAGGAACATCTGAGGTTTTTTGTTCACTAATATTTAGGAAAAATAAGTATTTAGATATTATATCATCATAAGAAATTTTTCTTTTTTTTAGTTCTTCTATTAAATTATCACAAATAATGTAAATGGTATTAATTTTGAAATTTTCACGTCCGTTGAAAATAGCATCTGGTTCAAAAGATTCATCATTACATTTCTTACGTTTTTTATTTTTGTGTTCATAGTCAGGAATTAAGTCAGCATTGTCAAACATAGCTTTTGCCAATTTTTCGTAATCATAAAACATTGATCGTAAAGTTTGAACATATTCAATTAATGAATTATACAAACTAACTACAGTACTTATATCAATATCAACAGATTGTAATAGAAGACTAGTTTTGTTAAATGTATGTAAAATATCACTCCAAAATACAGTCATGTATGCTGTTTCTAATTTATTCATTTGTCTAATTAAACCTCTGGCTTCAGACCGTACAAATGGTTTTTCATAATCATCATTTATTAGTTCTTCTAATACTTGTTTTATAGAACTCCAGTTTTTTTTTAAACTGTGGCAAGCGTTTTCTCTTGCTGACCATCGCGTAGTAGATAAACTTTTTACAGTTGAGATAGAATATTGACTTAATTTATGCCATCGATGTGTGGATGAAGAAAAAAATACTAATGTATTTTGAATAAAAAGAAAAAAATCATTTGCTTCTTTACAGCAATTTGCAGCACAAGATCCGACTAAGTTCAAAGAATGTGCCGAACATGGTACAAAATCAGCTAATGGTGAAACTTGCTTTATTCTTGCTTGAACTCCTGAATAAATACCAGTCATGTTTTTAGCATTGTCATAAGATTGACCTCCCAAATAACAAACATCTAAATTATATTTTTTTAAAACTGATAAAACTGATTCTGCTAGATTTTCTGATTTATGTCCAACATTTTCTAAAAAACCAATAAATCTTTCAATTGGCTCACCGTTCGATAGCATATACCTGATAACGAAAGACAGTTGGTCAGTATATGATATATCTGGAGTGGAGTCTATACTGATAGAAAAATATTTCAATGATTTAATTTCATCAACTATGGTATTAATGACTTTTTCAGACATGATTTTAATGAACTGTTCATAAGTAGAAAATGATAAGTAGGAAGTATTACCTTTGTCAGGGTTACCATACTTAGATATATGTTTTGATAAAAGTAGGTCGTATTCTGCAAGTAATTCCATCATCATAATAAAATTTCCAGTGTTTGAAGTAGATGATCCAAATTTTTCTATATCACCTCTAAATGATAATCCATGGCTTGCCAAACTTTTAACAACTGAACAAACTCTGGTCAGTAGACTAATCCAATATTTTTTTTCGGTTTCTATTTGATGCATTAGTTTTGTATTTATTTTACTTAAATCTGATGCAAGTTCTTTCATTTTATAGGAACATAGTTTGTGTTCAGGTGAATTTTCATGATAAGAAATTTTTTTAGGGTGTTTCCAATCTGAAAATCCTGTTTTTGAAAAATTAGTTTTATTCTCAAATAAGAGACATGGAACACAATAAATTGATCCAGTACTCTCAGAATAAGATAAATAATCTCTTTGACATGTTTCACCATTGATTAAAACAGTTTTGAAAAAATCTATATTCAGATATCTAAAATAGTTGTGGAAATGCCCTTTCTGAACAACACGGTACAATCTTTTTGAAGCTGTAAATTTAACATCTAGATTTTGACTAAATCCATTTTTACAGATATATTGCCTCGTTTGTTCATTTATACACCACAATGCTGGGTCCAATCTTAAATGAAAACAAATATTAAAATTACTTGTTAATTTACTAAGTTTATGTTATAAAAATCTGATTTAGGAAAAAATTTCAAACTTTTAATAAATCCTACTGAAAAATCATAATTTTTGACTTAACACCTTTTGACCATGCACCAAAGATATATATTAGAATATTTAACCCAAAAAATGTTTACCTAGATTACCTATTATTATTATTTTATATATTGCATAAAATTAATTATAATAGAATAATTAAAAATGTCTAATGAAGATAATCGTCAAAAAGTAGGTAAAGTAAGAATTTATTTTTAAAAAATAATTTGAATTAGTGTTTTAACTTTACCCAGGTATATCTGTAGAATTTGGTTCTAATAAAATAAATTCTAATAAAAACTTAAATTGTTAAATATTACTAGGCTATTTCACTGGATTTTGTTTCTATGGAAATATTGTTTTCTCCGACATGTAAAGGTTCAGTATCCAAATTATCACAAAGAGCTATAGGGCTAGTTTGAAGTTGTTCAGCAGATTCATTAACCATACCTGACTCTGAGTAGAAATATAAAATGGTATAATTTAAAATTATAAAAATACTAGTTGTGTTTAACCATAATTTAAATAGAATACATTTTTTTATTCAATATAGGTAACTGAATAGGTACCTGATTTATATAGTAATAAAATAATTAAAAACTATCTAATAATAAAATTCATATAATTTAAAGTATAATATTTAACTTTTAAGCAACTGTTATTTTTAACAATTTAAATTTCAGGAATAATATAATCATTAGGATTGGTTTAGTGCAATAATATTTTATTTCTTAATAAAAAAAAATTAAACTTGTTATGTACCTACCTATTCATATAAATTTCATATTATTATTAGTTTACTTTACAGTCAACATAAATAAAATACTTACTTTTGAACATTGTGTCGATTTTAATAGTTTTTTGAACTTTATTCAAATTAAATTCTTTGAGCTTAGCTATTTTCTTGTATTCAGCCCCCACTTAGCCTATTTCTTCTTGGAGCCATAACTAAGTAAGATATAAAAGATTATTACAAATATAAAATGTACCTATTCAGAATGTAAATTCGTGACTTATATGAAAAAAATCAATTTCTTAAAAATAATGTTAAAAGTACCTACTATATAATAAAAATATATCGTAACTAATATTTCGCAACTCTTAAGAACAATTAGAATAAAAGCACAATTTAACATTTTGTAAATAATTAATCAAAATAGTCTTTACTACAATATAAATATTAAATAGTTAAATACCATATAATACTATTGCTTTTATAATATTTTAAAATCCATGATAAATTATAATACTTACTGACTAGTGACTACTGTTTTGAATATACACACTTAGTATAAATGTATAATATTAGTTAATAGATGAAATAGATTGATTAACAGAGTTAACAAACCACGTCAATACAGCAAGCACTCGTTCACGAATAATTCACTAATGATTGTGTTTTGATTTTTGTTATCGATAATAATAGTAGTGTAAATTGTCAATAATCGGCAGTCGTAGCTCGTAGACTCGTAGCTCCTTATATCATGGCAAAACCACAACTGTATATTTTATATTTTTAGTATGTATTTTTCATAGTCTACGTTTCGTAGAACTAACTACGAATCATGTGTTTACAACATCAATATGCCCATAGCATTTTATTTACATTCGAGTTAATAACGAATTATAACTTTATTAGGTACATTCTACATTCAAAATCTATTTTGGTATAAAACGGTACAATTTTTACTCAGCTTATATCACAGATAAACTGATCGTGTGTGGGCCCCTTTATAATTATTTTTTATTATACTAATTATGTTTTATATTTTCGTATTATACTCATTAGGTAAAATGAGCTACAAATAAATTTTACATTTTTGACCATTTCAATGTTTAAGTCTTTCCATCATTATAAAACTAGAATTCCACCTTGTAGGCACATCTTGCTTAACTTTTAATGGAGATAAGTTCATTTGCAATTGAAAATCTTTGAGTTTTTCAGTAGCGTTGCTGCTGTGCTTGAAATGCCCTACCAACGTCCTACATTTTTTTAAAATTTGATTTATATCAGAGTTTCCATTTATTGCCTCATTTATACTCAAGTTTAGTGTGTGTGCCACACATGGGTGATGGTATTTATGAAGGTGTTCGTTTATTGCGTTTTTAATATTTGACCCATTGTTTGATACCACAGTATTTTATTTGCTATATTCCACTCATTAAAAATATTTGTAAGTGTAGCGGCTATATTTTGACCAGTGTGTCTGTCAGAAAAGTCTTTAGTTGCAATTACTGGTGAATATAATTGGTCGTCAAAAATAAAATGGCACGTCACTGTTATATATGATTTATTGGAATCGGATGTCCACATATCTGTCGTTATTGATAAATCATTTACATTTATAAGAATAGATTTTATTTTAAGGAGTATAACATTATATTCTTGTGGTAACAATTTCGAAGTTAATACTTTTCTACTAGGGATCGAATAAAGTGGTTGCTGAAGTTGAGGGACTAAGTGTATTTTCGGTAGTCTGTATTAATTGGTTATCTGGATCATCTTCATTTTGAGTGATGGGATTGAGTTTGGTTGGGTGTATTCGTTTTAAATGTTCTATTATAAATTTAAAAAGATATAAAAATTGTGAAATTAGTATTTATTATAGCTTAATATTATAAAATACATATAATAAATAATAGCCTTATTTTCAAGAAAACGCACGGGACGTGGAAAGGCATTTTCTATAAAATATGTGAAATGCGGTTATTTAAAATTTTAATAAAATTAATTAATTTAATTAATTTAATAAACAGATAGATAATTCTGTGTACCTAATTTGAAAGTTCTGGAAACCCTTATTAAAAGATTATAATTTTTAAGTACCTACCTTTTAAGTTTGTCGTGTTTCCGTAATATTTATAATCCTTTTTACATATTTGACACGTAACAGTTTTATTATTAGTATGTTTTTTAAAATGATCCCATACAACGGAACGTTGTTTACAGCACGGTCTCATATTTAAATAAATTAAGAAAATACTTCTGAAATTTAATATTTTTGAAACTGTCGAAAAAAATACGATTGTCAACTGTTATGGTTAACAGCTAAAGTGCTAACTGTTTATGGCTTTGGCTTGCAAGATTGTTAAACAATTATATTTGGAAAAAAACAATCAAAATCACAAATATTAAATATGTACTACATTGAAAATTGTAATGTCATATGTAAACCATTTTTCAGATTTAAAATATACCTACTAAATAATCAATTACCAGATAATAATTCAAAACATTTCAAAATTCGATACATTACTCATATCAGAACTTACTCGATTACTCGATTATTTTACTCATAATCAAAATTATCCGATTACTCGATTATTTTACTCATAATCGAAATTATTCGATTACTCGATTATTTTACTCATAATCGAAATATCTCGATTATATATCTCGATTATGACCATCACTACTTTAGTAACATTGTTGTGGGAAGACATTTTTTGCAAGTCTAACATATAGTTTAAATTTTTTAGTTTGATTTACTAAGATCATTATGTTTTTCTTTTCTCCATTAGATAGGAACTTCAGTCATTTATAAATAATTATTTTTATCTGTTATAGCAATTTCTCTAATTCCTTCATAATACCAAATGTCTCATGGTTTAATATCTGATTCAATGATTTCTTTACTGAGCAAGTTTGTAGTTTTTCTCAGTTCAATTGTATCCGGATATACACATATAGTTACATTTTACATTTGTATTATTCTATAAAATTATTGTGTATTACATTTGTGTCGAAAAGTGGTGTGTATTAAACGTATATGTGTGTTAAAAAGTAGTGTGTATTATATTAATTACAAATATAATTAAGTAATTAATTAAATCTAAATGTACATTTTTGATCAATACAATTTTTCTGGAATTAATCAGCAAGTTTCTGAATTCATTGATAACTTAATTTCACCATATTCTATATATGTTATATATTTTGAAAATAAGTAATATATATTGTGTAAGAAAATTTTCCAATATAATTATGCCATGTGTGTTAGCTTTTAATAACAAACATCTTATAGTATGTCATTACCAGGGCTCGGAACTTTATGCACTAAAAAACAATGAAATATGTGCATACGTATGCATTAAAAAAACTGAAATATGCAGTATAATATGCATTTATTATTTTGCAAAAAAGATATATTTTAAAGAAAAATTATAAAAAAAAAATATTTTTTATTCATAAATATTTTATTTATATTTTTCTTTTGATGATTTGAAGCTGTTATACTGAATCATACATGACAAATATTAAAATCACAATTTTACGTGGAACATAAGCGGTAATTGAGCACGGTAAGCGAACATTATGAACACACTAAATTTATTAAAGCAACAAACCGCCGTTATCAAATATGTTTTCGACACACGAACGCACGAACGAATTTTACTGACATACACCTCAGTATAACACAATACGATATCATTGGTATATATGTATTTTGTTTAATTTCATCTACCGAGCTAACTTTAATATAAATATAAAAACCTAGCCGGTCATTACGATTACGAGTTACGGCCTATTCTTATTTTCTTAGTATATAGTTTAAACTTTATAAACGGTACGGGCGAGCGTCGCCGATAACAAAAATGACAGCTCTTGGGAAAGGCCCGGTGTGCGGAGACTATTTATTTGTAAATCATTTAATTTGAAATATAAAATTATTGAAAACTTGCTTATTATTGATTTATAATACGTTTTTAACATAAAATGCATTTATATACTCAAAATATTTAAATATGTAAAATCATATAAATTTAGTAAAATATGCAAAAATATGCAACATAAATTTTTGTATTTCAATTGTATGGTCAATGAAACGAATTTGTATCAAATCAGATTTGAAATATGCAGCTTCCTGAGAAAGATGCAAATGCATAAAGTTCCGAGCCCTGGTCATTACACATTACCAGGGCTCGTGAGTTCATGCATTTGCATATTAATCTTGCTAAGTCGTATTTAATGCTAGGTGACATAGAAAGCCATTTCAAGGTACTGTGGTTAAGTATGTGAAATTGTATGTTGTATATTTTTGCATATTTAGAGGGTTTTTAACTATTTGGCGTATTTATGCATTTTTCTATTTTATTGTGCATAATTTTAACGAACTTTGATCAAAATGCAATAATTTATATTTTTACACAGTATAAAAATATATACGGGAGTTTTCGCAACATCAAATTATTAAAAATAAAATGTATAGAGCAGATAAAGCGAGTACAAACGTACGTATACGAACGTATAGGTACGGAGCCCGCATTAAGCAATTAGTAGAAAACCTGAAAACATCTTATGTTATATTCAATATTTTAACAATATGTAATATTATCTTCTTGATACTTTTACAGTGGTTTATTCTAGACTATATTCAGTCGTTATTCTGACATAGTGTACGGACGTTTGTTCAGTTTAACAATATTTCGAAAATCTCATATATTTTTTAACGTCGTGAAATTATTGATCATGCCAAAAGAAAAACCGTCATCGGCCTGTAAACTAAGACAATTAGTAAATGAATTTGATGAAAATAATATATTCTCGGCCGACAATAAAATATTATTTTGTAAGGTTTGCGAAGTAAAAGTCGCAAGTGTAAAACGCTTTAGTATATATAGTATAGTACAGTATAGTATAGTATGTATAGTACATATTTTTGATACATATTTTTAGATTTTTAGTGCATATAAATGCATATTTCTGAACTTTTAAAGGCATATTTCAATGCATATTTTCCCAGCTTTTAGTGCATAAAAGGGCGCAACAGTAAGGAAAAATTGTATACAAAATTAGTTTCCGCATTTCCAATAATATGGCTTATTGAGTGGTTTTAGAGTAAAATTACCTATTATCAATATTGTAGAGAAGAAGTTTTTCTAGGACTGTATAGGAGCCGAATTTTGATATTCAGTTATTAAACTCGATAATTAAAAAGAAAAATATGTAAAATAACACCAATTTCAAAACTTAATACATGACATTTCAAATAAATTATCGAAAATCGGCTCCTATACAGTCCTAGAAAAACTTCTTCTCTACAATATTGATAATAGGTAATTTTACTCTAAAACCACTCAATAAGCCATATTATTGGAAATACGAAAATATGTTTTACGAGAATAATGTATTTAATTAGTCCGTCATGTGCTGCTTTCCGCCGTTCAGCGGTAGTTTTTGATTTCAATACGTCTGTCAACAACCCGTTACACCGCAGCACCATAGGTCTTATCGCGCAAACGCCTCATCAGTGCTGCGTGGTGAAAAATACAGTTTATTTATAAAATATCATGATGATTTTCGCCGTACCCCAAAATGGTAAAGATAATATTATTATCGGTATCCGGTAGACGGTAACAAGTAACAACGTTGCAACGTCTTGGATTTGCGAGCGCCGAGCCCGAGCGACGGACCCGCAGAGCTATTGCTATTCGTAAACCGAATTCGATGCCTATCCATTGCCCATGCATGTACTACTTGTGTCCACCGTCACCCTACATTCCTGTCTTCACTCTATCATTCTGTTTTTACCCGTGTGTTGGTTTTTTTTTCAAAATTTTTTTTTTAAATGAAGTCAACCAAAACAAAAGGCATTTTATCAAAGAAAAGGTCAATGAAAAATATTATGAAAAGCCGTTTAAATCCTACTAAAAATGACAACACATCATATAGGTAAAACACATAAAGTACAGTATGATTATCAGAGCTCGTGATTTTTAGAAGTAAAAAAAACTGTACTCGTATATAAACTCAGTCAATAATTTTGTAATAGGGAAAAGAAAATACTAACAAATCAATAACTTTTAGGTAACTCGTTTAACTCGTTTAGGTATCTCCGTGGTGTCTAAAAACAAATATGCAAATACTATAAGTCATTAGCCTTGATAATCATTAATAAATAATAATTCAACCAATTAATTAATTTGCATAATAATAAATAAATGTATTTACTTTAATATCAAGAACTCCTGAACCCGTTGAGGCCACATAATGACGTTTATATTATCCGCACTCCAAGACGGTTCATAAAACGATAAAATGCATTCCCGGCTCCCGCATGTAGATTATTTTTGGACTGTTTTGTCTATCGCGCGATAATTTGTGTGCAAACGCCGCGTGCTTGCGCCGCGTGAAAACACTTAACGCATTCTATCGGTCGTTGTATGCGTTCCACTTTCAGTGTTGCGCCCTCATAAGTGCATACTTATTTAAGCATTTTTTAGAGCATGAAGTCACGAGCCCTGCACATTATCAATAGTGCATCCACATTATTAAAAACTTTATCATAATGATGAGGTACAGAAATTTTAATTTTCTTTTTTATTTATTCAAAAAACCATCATAAATTACATAGTATACAAAAAAATGTATGTTAGATTACATGATTATCTATCTCTTTTAAGCTTTTAGCTTGTGTTAGAGATAGAGAGTAATAATATTTAATTAAGGGGCCTGGTGCCGGCTATTTATTAAGGAGCATAAAATAGGCAACTTGAATCACATATTGTACGGCGTCTTTTGGACAGTGTGTGTGTGTGTTCGTTTGTTAAAGATTATAAGTGTGAGTGTGGTCGGACTTCGTACCGCCACCTTCCGCTCATCATGATACTATCGCATCGTTATCGGAAATTCGTTCAGCCCCGACTATACGATTAATTGTGTAAGCAGCACGATTGACGATTATTCGCCGAAACACGGTCGTGTGGGACCGACTTTATCAACACGACGACGACGACGGACAAAAATGATAGGTCGAAGTTAGCTGGAAACCCGCGGGCCGCTGTGCCACACAATATACGTATTGGCGGTGAATAATTATAATTGTTAATTACTCCACTAAAACGCAACATTTTTGAAAATCCTTTCTTATTGCACTCCGTTATATAAAAAGAAACTGTCCACCAAATTTCATACTCAAAGCTCCGGCGGTTCCGGCCGGGTGAATTTTTTATTCATTATTACCCCTTTCACCCCTTTTAACCTCGGAAGGAGTTGAATTTCGGAAAATCCTTTCTTAAGGGGACTCCGTAATATAAAAAGAAACTGCCGACCAAATTTCATACTCAAAGCTCCGGCGGTTCCGGCCAGGTGAATTTTTCTAGTTTCACCTTTTTCACCCCTTTAAACCCCCTTAGGGGTCGAATTTCGAAAAATCCTACTATATTGCACGGTGAAAATATGAGAAGAACCTCTATTCCAAATTTCAAGTCCGTACGTTGCGTAGTTTTTGAGATACAACATTCAGTGAGTGAGTGGTATTTGGATTTTATAAGTATAAATAACAATTTATTATTTCACAATACAATATACGACCGCGGCGCGTACTCATGCACTCGTGTGGATCCAGCCGATGTTATCTGAATTTATTTTTAATATCCGGCGCGTGACTATCGGCCGAAATATAATCTATAACTTAGAAGCGCACTATACACAGCGTTCTCGCACACGCATGCACATGTCAACGATTCGAAAATAAATTTTGCAACTTGGTGAATAAAAATGACTATAAAAAAAACGATCACGCCTCGTACAATAGTTAGATTTCGATAATTTTTTTTTTATTAGAAAGAGGAAAACATTCTACAGGGTGGATTGAATCCCGATTTTTGATTCTAATTTTAACAACGCAGTGAATTTACTTTATAAAAATTCCAAAACAATTTAATTATTTAGACGTACAGCTTCTGAAATTGCATTTGCATTTGGAAAATCGGCGTTCAATCCACCCTGTAGAAAGTATTCTTCTTTCATATAAAAAAACAATAATCGAAATCCAACTATTCTACGAGGCGTGATCGTTTTTTCTGCAAAGCGGTATTTTACATATAAAATATTACCGGCACCAGGCCCCTTAAGAACTATACACATTATATCGTATGAGTAGCGCAATAAGTGATGAAAGAACAATAAATGTTAGGAGAAAAAAATCAAAAAATAATTAATACAGATAAATAAATATTTTTAACAATAGAAAAATTATAGGAATGAGAGATTATATTCAATATTACATATAACATATTAAATAGAGAATATAAAATAAAAATAAAATAAAAACAAAATAAGTAAAATATTAAATATAGCAAAGCATATGAGACAGTTAGGTTAATTGAGAAAATTAGCCAATGATAAACAGTTTTTTAACATTAATTTTGGAACAGTGAATATTTTTTTTATATTGACATGGCATTTCGTTAAAAAACACTGGACCCAAATAATTTACGAAAGATTGACCAAAAGATTTGTTTGAATATTTGACAGGTATATTATACCGTGTTATTTCTCTTTTACCTTCCAACAGTTTGTTATGTTTATCTTTAGTGAACCTTTTAAGAGTGAGCAAAATGGCAATTTTTTATATAGAAATTTGGCTGGTAAAACACCCAGTTCCTTGTAATTTTGATTCGTAGAACCTTGCAGAGAGTACTTGTTTAGGCAAATTCTTATAATGTTATTCTGGTTGACTTGTAATTTGTTTAAAACATTATCACCTAATCCGCCCCATACTAACATACCGTATTGGAGTATCGATTGGTATAGAGCAAAATAAATAACCCGCCTTGTTTGCTTGGGAACTAAACCCTTTAATTTGTAGAATGTATAAGTAAGCGTAATTTTCCAACTAGGTTTTGAATCTGAAGATTCCATCTTAAGTTTTTATCAAATATGATACCTAAATATCGAGTACTAGTAACTTCTTTGATAAAAATACATTTATTTATGTTATTAGAACTGTTACCATCGACGCATCTATGTATTATTATAGGTTTAAGATTTGGAAAACTTTTATAAATTGAAAACGTCATAAACATGGTTTTTTCTTCGTTGAGTGTTAAATTTCTGTCACATAGACATTGATAAACTTTACTTAACCCAGCAGTCGCTTTTTCATGAACCCCATCCCCAACCCCATCGAATTATCGGTAAAGAGTAGGCAGGTATCGTTAGCATATGAAACAACTAATCCATCAAGACTTAAATCACTAACCAAGTTTATATACAATAAAAATAAAATTGGACCTAAAACACTACCCTGAGGGACTCCGTATTCAACGACACCTTCGTGACCTATCATATTATTTATTACCACCATTTGTTTTCGATTGTACAGGTAACTTTCAAACCATTTTAAGAGGACGCTACACCGAAAGTGAAACGTATACAACGACCGATAGAACGCGCTGTTAGGTGTTTTCGCAATGCGCAAGCACGCGCGCGTTTTCGATGACACGCCTATTATTCGTAGTCGGCGACCGTGGACCGGTCCGTCGAGCGCGCTAGTTCGGGAGCTCAAATTATTATTTCATGAACCTTCGTCGTATACTCGTATACACAGCGCGTAGATATGAAATGCATACACGTGCATACGTACATAGTACACATAGTACTTTGTTGAAATATTTTTAATATCCGCGGCCTGCGCCTACTTAACTAAGATGTATAGCTACTGTTTACCTATTTGTATTCACCAACCTATAGATTATAAAATCATTATTAAAATATATTTTAAATCATGTTTAACACATTATTACTTTTTGAGTTATAAATAAAATATTCCGAATGAATAAAAATTAAATAATGATGACTTGATACTTATACAACATAGCACATTCAAACGGAACACATGCAGTTAGTCATTCTTACTGATACAATATTTTTAATAATTTTTCTCAAAAACACATTTCTCCGCAAATACCAATTTGTTAGCTTATATGAACACGAAAAATACATTTTGAAAAATAACTGCATCGGAAATTCAGGATATATAATAAATGTATTCTATGCATACCAACAGATAAACTTCCACTAACTACTGCTTTGTTAATTAATATGTAATTATTGTCTGCTTCGTCTTTTTTCCGAACATATTAAACTGGTTTCACCACACATTTTACATTTAAATGTAAAATCTGATATATACCCTCTTGTATATTCCGATTGGAATTCTGTATTAATAAAAGAACAGCCATATGCTAAATTATGTTTGGTATTTCTAATTTGGTTGAAAAAGTAGGATATATCTACAATCCTTCTTCCTTCAAGTGTGCTATGAATTAATATGATTGTATTAAAATAAATGGTACATATATATTATATTTACTATCTTATTTATTTCTATTGAATAACCGGTAGGATATAAATTTGACCAGTTCAATAATATTATATTTAAAATTAAATTTATGTAAATATTATTACAACAAATAGGTTCCATTTCAAAATTTAATCGACTTAATCGAAAACTGGGTTGCGAATATTTTATCATTATTTCATAATTTTAATGGTTGTCAAATTATTTTTATTATTTTAAAGACATTAGATAAAATGACCTCACCTATGCACCAACTAGTCCTAAAATAATGAAGAACATAAGTACACAATATACATCACACATGTGACATGTACCTACGTCATACCTATCACCTATGACCTATTAATTATTATAATATACGGTTTTGTTTTATGTATTTACAAAATCAAGAAAATGTGCGAATTATTTTAAGTTAGAATTTCATAAAAATTTTTCTTTTTAAATCTAAGATTTGAAAATATAACACAAGATTGTCTACCTCTATCAAAAAAAAATCTAATACCAACCAATCAAATTTTTTTGAGCGTTTTCATATATTTACAACATTGGATATTCACTCGATTTAAAAAGGTTCCACTTTATTCATAATAAAAATATTATCAAATATACTTAGTAATATCATATAGGTAGGCTGACTGACCGTCTATATATAATATTATAGATACATATTAGATAATCGTCTTGGTGGATCACATACTAAACTCGATTTTCGCTCGATAGGTCAGCACCTGACAATTACTGAAATAAACTTATACTTTTAGTATGTGATAAAATATATAATTTATTTTTCCCAAATATTATGTGCATTGAACACAACCTTCAGATTATTTTTTACAATGACTAATTTTTTTATTTTTTTATCATGTATATATTTATATATTACACCTAAATGCATTGTGTTATTATGCATTATGTTGGTTATTCCAGTTGTACCTATTTATACACAATATTAGATATTTGATAACCATGTATGTAGTCATTATACAATGTATGTTGGATTTTATAATTTGATTTGTTCACAGATTGAATTTCCAATAATCTTTTTCAAAAAAATTAAGTAAATCAACATCAAGATATGGAATTTGTAACTATTAAGGAAGAATGTGAACCTACAGAGGAAGCATTTGTTCCTATGGCGGAAGTATTTATTCCTCTGGAGGAATTATTTATTCCTTTGGGGGTAGAACATACTGTATCTATAAAGAGAATAGATGTACAATTAAAGATAAAAAATTTATCTTCGATAACAAATAATATACCTGCGGAGCAAACAAATGTTGTTGTGAAGAAAGAATATGAACCTGTAGATGAAAAATATGAACCGTTAGAGGAAAAATATGTTCCTAAGGAGGAAGAAAATACTGCATCTCTAGAGTCAATAGATATATACATAAAGGTCGAAAATTTATCTTCGACAACAAATAATATACCTGCAGAGCACACAAATGTAGTTGTGGATAAAGAAAATGTGACTTTGATAAAAAAAAATGTACCTACAGAGAAAACAAATGTTGCTGTGAAGAAAGAAAATTTTCCTACAAAGACAAAGTATACTAAACCGAAGAAAGAATATGTTCCTACAGAGACAAAGTATACTAAACCGAAGAAAGAATATGTTCCTACAAAGACAGAGTATACTAAACCGAAGAAAGAATATGTTCCTACAAAGACAAAGTATACTAAACCGAAGAAAGAATATGTTCCTACAAAGACAAAGTATACTAAACCGAAGAAAGAATATGTTCCTACAAAGACAAAGTATACTAAACCGAAGAAAGATAATGTAACTTTGACAAAAAAAAATGTACATACAGAGAATACAAATGTTTCTGTGAGGATAAAAAATGTTCCTACAAAGAGAAAATATACTGAAGGGAAGAAAGTAAATGTAACTTTGAAAAAAGATATGGTACCTTCAAAGTTGACAAATGTCGCTGTGAAGAAAGAAAATGTTCCTGCAAAGAAAAAGTATACTAAACCGAAGAAAGATAATGTAACTTTGACAAAAAAAAATGTACCTACAGAGAAAACAAATGTTGGTGTGAAGAAAGAAAATGTTCCTGCAAAGAAAAAGTATACTAAACCGAAGAAAGATATTGTAACTTTGACAAAAAAAAATGTACATACAGAGAATACAAATGTTTCTGTAAGGATAAAAAATGTTCCTACAAAGAGAAAATATACTGAAGGGAAGAAAGTAAATGTAACTTTGAAAAAAGATATGGTACCTTCAAAGTTAACAAATGTCGCTGTGGAGAAAAAAAATGTTCCTACAAAGACAAAGTATACTAAAGCGAAGAAAGATAATGTAACTTTGACAAAAAAAAATGTACCTACAGAGAAAACAAATGTTGCTGTGAAGAAAGAAAAACTTATTACAAAGAAAAAACATCCATCCAAAAAGATTTTACCCATTAAGAAAGAAAATGTACATTTGTCTGAAAAACGATCACTACAAAAAAAGAAGATTCAACGACCAGATCCCTGCAATCTTTTTGTAAGAAACCATCTTATTTTGAATAATCCTAATTATACTAAATTATGGACGTGTACACTTTGCCATACGTGTATATTAAGCCAAAACGCTGTTGAAAATCATCGCAAGAGATGTTGCATTGTTCAATGGAGAGAAGAACTTTATACAGATGAAATGAACAAGTAAGTTTCATCATAAGCAAATATATATGGCTAATTTCTCTGTGATTTAATATATTTATTGTTTTTTTTCTTAGGATGATGGAAACACATATGCGTTATCCATGTCAATATTGTGTGACATCCTTTACCAGAAAAGTGGTATGGCGCTGTCACATGAAATGTCATGCAAGTGTACCCAGTAGAATGCGAGTTAGCTTCAAATCTTTTTTTAAATAAATAAAGAGCAGCAAAGAAACAAATGTCATTATATAGACTGATTTTACTGCTTTTAATTATAATTCCCTTTTAATGTGTTTAATTTAGTGAGTATCTTACAGAAAATAAATCATTCTAAATATAGATAGAAATCAACAAAAAAATTTTAATACTATTAAAAAGAATACAAAAAATATTTATACAAAACTTATTTCAAAAATTTCTTACCCTTTATTTTTTATCACACTTCAGTAAGTCTTAGTTCCCTGTATATTATTAATAAAACTAAATTTAATATTTTTCTGATGACCTATTGTTATTTTTAATTATTAAAATGAATAGGATATTATACTATTTGTTAATTTGTGTAAGTATATATTGTTTTTTTTTTTTTAATTTTAAAACTGTTAATACTATTATTTGAATTATTAATTATTTGATCATATAAACCAGAGGTTCCCAAACTTTTTTTCCCCGTAGACCACTAGCTAATTTTTTCTTTTTTCGTAGACCCCCTGGTATTAAATTTTCATTTAAATTCACCAATGTGTTTTTGATAGCTTTACAGTCCTTACACGGAGCTACTCAGTTCAATAGAGTTTGTTGGGTAGTAAACAATTTTGAAATAAAAAAAGTGATAAGTTTGTTTTTATATACACCTTTATTTAATAATGACAATTGTATTTATTTAATTTTTTAAATTTAAAAATTAGATCTAATAACATAAAAAAAAACTTTAATGGGAGGGGTGAGTCTGGTGCGTTGATATTAAATTTTCAATATTTGGCTTCAAATTAGTCAAGTTTAACCTTAAATCTCCTCTATCAGTTATTTCCAATCTGTTTCTCTTTTTTGTTAGAAGATTGGCGACCGTGCTAAAACCTCTTTCCACGAGGTATGATGACGGATAAGAAATCAAAAACTTTCTTGCGATAATCCATAATGCAGGATAAGTAATACGTAGGTCTCTCTGAAGCCAAAACTGCTGATATCCATTTCTTAATTTCACCTTAAGTTCTTCGTTAGTAGGTACTTATTCCGATCAGTTCATCTTGTAATGCGACATCTGATTCTTCTATGTCACCGTATGGATTGATAATCCACTGTGGTATTTGCATTATTAAAATATCCTCAAATCTTACTTTAAAGTCCATGTGAAGGACATTTAAATGTTGAACGTAAGCCAAAATGTCATCATCCTGGCAGTTTGTATGGGATAAATTCGGAAACTGAGAAAATTCGCGCCGTCCAATTTGTTGCTTCATTAAGTTAATTCTGACAAGAAAAGCTGCAATGATTGACTTTGTTTTTATTAAATTTAGATTATCACCTTGTAACTGCAAGTTAATTTCATTAAATTTAGCAAACAAATCTGTTAAATAAGCAATGTCTTGCTTCCTTTGGATCAAATTTTCTTTTAAAATAGGATCTTTAGAATCTAAAAACTCTAAAACAGTATCAAAAAGTGAAAAAATCTTGTCAAACATAAGCCTTTCGATAGCCACTGTACTTCAGTGTGAAGGAGTAATCGATGAAAGTTCTCGTCATTTTCTTCACATAACTGTGCAAATAACCTGGAATTCAACGAATTGCTTCTAATTTTATTTACTGCGTTTATGACGAATTGTAAAGATTGATGTAATCTTGCACTTAGATTTTTAGCAACTAAATGTTGTCGGTGGATGACGCAGTGAATTGCAAGTAAGCCTGGTACATGTTGTTTTAAATGACTTATAAAACCACGATAGCGCCCAAATATGGCAGGTGCTCCATCTGTTGCTGCTGATATTATATTTGTTAAAGGTATCGATTTTTCCATGAAATAATCTCATCTGCTCTCTCCATCTGTTGCTGCTGATATTATATTTGTTAAAGGTATCGATTTTTCCATGAAATAATTTTTTAAAACATTAAATATGGATTCGCCTTTGGTGTCTGTAGTTAAAGTTCTTGTAAAGAGCAGTTCTTCATGTTTTTCTTGATCCATAATAAAACGAACATATGCCAATAATAGTGCTTCATTACCAGGCAATGTTGACTCGTCCAATTGTATAGAGAAATAGGTTGTTCGCAAATAATCACACAAGTAGTTTTCAACGTCATGACCCATTTCATCAATACGTCTTTGAACAGTGTTGTTGCTTAATGGGATTTTTTTGAGGATATCATATGGAGATTGGTGTAAAACAGTTTTTAAGACCTCTGAAATGGCTGGCAAAATTAGTTGTTCCCCAATAGTATGAGGCTTCCCAGATTTTGCTATAAGCAGTGATATATTATAAGACGCACGTAAACCATCGTCGTCTCTTTTTAACGTGGTAACAAACATACTATCCAACGTGGGTCTCTTCTGAAGTTTTTCTTTCAGTGTTTGAAAGTATTTTAAATCTTTACTTCTTTTGTCAGGGTGGCACCGTCTCAGATGATCCTCTAGCTTAGATGGTTTCATAGCATCGTTGCTTAAAACTTTGTTGCATATAAGGCACATGGGAAGGGATTTGTCCGTTATTGATGGAATGAAACCGAACTTCAAATAATCAACGGTATATTGCCTACATTTCTTTTTAGATTCAGCCATATTTAATAGCAGCAATCTCTGGACAAAAATTAACCGATTACTTTAACTTAGAAAAATGGCGAGACGTACGATAGGCGATCGATTGTTACGGATGAACTAAACTTACTAAACGACAAACGTACAGTTATTCCGACAGTCAGCGCTGATATCATGTTTATCGTAGCATAGATTAAATATACTATTATTAGTATATTTAATATTTTAATCTATGATCGTAGTCATTAGTGACACGGTGGTTAGTTGATAATTACGACCTATACATTTACGTTTGAATATTTACCGTGTTATTTAATTTCATTTTATTTTTAACATTCTGATATTTACACTCGTTAGTCATTATTCATTAATCATTATCAATAGTCATTTTTCGTTCACAATATCGCACACGTGTATACATAAAAATTACAGTGCACAGTTAATAATTCTCGTGGACCCCTATTTATATCTCATGCACCCCCCATTTTTTTTCTCGTTGACATAGACCCCTTGCAGGTCAGAATCGACCCCAAGGGGTCGATATAGACCACTTTGTGAACCTCTGATATAAACAATAGTCTCTAAAAACTATTTTTTACTCAACAATAAAAATAATTAAAAGATTATGTTTCATTATGTATTGTTATATTTAAAAATAAATGTATGTATAAAATTAATTTAATTTATAAAAAAATTGAATTATTTTGTTTCTAATAATAATTAGTCATTCTTAATCAGCAATTATAATCATTTATATAATGCAACTGGCTTTAATAAAAGTATTTGTCTTGATCCTACGTCTTCTTAAATTAATGTATTTAAAAATATCTATTGCACTTTACTTTATTTTAATAGTAACATGATAGCATTTTTATTCTGGTATAATGTGATTACATCTTATGAATTTTGATTGTAATAAGTCAGTTACATCATTAGTTGTATGTTAGTATAGTATTTGATATTAAAAAAATATAGAAAAAGTTAACAAAATAACACAATTAATTAATAAATAATTTAAAGAAAGTCGGTTGAGATTTTTAGGTGATTATTCTAATGACTACAGTAATATTCATCTAAAAAGTAATTTTGATAAAAACCTTATTGTAAAATTACCAATCAATACAAATCATAGGTAATCCCATTTTTTTAAACAATCAGAATGATTCTTATTTTATTTTATTTTATTTGTTTATTTAACGCCAATCGGCAATTCAAAAGATTTACAATATGTTATATACAGAAAAGATTATAGTAATAATAGTGATAGAGAAAAAACGAGGTGGAACATAGTAATTTACAGTAAATATTTAGTACAAATAAAAACATAACATTATGATACAACTAAAAACTAACTAACTTAAGTTATATATACATTTAAAATATCATGGTTTACAAGTTATTGAGCAGACGAAGCATTCTGTGTAAAGGATGGTTATGAGAGTAGTTGAAACGGTGAGAAGGGACAAGGTAAAGAGAGTGATTTCTAGTGTAATGTACAGGAACGCGGAAAGAGATAGAGGAAAGAAGGTCAGGGGCATCAACAGTGCCATTAAGAAGAGAGGTGACAAAGGAAAGGTCAGCTTCTATACGGCGAGAAGAAAGAAGAAGGATATTCAGGGATGATCTAATGGATGAATAGTCATGGGGCGGGTGAACAATCTTGAGCAGAAAAGCAGCGTATGAGAGGAATCGGTTTTGAACTCGCTCTAAGCGTAATTGGTCTTTAGCCAAATATGGATGCCATATAACAATTCCATATTCCAAAATAGAGCGGACAAGAGAGAAATAGAGGGAACAAAGACAAGTGGGGGACGTGAAAAGGCTAGTGTTGCGCTTTATGAAACCCAGGACTTTTATGGCTCTACCAACTGTTATGTTAATATGTTGTTCGAAAGAAAGAGAAGGAGTTAGGTAGATACCAAGGTCTTTGACAGAAGAAACACGTTCGAGTGGGGAGCCGTTGAGGGAATAAGGAAAGATAATATATATACGCTTTCTGTGGAATGTCATACTATGGCACTTGTTGAGATTGAGCGTAAGGCCTATACGCTGAGTCCAGAGACAGAAGGAGTCGAGATCTGACTGAAGTTGACGGCAGTCGGAGATAGAAGTAATTTTAGAATAAATTTTAATGTCATCCGCAAATAGAAGGACTTTGGAGAATGAAAGGTAATTGTTAATTGAGTTAATAAAAATTATGAACAGAAGAGGACTAAGATGTCCTCCTTGAGGGACTCCAGAAGGAGTTATAGACAAGTCAGAGGTAGCACCATGGATTTTTACAAATTGCATTCTTGGACTAAGATATGATTGAAGCCATGATAGTAAAGGGTTCCCAATACCGAGTGATTCTAGTTCGGAGATAAGATGGCTATGGATAACTGAGTCAAAAGCTTTACTAAAGTCAGTGAACACGGCATCAACTTGGCAATCGGACTCAAAGCTCTCAAGAATATACGACGTGAGAGCTAGGGTAAAGGTGGTAGTAGATTTCCCAGGACGAAAACCATGCTGGTCAGCCACTAATATATGGTTGAGACTTCTTTTGATATTAGTGTATACAATAGACTCAAGTAGTTTTGAAATGTGGGGGAGAATAGAAATAGGCCTGTAGTTAGAAACAAGTGAGGGATCACCAGATTTAAAAACAGGGGTAACAGAGCTGGTCTTCCACACAGTAGGAAAAATACCTTCATCGAGTGATTGTCTAAAGAGTAAGAATATAGGGTAAACAATGGAGTCTTGACAATTAAAAAGTAAACGTGCAGAAACACCATCAGGACCATTGGATTTGTTATTTTTTAGGGAGTTAAGTGCAAGTTGCACGTCATCAAGTGTAATGAGGCAATTAGAAGGAAGTTCGTACGGATATCTATTATTTGTAGGGGGATTAAAAGGTGGAGAAATAGAGGGATTATACATGGAATAGAAGTACTTAGATAACAAATTGGCAGAATCACGAGGATTATCAGCCGTAGTGGTACCCCAACGTAAGGTGGAGGGTATCGTGTTGTGTTTACTTAGGTTTTTAGTATACTTCCAAAAGGAAGAGGGGTTTTGAGTGAGCGAGTATTCTGTATGTCTTATATATGACTGATAGTCTATCTTAGAAGTGTGCTTACATTTCGCACGAAGCTCAGAAAAAGCTAAGTAGTCGCAGGGCAGCTTAGTCCGCTTGAAAACTGTATGGGCACGTTTTTTCTTTAAAATTAGATTTTTAAGTGTGGGATAGGTCCAGAGAGGAAATTTCGGTAACTTGTAAATTTTTGTGGGAACAAACAGCTCAATGGAGTGAAGCAGGGCTTCATTAAAAATAGAGGCAGCATCGTCGATTGAATATTGTGAAAAGGTAGTCTCCCAGTTAAATGAGTTAAAAAATTGCGATATACCAGAGTAGTTTGCATCTTTGAAGTCTTTATAGGTATGGGTATTATCTGCCACATTATCAGATTGGAAAGGAAAGATTATGTGAAGAGGCGGGTGATAAGGGTCCGGAATAACAAGTGATTCAGTTGCTGTACTGCTAGTGACTTTATTGGAGTTTGAAAAAATAAGATCTAGAATGCTGCCATGACTATTTGGAAGGAAGTTATGTTGAAAGAAATTTAAGTAAGAAAAAGAGTCTATAATAGATGTGGTAACCATATTGTGATCATTTGTGGCAATTAATCCTAGTTCATCAGATGACCATGTAACATTAGGTAGATTGTAGTCACCGCAAAGGATAACTGATACAGATTTATAGGAGGATATGATTTGCTCAACAGAAGCAACGTGAGATTCAACTACAGGAAGAGGAGAATGTGGAGGTAAATAAACGCCACCTACCAATAAATAATTAGAGTTGAAGGACAGTAAGGCAAATATTTGCTCAACATTCGAGGTATTTAATGTAATAGGATGAGATTTAATGGAATTATTGATGGCAATTAATACTCCGACTCCTCGGAGAAAAGAACTGTTGTTTGGATTTCTATCGAGTCTAGTCACATGAAAGCCATGAAAACCTAATTCACTATCACTTATGTCAGGTATTAGCCAAGTTTCAGTGAGGATAATGACGTCATAAAAGTTAAACATTGGGAAGGAACATCTGAGATTGACTAATTTGGTTTTTAGGCCACGTACATTTTGATAGAATATTTTTAGATTGGAATTAAGGGCTTTATTACATATATAATTGCTTTTAGTATTAGAATTAAAATCTGGTTTAGAAAATGAAGTTTTAAAGTTATTAAAATACAATACGAAGGGTTTTAAAGTTTGTTGAGCTGAGTGGCAGCGCGTACAGTAAGACGATTGAGATTTAAAGTTATACATACAGTTGTGATGTAGATCTGAAAGACATGAACAGTAGTACAAGATGGCTTTGTTCGAAGTAGGAGGCGATTGATTAGACAGTGGCAGGTCGGTACTTGTTAGTTTTTTGGATGGACAAATGTAGAATTAGGAGCATGATGACGTCTGGTCTGCGATGACCGAGAAAGTGGCACAATGAAGGGGAATCCATCTCTGTAGTTGATCGTCAGGTCGGTTTCTCCGTTCTTTTTGCGGTTTTCCAATTCGGTGTATACAAGACGGATAGACTCTCGCTCAAGTGGGGTGCGATCACGGGTCATAGTGACAGAACGAAACCTATTGTCAGGGGGAAGGCCTCTGGCATTTTTATTGAAGTCAGAAACTAGTTTAGAGCTATTTCTTTGGAAGAGAAGAATACCTTGAGAGGTCTCGGACCCCTATCATTAGGTTTGCCAAGTCTGATTGACTTGAGATTAGCAACTACTTCAGGAAAGTATGGATTGATAGTCTCAGCTATTTTCGAAGTGTCATCAGAGATTCTTTCTTATATTATAGAAGATGACGATTCCTTTAATCCACGAATAATGACATTCCGAGAGCATCGCTCACGTTCGGAGATCTCTTGAAGAATGCTAGGGACAGTGCCAGCAGAAAGAGTAGGGCGACAACTGTTTGCCGCTTCAAGGTGTTGAATACGCTTGTTGAGATTAGAGATGTTCTCACGAAGATTGTCATTGTCTAATTTTAATTCCGCTACCTGAGTTGACAGATAACTAATGCTTTCTTTCAGCTCAGTAAACTTAGAACTTTGGGATTCACATAGTAGTTTACACTGGTCCAGGGTTTCAATTTGAGTTTTTTGGTGTTCAGCCATAGTTTTGTTAAAAACATCTAAGGTTAGTGGAGCGGCTGTTTTGGCACGAGTAGTAACTTGGGAGACAGCATTTGGAGTCGTCGGGGGCATAGCTCAGCAAAAACGAACGTCACAAATTAGTCTGTTCCTTTAGGAGAGAAGATGCAACCAAAGTTGCAGCGATGCGTGCAAAATGAAAAGTAGTACTATTACTAATACTAATAAAGTTTGTATCCACGCGTCTAAGTCTCCAAGAGAACGGAGGTGACGAAACAGCTGATACGTAATCTAGTTTTTTGAACTAGTTCAAACAATAATTGTTGATAAGAAGTAGACTGTACTCACGATAGTTCTCTGCCAGAAAGATGAGTGACAATTTTCAGACTGTTGCACTGCAAAATATAGATGGATAACACGAACAAGGTTTGAGAGAGTTTAGACGTAGAAGCAAAAACACTACAAGTGAAGAAAAACACATAAATACTCGAGAAAAAATATTTTTTATAGAGAGCAGTAGGTACTTGTTATCACGTTATCACTTATTCTTGTTATTTAAGTTCTAAAAATGACAAACAACATACTAATAAATAAATACTTAATAGTAAGATTTTTTTTATCAATTTTTATTTTATATCAATTTTATGTTATAAATAAAGCAGGTAATTTAATTACAACAAATTTAAAAAAGTCTTTGAGTTCATATTATTATTTGCGACTCATTTAAATATAAGTATAATATCTGAAAAATACTATATGATTAATATAATGAATTATAGGATTAATTTTCACCGAATACAGAAATCGTTCAAAGACATTCGTATAAATTAATAATTTAAGAATTTCAGAAATGTTACGACAAATTTCAGTGCAGTACTTATAAAAACTACGGTGGCTTCTAAGTTTCAGTTTTATTAAAATTATTGTTATAATTTGGTAGTTGGTAATAGTGTATTCAAATTATGTTTGACTGGACAAACCGGATACCCACATTATTATTTCATAACTATTTTATGTATTATCCGATAAATTTCATAATAATCTTTAACCGAAGTCCCTGAGAATCGAGAACATATTCATTATTCCGAATCTCTGCCGCAGCGGTCGGTTGTAACCATCTCCAATGCCTCGTCGTAGAGACGATACTGCTTCATGTACTGTTGTAAACGATGTTGACGGTTGACGTCATTGCTATTGACCGATGCTTATTTTGGTAAGTGATTGCAATTAGTGTATCATACGACAAAAAACCAAAATATATTGTCATTAAATCGTTACTACTCATTTTATCAGTAGGTACCTGTATTGTTCAGAAGCCTCAATGACACTGTTATTTTCGTCGCGGGAGCAGATGAAGACCAGAGGCGGATGATTTAGCAGACAGCAATGAGAATCACATTTTTTTCTCCTCTCCTATGAATCGGTTGTATTTCATTATTTTTGTTTGTTAAAATTGAATTATGAAAATAGATATATGATATATATATATGATAAATGTTTTGTGTTTATTGTAGGTTTAATGCTATTGCCGTTCGTTCGTTATTAAAGTAACACAAGTGACTCACTTTTTCATAAATTATCGTCATACGTTATAATGTATTAATTTTCTTATTTTTCCACCTAGGTAAAAAAACAAGAAAGCTGTTCCGTGAGAATCTTCGTTCGCTCGAGATCGACCTGATACCTTCCTGCAAAACCTCTACACGGTGTTATGTGGACTGGTCGACTGGAAGATCATCTAATTGCACAGCTCTCCGGATTGGACTCCCACCATAATCCGCTTTAACTCTTAAGTATTTATAAGTTGTGTCCTTATTGTTTAGCTTTAAGTCATGTCCGATTTTGTGTGAACTCTGTGGTCATTGTACTAAACTGATCCGACCACAGAAACTTCCCTTCTTTTTGTTGTTAGCTTACCTGTATTGCCTTGCTTTTGAATTTACAATTTAGTTTTCTAAATAATTGAGATCCGACCGTGAAGTATTCCCCTTTTATTAGTTTTATTATGATGGGTTTTTCTTTTTTTTTATGTCTGTATTTAATTTCGACCAGCAGGATTGCTGCGATTTGTACGAACCTTGTACTTTTCTGATAGGAAATTTTGTCTCGTTGGTATTATGGGAATATCAATTTTTTAATTTCTTGATAGTTTTCCGAATAATTAAGAAAATCGGAGAAAGATTTGCACAAAATTTTAACCGAGATCGACAGTCAATCCTACCTTCTAGTCAGGGCCATCTTAAGGTTTTACGGGGCCCCGGGTCCAACATATTTCGGTGGCCTTATAATACTAAATTATGATATAAACATTTTTTAACACATAATGTATTATTATTTATTAAATATTCTACTTAATTAGTAAAAAGTGAATTTTTATTTAAATCTCTGATACTTTAATGTTTATTATAATTTAAAAAAATACCAAAATACAATCCTACTAATTAAAATGTTAACATATTAATTATTTATACATTTATATGTTTATAGTTAAAAATAAATGTAATTCATAAAACAAAATCTAAAAAACAATAAGAAAACATTATATATAGGTATTGATATAAATTTGTCAATTTTTAAATACTCTTTAATGGTTTCTTCCTAGCTTTTTCATTTGCAAAGTCTTCTATAATATTTTCATAATCTAAACTTGATAGTAGTTCATGTTCAATACTCATTAAAGATAAGGAGTTTAAACGTTTCTGGCTCATGGTACTTCTAAGCTCTTCTTTAATTAAATTTAACTTGGAAAATGAACGTTCTCCACTACAGTTGGTAATCATCATTGATAAAAAAATTTGGAAAGATATCATTATGTTTGGAAATGTTTCTTCTAGTCCATTTGATTTTAAACATTTGTATGTACTAGAAATACTGAACTCAGAAATATCAAGTTCCGATAGATATGCTCTTAAATGTATACATTCTAAAATGAATTCATTTTCATTAATGTCTAAATGATAAAATTCCGCAAATGTTTTACAATGGACTTGTATTTCTTTTGTCTCTAATTTTTTTAAATTTGAGAAAAATCCAAACAGTTTATTTATTGATTTGTATGATTTACCACGAATTTTTAACTGAGTTATTAATGTATCTATTATTGGGAAGTAAGTTTCTATTTTGAATTTTTTACTACTTGAAAACGATATACATATTTTCGTTGGTCTGTTCACCGGGGAATGTTAAATGAATACTCCTCTTTTTAGTTCGTTGATGTAAATCTTTATAGTCAGAATCTGGAAATTTTTTTCTAGCGACAGATTCATAATTATAAAATACTTCTCTAATTTCACTTAGAAAACCAGCAAGGGAATCAAATAATTTTGAACCGACGTCAATAGTAAGGTTTTCTTTTTGTAAATTTTTATTTGTTTCATTTATTCTTCATAATCTTAATAATTATAATAATCTTAATAATCTTATTGATGTCTCATGGATACAAGATTTTGCATAAAATTTACTTTGTAGTGAGTAAAAAATAAATTTACCGGAAAATGGCAAACAAATTGTTAAGTGTTAGAAAATCGATTTTTTTTGCAAAAGTTCACTCACCTTTTTAGCAATTCGGTTTTATAGTTATATCAACTATCTTTAGAAATAAAAACTCATCCACCCCACTTATACATTTTTTCAAGTTTAAAAGACCCACCCTTGTATCTCACCCAAATTTAGTAGTGTTTTATCCGTTTTTTTATTTGATTATAATGCATAATTAATATATTCGCTCGAAATTATTAACTTTTCAAATTTTGTTATTGAGATAAACAACCATTACGTTTTATATTATCTTTTCTAAAACTATGATAATAAATTGTATTAAATTATCATTATATAATCTTAAATTTACAACATAAAGTATTTTCCATAAACTTTTTTTATCTATATTTCCTATTTTCACTGGTTGAATTTCACTAGTTCGTGTACCGTCAACCGAATTATGACAAATTAACCAAGATTTGACGTATGATCCTGGGTTTCATTTTTCTCATGGAGAACTATTTATATTTACAAATATGTATAAAATAAACGGTATTACGCATTGTTAGTTTTGCTCGTAGTCAAGTAAAAATATTATTCATAAAACTAAACTTCACGTTCAAACTCTGCTGTTAGCATTGTAAAAATAAGTAATTATTAGCATATGGCTCCGGCAAGCACAAAATAATAAATAGGTAAAATATATAAATTTCAAAAATATAAACTAGAATAATAGTCATAGAACAAATTAAGAGACTCAGTACTAATTAAATTATATAGTTATAAAATAGTCAAAAGATAGCAGTTAAAATTAAGAATTAAGTTTGGTAATAGTAATTTGGTAACTCATAGTTTCATTGTTTTAATTGATATTTCCTTGGTCACAGTCGCACGCCCAGTTTTTTCATCCATTCGATACCCTCCTCGCTGGCTGTGTGGATTTCCTCTATACCTCCTGAGAAATTCATTAACGGGCATTCTTCGACTATATGTTTAATGGTTTGCTTTTGTCCACAGCTGCATAGAGGAGATTCCACCATTCCCCACTTATGTAATAGATAATTGAATTTTCCTTGGTTGGTTCTAATGCGATTTAGCGTGGTCCATACGGCTCGTGGTAAGTTGAAACTTGGTACTTTTACCGTTGGATCTTCAACCAGTGCTGAATTTCTTGCCTCACACTCTAGCCAACTCTTTCTCCATTCAGCCTGTAATTCCCTAGCGGTTATATCTTCATCCCAAACAGGGCGTCTAGATTTTAGCCTTTTATTTGGGTGGTGTTCTATGTCGTTATAGATAGGCAGTTCAGTGTTCCTTTGTACTTTATTGATAATATTTTGTGTAGCTATTTGTCTGCGGATTTCCGGAGGGCCAATGTTTGAGAGTACGGGAAGCCATTGAGTTGGAGTGCTTCTTACTGTACCCGTGACTATTCTCATTGCTGCATTTAGTTGAACGTCAATTTTATTGCAGTGAGCACTTCTTGTCCACACGGGAGCGCAATATTCAGCTACACTGTATACTAAGGATAGTACCGAGGTTCTCAGAGTACCTGCGCTGCATCCCCAAGAAGTCCCAGCTAGTTTGGATATGATATTGTTTCGTGATTTTATTTTGTTTTTTGTTGTTTCTAACTGTTGTCTAAAAGTAAGCGCCCTTTCGAGTTTGATTCCGAGATACCTAGGACATTCTTCATTTGCGATGTTGACTCCACCAATTTTTAGTTTAAGTTCTCTGTTTGCCTCACGATTGTTCAGGTGGAAGGCCACTCCTGTTGTTTTATTAGCGTTTAGGTTGAGATGCCAGTTTTTGAAATAATTTTGTAAAGTGTCTAGATCTTTGTTCAGGGTCTCTTCTAGTTGTTCAAAGGTCTTTCCTTGGGCTAATAGGCCTATGTCATCTGCATATATGAATTTTCTCGAATTTGTTACCTCAATGTCGGCGGTTTATACATTAAATAGAGTCGGTGATAGTACTGATCCTTGTGGTAACCCGTTTTGTAAGATTCTTTTCCGGCTTGTCACCCCATTCATGTTGACTTTGAAACTTCTGTCAGAAAGTATTTGTTCCAATAAGCGTAAAGTAGATTTACATCTAAGATTTTTTGCTAATTTGAGTAATAGGCCTCTTTTCCAGACTGTGTCGTACGATGCCGACAGGTCGAGAAAGACGGCCCCGGACTTCATCTTATTTTGAAAACCATTTTCCATGTAGGTCGTTAAGGCTAGCACCTGTTCGCAGCAGTTTCTTCCACTTCTAAAACCAGCTTGCTCCATGGGTATTGTACGATCTAATAGTGGAGACATTCGCCTTAGTAGTAATCTCTCAAAAAGCTTGTATACTACTGATAGTAACGAGATTGGCCTATAATTTCTCGGGTCATTTCCCGGCTTATTTGGCTTCAGGATGGTCACGACTTTCGCTTCGCGCCATGCTTTAGGGAGAGTTCCTTTGTTGGCCACCGATGAGAAAAAACGAGCAAGCCAAAGTCTACTTCTAGGACCTAGGTTTTTGATAAATTCCGGTAATATTCCGTCGACACCGGCTGCTTTCCCATTTTTGACATTTTTTAAGGCTAGATGGACCTCCTCTTCTATAAAGTCGTTCATTAAAGCAGAACTTTCTTCACAGTTGTCTAGTTCTTTTTTATATTCATTTTTAATCTTAATGATCCTTTGTTTTGTAGGTTTAATGTTCGAAGTTTTGAAAAGGTTACTTGCAACTGCGTTCGCTGTGATGCCCTGTTCTTTCCTGGTAGGTTGAGCGGAGCCTAGCTTTCTTAATAGGTCCCAGCTTTTTCTGCTTGAGTGGGAAAAGTCCATCTCTTCCATGGCTTTAACCCACCTTTGTCTCCGTTCTTCATCTAGTAAAAAGATTAGCCGGTCTGCTGTTACATCGGATTGTGTTTGCTCGTACTCATTTAACAGTTTGTCGCATTCTTTAGACCAGCAGGGTATGTAATCCTGTCTATGTCCCCTGGGCATAGCTTTACCCGCTGCCATTTTGATTAATTTTGTAAACCTGTCATAGTTAAGCGGTATCGGCTCAATGCGGTTTATATTTTCTTCCATATAAGTTGTATATTTGGCCCAATCCGCTTTCCTTACATTACATCTATTAAGTTTTGGTTTGCTCACTCTAGTTAGATTTAGACCAATATCCACTTGGACAGGAAGGTGTTGGCTCCTGGGAAATTCTTGTAATATTCGCCGGTTTGCTTTAAGGGGCATATTACTAGAGTCCGTAATGACAAAACATAAATCAGGGGATGTGATCGAACCCCATCTTCCTGATTTAAAAGTGCCGCCTTGTTTAGCATCATACAGTAACTGGAGATTGTTTAATTGAGCCCAGTTGCTGAGGGTTTCTCCGTTATCATCTGTACTATTATAGCCCCATTCCATGTTGTGCGAGTTGAAGTCTCCTATATAAACTGCAGGGTGCTCTGCCAGTGGTAGCACAGATGTGGTCCATTTTTCCGACGGAGGTTTATATATGTTGAAAATTTTTGTGTTCCCTATCTCGATTCCGACCGTATGCTTGTTTCCCTCTAACCTCCTTATGTTTTTTGGGTCCAAGTCTTGACTCACAAAGGTAGCCATGCCATGTTTGTTGTGCCCTATGTAGTCGATCATCTGAAAGCCTGGGATCTTTAGCTTTCCAAGCTGATCATCCGAAATATGGGTCTCTTGCAGTGCTAAAATGTCCGCGTGGTGGAAAACATGGCTGATTAATTCAGCCTTTGACTTGGTCATTCCTTCAACGTTGAGCTGCACTATTCTCAAAAGATATTCTGTGGCTTTATGTCCATTTTTATTATTACCATGGTTTAAGTTTAAGTTTTGGTCCTTTTGGTTATTAAGGCTATGTCCTTTCTCTTTTTTGGTACTTTTCTTTTTATAAAATTTTTTTTGGTTTTTAATAATATTCTTTTCTTTTGGAACTAGTGCTACTTTCAAAGCATGTGTCCTAGTAGCCTTGAAAAAGGCTGTTTTGCCGGTATGGCCAGGAGGTCCTAAGACGTTTGGCCGCCAGTTTGGTGCTGTTTTGTTTCGTGTCATAGTTGTATAATTTCTTAAGTGGAGAACTTTGATATTACTTGGTAACAATGACACTACTATAACAGGGGAGACCACGAGAAGGTACAGCACCACCTCCCCCAAAAATAAGTAATAATATTTGGACACACTAGTATTATTTTCAGACAAATTTCTATAACCTGATTTTCTAACACAGTTGACGATTGTTTCTATTTTTACTAGTCTCCGCGCTTTATCATATAGCCGTGTAGCATCCATAGGTTTATTAGTTATAAGTTATAACAATAAGTTATTTACAATAAAAATGACAATGTGATTGCCATAATTTATTGACAATACAATTTTATTCTTATTTCTTTTGAATAAAATATTTTAAAATCATCAAGCTACAAAACCGACATAATGTTATATAATACCACATTTTTTTTTTATATAATATAGCATGAGAGTACCAAAATGCAGGGACGGTGCCAGAATTTTTTCCCTAGGGGGCAGTAAAAGGCAAGTTCATTTTTTGAAGGGGCAAGCTCATAAATTTTACTCCTGTCAATAATAATAAAAAAAAATTAATAATTTATGTATCAGTTATACAGATAACACTGTAATTCTGTATAAGTGCATTTTTACATACAACATGAATTTAATACTTATTAGTTATTACGTAATAGTTAATAGTAATATTTAAAAATAAAAAATTCAACTCAAGGTAAGATTTTAATATGAAAACAATTTTTACTATATAAGTGCACCTCTGCGTAAAATAACATACATTTAAAACATAATAGTAAGTTTAAAAATAAAAAAAGTACAACTATAAGTAAGATTTATAATGAATGAAAATATTTTTATTTTAAATAAGCATTATTTTTCTGTTATGATGAGCAGCAGAAAACTTGTCCACAACTTTCTCCATAACCAGATTTTTGGAAATGTTTTTTTTCAATCGAAAGAATTGCTATATCTGATAGTCTTGTGTTCATCATTTTATTTCTTAAATAAGTTTTAATTTGTTAGAGGCTAGAAAAAGTTCTCTCTACCCCAGCACTGGACGGCGGTATAATAATATTGCTATGGTACATAATAAATACAGTTCAGAAAAAGCCAATTTGTAACATTCTAATAATTGTATAAAATCAAGGATAGTGTTCATTTTAGTTTTTTTTTCTGTCTGATGTCTATTTATGAGTTTTGGTATTAACTTCAATTCAGATTCTAAGCTTTCAATATCAACATCATAATGTTTGGCAAAAGGTAATAATTTTTGAATGTTTAAAAATGATTTATTTTGAGGATTAAATGAACTAATACCAGACAGTATTGGATCATTATCAGAAAATCTTCGTTGTAGTTCATTGACCATTCTATCAATAACTGGATTAAATATGATTATCTTAACATCATTATTTTTCAGAACATTACTATTTTCAGATCTTGGTATTTCTGTAATATAAGGTAAAAATTTAACAGGCAATTTACGATGAGTTCTTCTTCCTATGTTTTCTTCAGGTAATGGAATGTTATTATTTTCTGCAAAAAAAACAACTTTTTCCAAAAGCCCATTAAATAATCTATCAACTGTCCGAAATTCTTTAAGTAATCAATTAATGATTCAACCATAATACAACTAGTTCCTAAATCTGAATTGGGCAATTGTAAATAATCAGATACAATTTTTATTTAACTAAATGTATCACAAAAGAGGAGTAAACAAAAAATAAATTCAAAATTAATGTGAACTAAAAGTGATTTAGCTTCCATACTTTTCTCACATTTTGATTCCATACTGATTTTATTTAGAATTAATAGTATAACTGAAAATGTTTCTCTAATAGCAATACATGCTGATATCTGACAAATCCACCTTGTTTCACATAACTTTTTTAGTTCAACAGTATTTTTTTTTGGAAACACTTTTTTCTGGAGATCCAAAAAAACTATGTGTACAGTAGATCTGCTTACAAAATTATACAAATGTTGAAGAAGTGCTATACATTTTTCAATTTCTGGAATATTTTTAGATTCATCCACAATAACTAAATTTAGACGGTGGTTATAACAATGTGTATATAATGCTTTTGGTACTTATTTTTGAAAAATTGATTGCACACCATTTTGGTTACCACTTATTACAGAAGCACCATCATATGTTTGTGCTATGCAATTTTGGATGTTTATTCCACAACCTGCTAAAGTTTTTTTAATGAATTCAAATAAGGCCTTGGCATTTAGTTCAGAACAAGATACATATCCCAAAAACCGTTCATTTACTGTATTATTGTAAAAAGAACGTACCATAACTGATAATTGTTCAGTTTTACTGATGTCTTTGGTTTCATCAGCCAAAACTGAAAAGTACTTAGATTTTTGTACTTCATTTGCAATTGATTTGATAACCATTTGACTCATAATACTAAATATTTCATTTTGTATACTGTGATGTGTATATTTTTTTTTTGTAATCTTTTATCTCTTTTAGCACAAAGTTTTAAAAGTTCTAAAAAATTACCTTTATTTATGCTTTTACCGTTTTCATTATCTCTACGTTGAGCAATGTTTTGACAGGCCGTAAAAAGTAATATTTCTGCAACTGTTGCAATATAATAACGATTTTCTTTTATAATTTTCTCATTTTCTTTATTAATAAGGGCTATAATAGATTTATCAGTTTTTTCAGTCATTTTAAATCCATCCCATTTAGTCATACATAATTTATGTGAAACTGATTTGTCATGCTGCTTTATACCATTATTTTTTTCCATGGCTTTTTTCCAATTCTTAAATCCTGATTCGGAAAACGGCGATCCAGAAGGATCAGTTGTAAAAAATCGACAAGGAAAGCAATAACACAAATTTTCATAACACTGTATTCTAACCATGGATACAATTTATACCATTCGGAATGAAAATGTCTCCATTCTTTGCCGAATTTTGTTCTTGGATAATTTTTCAACACCGGCTGAGTAGGGTTATCAGAAACAACTTGTGTGATGTCACATGGTCCACTTCGAGGTAATAAAGATTTAATGCTTACTTGATTTTCTTTCCTATGTGCAGTTTTTAATAAATTAAAATCAGCACTGTCTGAATCTGTTGACAATTCGTCACAACTGCCTATAAAAAGTTAAACTTTAAAAATATTGTCAAGTATTAAATAATTAAATTTTACATGGATATACCTGGTTACATTTGCAAATCATTGATTAATTTTAATTGATGTTGTGTAGGTACACAAATTAATGATAGTAATTAATTTTAAAAAATGTTAAAAAGATTAAACTCATAAATTATGATATTTTACAAAAATATTATAAGTCATTATATTGTTCTATAATAAAATTATAATGTGTTAGCTTATGTATTATGTATATATCCTTTATCTATGTAACTATACTTAGATATTCTATATATAATATGACAATATTGGAAATTGTTGTAAATATTTTGAGTGTAGTGAGTTTTTGTTTATCTTTTTTAAGAAAATAGTGTACCTACACCCTATGTTTATTCACCAATATACCACTAAGTTGTAAGCAGGGTTGCCACCCGTCCCGTATTTCACGGGACTGTCCGGTTTTTGTTTGATTTGTCCCGCATCCCGGCTTACGCAATATGTCCCGTATTTGAGTATTTCTTATAATTATACACAAATATCGTGATATTTTTTAAATCTATATGTACATTTTCACCAAATCAATTGATTTAATTTATTTACACACAATTTGTTTCTTATACGCAGCAAATTATATTCAGTTGTATTAACAGATTACCTACCATAATACGTACTGATGTTTATCCGTTTATATTATTAGATTTTAGACTTTAGTATTAAATATAATATTATTATATAAACAAGTTATAGATGTGCGTTTATTTCATGCAATCAACATTTAAAAGCAAACAAATATGAAAAGTATAAGAAAATCTTTAGGCAATTTTATTTAAATGTTAATACGAGTACATATTTATCTAAGGGCCGATTTCACCAAATATGCATTAATCGTGGTTACAGTAATCATGATTAAAAGTTAATCGTGATTAATTAAGGTTTGGATTTCACCATGCTAATCACGGTTCTACTAATCACGATTAAGGTAACCGTGATTAACTCTACTAACCATGATTAGTGTCCCTATCAAACAGCTGTGGCCTACGAAATATGATAACAGTTACATTATTATTTATCAATTTCAGTTCTTCATTGTTTTATTTGAAATTTAAAACAGTTCATGTCTGTCAGTTTTGTTTATTTTATTTTTAAATATGTTTTAAACATTTTGAAGAGGAAACGGGAACGTAGTTTCGAGTACTCTGAAAGATAATACCCTTTTCTATTCCTAAAACGCTCAGCAGTATCTCCACCTGAAAAGTATAACGACCACTTATGTTTAATTAAAAAATTCAAATGACCTTTAAACAGCCCTGTCCACTAGTACCATAGGCTTAAATCACAGGGGTGCTTAATGCCTTCAAACTTAAAGTTTAAACCCTTATTATTTTTTGTCTTATTATTATTGTATTATTATGGTGCATAATATGTATCTTTAATATTTTGTAACTACAATTACAACAACTTATGTGAATATGATAAAATTGTTGTTTTTGTAATTGACTTTTATTGTAAAAGCTCAAGGGGGTTTGAGAGAAATTTGGGTGTGGTGAGTTTCTCATGTTAGCTAGTACTTAAGCACCATAATGTTTAGGAATAATTTGGTTCTATAACTGGTACTAATAAAAAAGGGATGATAATATAAGGACAACGGATTGAGAAGATGACGAACTCGTCTTCGTTATCATCGTCATCGTCTTCTTCAAAAGCAATATTTATAACTCGTTGCCTAGTACGATGCAATGAATATTTGAATATGAAATAACTGCAGTCACTACAACACGACTGATTATTTTCATCTCCGAGTACGAGTTTAATTAAAAATTTAAAACGGTATTTTTATGCACATTCAAAAATATTAAAAACATTAAACAATAATAAACAACTGATTACTGATAAGTACTGATAGTAGAAACTTCTAACCGCGATTAAGAACGATAAACGGCCGAAATTGGGCGGTTAGTTTCTAATCGTGATTAAGCGGCGGTTACGCTTAACCGACTTTGGTGAAATCCAAAATCTCTGGTTATCAATGTTAATCGTGATTAAGGTTAGTTAACCGCGATTAACTGTGTTGGTGAAATCGGCCCTAAGTGGTTTAACTTCTCAGGTGACAACATTTTTAGAGTGATAGAATGCTTACAATTATACAATGAAATTTCCTACAACGATTTAGTGAAAGTTGTTAAGACATTACAACTAGAAAATATTTCTTTAGTGGCCTTTTTAATGAGTATTGCATAATTAAACCTATTTTAAATAATGTTTATAGTATAGAGCAAAATGTTTACTCTAAGTGGACAAAAATATTTTCAAGTGGTACAAAAGAAAATTTCTAAAATATATTTCTTTTAGTTTCATATGTGTTAAGTATTCCACCATCAAATGCTTATGTTGGAAGAGTTTTTTCTATTATGAATCAAAAGTGGTCAAAAGAAAGGAACCGGTGCAAAGTAGAACTTATCAAGTCAGAACTTCAAATAAGCCTAAGCTTTGAAGAAAACTGTTCAGATTTTATTGAAAAAATAAAGATAGATGAAGACTTACTTAAAGCAGTATCAAGTAACCAAAAATATTCTTTTAAAACTAAATAAAAAACTTTAATTACAATACTATAACTAATTTTTCATATTATTCTTAATTTTTAACACAATTATTATAATTTGTTCCTAAATTTAAAATTGTATCTTGTTGTCTGTTAATCTAACAATAGTATTTAGTTTGTATAGGTATTATAATATATTATAATACTAGTGAGAGCTTTATATTTATGTTATTGTTAATATTTAAAAATACATCTGTTAGAATTTTTTTTAGGCTAACTCAATTTTGTATTCCATAAGAATTTGAATACATAATAAAATAAAGAGCCATAATTATAATATTATTTTGAATTTTATGGAGCTATACAAATTAACAATGTTTTATTTCATTGGCTTGTTAATAAATCAAACTTAATATTGCCAAAAAAAAATATGTGTCCCGTATTTTTGATACTGAAAGGTTGTAAGCCTGGTTGTAAGTAGGTAGTAGTTACTGTTAATTACTTACTTGTGCCTATATCTAAATCACTTTGAACATCCCATGATTGCACCAAATTGGAAATGTCAGCAACTGTATCTGTAGATTTTTGTTTTTTTTGTAATTCATCTTCATTAGCTGAACTGGTGTGAGGACCAAAGTAAGAATCAATTTAACTTTCAGAGTTGGTAAGATATTTATATATTGTGGGGCGAATAAAGAAATTAATTAATAATGATAAAAATAAACACAATCGTTTAACAATATATTACATAAAACGAACTGTAATTGAATTATATAACAATTAAAAATACTTAAGAAAAACACTAGGAAAATTCAATAACGCTAAGACACTATATGATTAAAGAAATCCTACACTGGCGAGGGTCGGAAAACGAGTGACAGATAAAATAAAAATAAATTAAAACCTAAACGTTATTGTTGACTGTTGAGATTAATAAAATGGGAAATGAAACGAAATTTACACCGAAAACGTCTATCCATTTTATCTACAAAAATATGTAGGTATATGGTTTCGTATATCGTATTTACTATAATTTACCAACCATATAACAATAAATAATAATACAAACGTAATGCAACTATGCGGACCCACGCCACACACACACACACACACACACACATAATAATGAACAAAATAGTTCATGCCTTGACGAGTCGTTTGGAAAACCCGACTAATTAATAGGTTATCGTCGCTATTTTTAAACATTTTGAATCGTGCCATATTTATGAATACGGTGAGTGGAAAATTAAGATAGTCTTCCTATCAAAATATTTACCATTAAATAGTATTTAATAACATAATGTCAATCATAAACGTTCACATACCATTAAAAATAGGAGTTAAAATATCTGGGGGGGGGGGGGCGAGAGAAGGACGAGAAGTGATCATAGGGTGGCAATCGCCCACCCTTGCCCCTCCTTGGCGCCGCGCCGTTCCTGTGTATAATATTCTTCAAACACAATGTAAGTAAAAGATTGTAATCTATTAAAATTGTTCTCAGTTCTGTTGTTGTATTGTATAATACACTTATAAGACATATTAAATCACTACGTACAATGTTCAACGCATATTAAAAATTGGCTCAAGATTAATTTAAAGAAAGTGTTCCTCAGTTTAAAAGAAAAAATTGAAAAAAAAAGACAAATTAACGAATAAAATAATCATGCTATCAATACTTTAAAATAAATACTTTCTATCCCATGTTTAATAATTTGTTAAATTAATTAATATAAAGAAAAGAGGCCAACGATAATTTCCGATACTTTATTTTGAAGTTAAAAGAATATAGTTCACCCAAAATAAGAAAAACTACAATTTATAATGAAGTTCTGGACGAATAATTTAATAATGAATGTATATATTTTCAAAGTTTATTGAAGACATTGGAATGGTTTCTATACTTGTCCATACATTAATATAGCATTACATATGTCTTTATGCATACTTGTCTCGAATTGTTCAACCGAAAGATCATTCTCAGTCTTAAAATGCATCATCTACGATCTACCATGTCATCTGATGAACTTAACAGCTCGGCAATGCTTTTTATTGAATCTTCAATAACATGATGTGTAAGTTACATTTTAGTGAAATTATAAAAACATTTACTGAGAAATAATGTTTAAGTTTGTACTTATTTAAATCTTTTTATTGCAGTTTTAAACAAATAATATTATGCAAATTATTATACATACATATATATATATAATTTAATGATTAGGTTAATATAATGTAATTAATATAAATATATTTCAAACACGGTAACTTAAAATTTAATGTTTTTTATTACTTTTTATATTTTGTAATATTACCTTTTTGAATTCAGATGATTTACATATAACAAAAAAATTATTTTTGTTAAATTGTTAGTTCAAGAGTGTTTTTGAAGTTACAAAATAATAGGATATGGAAAACCTGGAGAATATTTTGTTAAATTTTAAAAGAAAATTTGATGACTAACAAATTAAGCCGTACAATTTGTAAATTAAAAGAAAACTTGGTTAGCTTTTAAAAACTAAGAACTGTATTATTATTTTAGTATATATAAATGTAATATAATTTGTATTTAATGTCAATCTATACAGAATACACATTCAATTATTTCATTCTATTTGTATGAAATATTGTCTGAAATTGAACCAGGTTCTGAAAACTGAAAATTATATTTAAATGACACTAATTTAACATGGACAGAAATTGAAAGAACATCTGGAAAAAGACAATTAAATACAGATTAAAATCAATAAAAAGTCACGAATTTAGTATTTTAATCATAGAAGCAACATACTACCTTAATTGGATAAAAGCTTGAAAACTTTATAAAAATATTTGTATCCTACGACCCGGTAAATAAGTATAAAAACGAAAAAGTAAAAAGAACCCCTTAAAATAAAGACATCGGCAACATAATGTACGACCCGCCATGTAAAATTAACAGGATTTTCGAGAGCTGTCAAAAATGTTTTTTTCAAATAACATATTTATTTTAATTGTTAATGAATTAACATATGAATGTGGACTAACATAATTCAATAACATACTTTTTGTGGTTCAGATAATATATTTTCTATAATAATTGATTGTTTTTTTTTTATAACAATTTTATAACTGTATTGAAAAGGTTTCTATAGTCGCATATTATTTCGATTACCTCATTATATATTTTTTTAAATTCATCATTAGCATTTCAGTACTACAAATCAAAACTTAAATTTTTTTATTATATCATGATTACTATTGATCAAGATTATAAAAAAAAATTATAAAAATAAAACTCTAGTATAGCTCAACAATAGGATTAGAAAAAAACATAGGTCCGAGATTGGAGTTAAATGAGTTACAGGTTAGGACTGATACTGGTGAATAATTGATCTCTTAAATTTAAAATCATTCACTGCTCTCGAAAATCCTGTTAATTTTACATAGCAGGTCGCACGTTATGTTGCCGATGTCTTTATTTTAAGGGGTTCTTTTTACTTTTTCGTTTTTATACTTATTTACCGGGTCGTAGGATACAAATATTTTTATAAAGTTTTCAAGTTTTCATTCAATTATGGTAGTATGTTGCTTCTATGTTTAAAATACTGATTTTTTTTTTAAATCATTTTAAAATACTATATTTAATTGTCTTTTTCCAGATGTTCTTTCAATTTCTGTCCATGTTAAATTAGTGTCATTTAAATATGATTTTTAGTTTTCAGAATCTGGTTCAATTTCTGGCAATATTTCATACAAATAGAATGAAATAATTTAATGTGTATTCTGTATAGATTGACATTAAATATAAATTATTTTAAATTTATAAATACTATAATAATAATACAGTTCTTAGTTTTTTAAAAGCTGACCAAGTTGTCTTTAATTTACAAATTGTACGGCTTAATTCCTTAACTTAACTCCGATATCAGGATCTATATATCGATTATATAAAGACATTTGTTCTTGTCTCGCAATATT